>NW_027018931.1:35792-80971 GCF_013076305.1 Rhopilema esculentum
TAGCAACAGGTGAGATTTCACAATAGTCTGCCAGCTTGATTCAAAGAGAAAATATAGGATACAAATGAGAAAAGTAAAAATATATTTGTGAATAATAAAAATAACTTTAAATATTCTAAATGTTTCTTCTACAGAGTTCGTAGCAATACTTAATAACAATAATGACAATACTTCTTACTAATTGATATCTTTCACAAACCATTTCACCTTTAATGCCAATCATAATGAGCATTTTGAATTGAGTATCATCAAAATGAATGCAATCATAAATCTGATAATCTTATATGGAGAAATTGAGGTAATCATATCATTTTAGATATTGATTGGTATAATAAGATGTTGCATATCTTTACAGGAGAGTCATTTCACAGCCTGGGATTTTCATATAGACTTGGAGAAAGAACAATTTCATCAATAGTGACAGAAACTTGTGATGCAATTTATCAGAATCTTAAGGATAGATATCTTAAGGTACATAACATTTTTTGTTTTCTACTTTTTGGTTTTCAATACAATATTTAATGTGCTAATTAAAACCAACTCACATAACATTGAAGAGTGCAGTGAAAGCAATATACTGTATGAATTTTAAAGATTAGAATTGTCCGTACGATGGCCCTTCACTCATATCTTGCTGGTCAAGTGACTGCCTGAAAGACTGCATTCTAGCATGTTGACCAGCATGATATGGGTTGTTGAATTCATTTGAGAAAGAGCCCATCTGAGCATTTTGAATGTTGTTCATTGCAACAAGTCTTGTTTTCTCATCCATCACAGACAAAGCATGTGTAACGTATTCCCCAAAGGCAGCTGAAGGGCTTGGCTTTGCATCCTTTTTTGCAGCTAAATTTTCATCTGCAGAGAAAGATGATGCAAGAGACTTCAGAATGGAGAGTTCTTCCTCTTCCTTTTTCTGCTTTGCAGTTTTGGATTTTTTAACAGCAGCCAGTGGCCTGCTTGTTGAAACTGGTGTCTCTGCAGCAGGGGCATCATTGTCGTCCAAGTCTCCATCACAGTCACTGTCACCAGTGTTAAGCTGTGGCTCAGATAAACTTTCAGTTGAAGACTAAAATTTAATATTTTTGTATTTTAGATTCCAAGCACATCTCATCAATGGAAAACAATCAGTGATGGTTTCTACAATTTATGGGACTATCCTTTTTGTGTTGGTGCATTAGATGGCAAACACATTGCAATCAAACAACCAAAAATGTCTGGATCAGAGTACTTCAACTATAAGGGATATTTCAGCATAGTCCTTCTAGCATTGGCAAGTTATGACTACAAGTTGATATTTGTTGATGTTGGTGCAAGTGGAAGAAATGGTGATGCTGGACTTTTTGAAACATCGCCTCTAAATCAACAGATGAAAGACAAATCAATTGCCTTTCCAGAAGCTGAGCAATTTGGGGAAACATGCATCAAATGTCATTATCATATCATTGGTGATGATGCATTTCCCTTGAGAAATGATATCATGAAACCATTCCCATTTAGACAACTGTTACATGAACAGCACATTTTCAACTACAGGCTTTCTAGAGCACGACGGGTTGTCGAAAACGCTTTTGGTATCATGGCTAATAGGTTCAGGGTGATGCTGACAAAGATTATGTTGGAGCCTGAAAAGGCTAAGCAAATTGTGCTGGCAATTTGTTGTCTGCACAACATGCTGATTGATGAGCAGCCTTCATATAAAAATGCATGTGACAGTGAAAGAGACAACCATGAGCTTTTTCAAGGCAGCTGGAGATTAGACAAATCTCTAACTGAGTTACAGAAGACAAAAAACAGAAACTGTTCATTAAGTGCTAAGGGTCAGCGTGAGCTTTTGAAACAATATTTTTGCTCAACATCTGGATCAGTATCATGGCAAGATAGTATGGTTGCAACAAAAAATAATGAACTCAACTAGCTAGTGTTGTATTGTACCTGCAAATTAGAAATAGACACTCTGTTGGATACATATGGGCTTAAAAATTGAAGGCGGTCTTCTATCCATTGAGTCTTCTTCATCTTTTTTGGTCGTGCACTTCCACTGCTTGGGATTCTGCGGGAGCGTGCATATTGCGTGCGCAGAGATGCGATTCTTTTTTTTACTTGATTCACTAGAATGAATAAAACATGAATTCGTACAGCAATGTTTCACTTCAAATTGAGTAGGCCTAAGAAAAGAGGACTAGCCTAGCTAGCTAGTCAAAATTATTCACTCACCGTTTGAAGAAAGTTTAGTTGCAATTTCGTTCAGGGCTGCTAGCTTCTTGTTTCTGTCTGAATATTCTGGAGACGTAACCATATACAGACAAGCCTTTTCTTGCCACAGATCGACAAGCTGCTCCTCTTTGCTTGCTGTCCATATACCGACTTCGTCTTCTGTATTCTCCATGGCGTTCTCGATCTTTTTTCTTTTGGCGGGAAAGAAAGGCTCCACAGAATTCACGTGACCATATAATCCAAGTTTTATTGGTTTAAAAATTAAAAACTTGTCTTTCGACCCCGCACATTGCACGATTTTTGTCTTTCGTCGTAAAAGACAAAGACAAATATCAAACATTTTTGATCTCAAAGATAATCGTAAAAGACAAAAATCTTTGCGATTTTGCCCCGCACACTACAGATTTTCGTCTTTTGAGACAAAAATCTTCGTCTTTTGCGACAAAAATCTGCTGTGTGCGCTAGGCTTTAACACCCACATAAATGTTTCTGTTGCTGAAAATGAAGGTGACTTTTCAGGACTATGCACTAATGTAATTTTTATATTTTTAGTCAAATGAGGTTGCTAGTAGCTATCACATGGAGCTTGAAGAACTTACAAGAATCATTGCACGCAGGAAAGGAAGTGAACTAGGCATCTCTGCAATAGTGACTGATGGGCACAAGTCAATCCAAAAGTGGCTGAAGGACAACTGTCACAGTGTCAATCGCTATTTAGATGTATGGCATGTTGCTAAAGGTATTTTTATAAAAATTGAAACATGATTATATATTTCTTCGTTTGAGTCTGTCTCTTTTGAACCTGTAGTAGCAGCACTAACATTAAATTTTGCAATCTTGTACCTAATACAGTTATTTTTCACTACAGGTCTTTCCAAGAGGTTTGGCTAAGAGGCCTCGTTGTTCTCTTCTTGGCAAGTGGATCAAGAGTATAGTCAACCATATGTATTGGTGTGCAGCTAGGTCTGGTGGTGATGGGGATTTAATGCTTGCTAAATGGGACTCCCTGGTTAATCACATCTGTAATATCCATGAGGGGCACTTAGAACTTTTTCCAAAATGCAGCCATGAACCTTTAGATGATGACCCAATGGATTGGTTTCAGCCCGGTTTATATTTTCTTCCGTCATGTTGTAAGTTCTGAGTCTTTCCAGCAGATTTTAATTAGTTGGATAGTGGCAGTGTAACATGACCAATCATATTGTAAACTACAATCATGTGATATGTCAATCAGGGGCGGATCCAGACTTGTGAAAAATGTTCATAACACGGGGATCGAATGCCAGTTATCTTTTGTTTTTGGTGAGCTCCAGCGCTACGTACCGGCTCCCATAATTAGATGATTCGATGACGACAAGATATCGTATTAACATGGTAATGATTGTTTCTAACAGCTGTGTGCTCAGAATCACGATTTCACCCTGCGCTTCTCTTCAGCACTGGTGTGATTTGATTTAATTTCTTTCCAGCCAATAGATGCTTAGACCACTGGAGCTCAATTTGGCGGGAGCACTAGTGGGATTTAAAGTGTTTCTTATCTGGCCAATTGCAGCTCGTAATCTACCTTATCACACTTATGCAAGCACCATTGTGATTTGCTGCTGCTTTGCAATCGCAAGATCAAGTAAGAATCCCTATCCCTATGAGCAAAGGTAGCTCGGAGTTGATTGATCACTAGGGTATCATAATTCGTATGATTTATATCTCAATACTTATATCTCAATCTCAATAATTCAAAACTTAATGGCGGCAAGATTGGAAAAGCTTTTTACTGTTCGGCAGGAAAACTTAAGGGACAGGGTGGAAGAAATTCGGGTAGCCCTGCAGCGAGATTTTCATTTAAGAAAAGAAAATGCTTCGAAGCAGTGGCCTGTGTTGACAAGGTGTGATTTCGCAGAGCTGCAGTTTCCACTGAGCCAAAAGGAACGAGCTCACAAATTATGGCCTATCCGGTATGGAAATATTGTCTTGATTTTTAGGCTATGAGCAGTAGCCTATCCTATGCATCATTATATAAGTAAATTCCTTGATTCTAGGCAATTGAAACATTGATCAGTTAAAATTCTGACTGATATTTTAGGCTACCCATAGTCAATAGAAAGGAAAGCAGCAAATTTTAAAAAATTGTCCTGTTATTCCCTTTAAAACCTTCATTTTGATAAAGCTGTTCTACTTGAATGTATTTATTGAAATGTACAGGGATCTCAACATTAGACTTTTGGTAAATTCTACTTCAAAACAATGGGTGCATGGAACACTTTCCCCCTTTTTGTACAGGCCCTGCAAGTACTGTTAATACAGAAACAAAAATTATGACAAAATGCTTGTTCTGTTTTGCCTATACTGAGCACTAAATGACAGACAAGTAAACAATAGATTTGAATATGAGAAAAGCATTTAATTGTGTTGCCAAAATTAGTTGAGCAGTAGCTGTTTTATGTGCATAAATATAGATCATCAAATAAATATGGTAATATCCTTCTAAAGAAAGATAAAATCACCTAGCCAACAAGAGATGTAGGAGGTATCCAGACCATTCAATGTTTGTGTTTTCAAGCCATATCAGAAATATTTATTCCCTGAATTTACACAAAATTGATAAACAACTATGTGATGTCATTAGAGGGCATTTAGCTAAGGAAGATGTATTGATAGACTCTCTGCAACTATGTATGCTGTCCAAACAGCAAGAAAGAGTAGTAGATGATTAGCAGTCAATAAGAGTGCATATATGCTTATATTTTGTGCATATAAAACATTTATGTCTTTGAAAAATTAGAAGCACTATTATTCATGGTAATTCAATTACTGTTTTCCCAAAACACAATTTGGGTTTTACAAAAACTCTTTGCTTGCTATCGTTCAGGATCCTCCTTGACATCTCCATTTAAATCTCATCATATATAAAATATATTATTCACAATTTTCTTATACCTATTTTAACATTTTTCAGGAGAACTGGTGATGGGAACTGTTTATTCAATTCATGCCCATTAGCTTTAATTGGCGATGAAACTTTATCTGCAACTCTGCAGTCCCTAACATGTATTGAAATATACCTCAATGCAGATTACTAATCAGCTCATCCTCTCTGCCCATGAAGAAGGTGCATTCTTGATGGAAGATCATGCATTTCTCGCATCTTTGTCTTTTGAGGCTGTAGAGTCTTATAAAAAGGGACAGAGAGTTGCTGCTGTTCTTGCTGAGGCATCAGTTGCTGCAAGAACAAACAAACCTGCTTCTTTTCAAAGCTTATTAGCTTTGGCTTCGGCCATTCAGCAACCCATTGAAGCCTATTATCCAATTCAGATATTGATCCTAGACAAGCTTGTTTGATTGAAAATGTATCTCCTATTCACATATTTCGCTGTGCCATGGTTCCGATAGATTTTTTGCATAGAGGCAAAATTCCTCTGAGGAAAGATCACTATGTTGCATTGCTTAATTTTGATATGCTTCAGAGAGAGTCCAGAGCCTCCCACAATATGAAAGGAAGGGGTAAAACTGTGCCTCTTGCTTCAAAAGCATCTCCTTGCCATCAATATCTTTGGATTCAGATTCTTCAGGGCTTCATTCCTATAGCGCAGACTCTACCTCAGAACATAATAGGAAAAAAAGACAACTTTCCATTAGCAATTTTGTTTACAAAAAGTCAAGAGGTAATGATTTTCTTGATAAAGGTTGTGAAATGCAATCAGGTATCACACCTCTTACACCTGCAAAGCTTGATAGCAGCAGTGTGACATTTCCAGCTACAACTGTCTCTTCCAGTGACACAGAAACAGCGACACCATCTGTCACCTCTCTCGCAAATGCTTGCCCAAAAAACGACATTGGAATGATTATGGAAACACTGTCATCTCTGTCAGATGCAGAAAAACTTACTATGCTTTGTAATATCTGGAAACCAGAGCCAAGTTATCACTTTCCTATGAGTTCTTCTCGTCGGAAGTTTCAGTACAGCTGGCTCTCCGGATTCCCATGGTTAGCCTATTCAAAAGCTCTTGATGGTGCGTTCTGTGTTGATTGTGTCTTCTTCAGGGGAGAATACAGTCACAATACTTCAAAGTTTTTTCATTTGTTTCGCTCCCCTTTAACCAATTGGGCAACAGCATTAGAGAGATTCAATTACCACTGCACCAGATCTCAAGTTCATGCAACTGCTGTTTTACAGGCAAACCAATTTCGAGCGGTTATGGACAATACAAGCCAATCAATTAAGGTGCAATATGACACTAGTGTCTCAAAGCAGGTACAAATCAATAGACAAAAGCTGATACCAATTGTTGAAGGGGTCCTTTTATGCGGTAGAAATAATATGTCCCTCCGCAGTCATCAGGATGATTCAAAATATTATGATGAGACAAAAAACAACCCAGGAAACCTGCAGGCCATCCTAAGTTAGAATTTAAGAATATTTTACCAAAGTTTCTCAAAGTGTGGGTGAATAGCAGTATATAGAAAAGCATTTTCTGGTGAGAACAGGGCGTGGCATCAAAGTTTTTTGATGGCCCTGCCATAACCCTGCCCCCACCACGCCCTTCTCCTTGCTGGAGCACCAGTCATACTTTTCCCTGGATCCGTCCCTGTCAATTATAATTAATAGTAGAATATTAATCGAGAGATTGGAAATAAGAGGAGATTGAATTTGGTTTGAATACAGAAGAAAGTGGTGTTCTCGTTTCAATGCTCTACTGTTACGACCTATCACGAAGAGACGTTAGGCCTCATACATGGGCTTGCTGAAGTTGTTAAAAGCCAACAACAAGCCCAGAAACATGCCTCGGAGTCTACAGCGCAACAGCTTCAAGAGCTTTCTGCCACTGTTGCACAACTCTCCACCCACACCGCAAGACACCCAAATACCTCTAAGCTACCAAATTTACAACTGCCAAAGTTTACGGGAGCTGAGCCACTGGACCGATTCCTCCAGCAAATGCAAAATGTTTTGACATCCTCCAATGTCCCACCCTGTTTATGGCTCACTTATGTCAAGCAGCAATGCTTTCAAGATGCGCGAGCCTACAACATTTTGTGTTCAATGGAAGACAATAAGGTGCAGGCCCCACCCTTTGATGCCAAAGATGAAGATCATCTCGATTGGTTTCAGCACTGCCTTTACTCACATGCAGCACAACGAGGGATTACTATAGTTGAGTCTTGGAAGAACGAGCATCAAGAACCTCGCCGAATTTGAGGTGAACAAATTTGTATTCAGTTCAATAAATTGTATTCAGTCCAGTGGCCCTATCCTGACAGCCATGGCTTGAACTTAAAATGGAAAAAGTTCTGAAGCATAGCTATTGTTAAAAGATGTGTAGAATTGCAATGTTATAGAGAAAACTTCAATTCATTTTCTTGTGTTTTTATGTGAACATAACAACATACAAATAATCATGGTATTTACAAACACACCTGAAATATAAACTCTCAGTAAATGCAGTCTGGCACCTTATGTTTTAAAATTTTATTTCTTCATTATCTCTGCCCTGAGAATTGATAAAGAAATACAAACATACAACAGCCATCATTTTTGCAATGCTTTTTTTCAATGTGGTAACAGTTAAATGCACCATTGTGATATACAGAATTTACACAGTTTCCAAAAACTTTCCAAAGGACACATAATTCCCAAGTTAATGCTGTCAACAGCCTTACAAGAGTGGATGAATGAAGTTTTGAAGTTTTTCATATTACAGGAAACATTTTCACCAAGATAAAGATTCGAATCTATCTTATTTCAATGTCTCTCCATAAGCTCTCTTGACATCTTCAGTGACTTATGGCACTCATCCTTTGAAAAGTATGACGATAATGAAAAGTATGACACAAACAGTCTTTCCATCAATAATCAACACAAACAATATGTCATTTCTACTGGGCAACAAGGCAGAGCCTTTGGGGAAGCAATGAGTTTGCTAAGCAATTATTATAGATTTCAGGATAATTATTATAGATTTTAGAATATGACAATTTATATAGATACTATGACTCATGATTATGGGCCCAAGAATAGACCTTTGCCCATGGGCACTTGCCCTGGTAGCCCCCTCTATTGGTGGCCCTGCATTTTGTAAACTGTCTACAATATCCATTTGCACAATCCCTAGAAGCATTTGGTGAACTTTTAAAATGTAAAGGAAATGTGAAAAAGGTGAAATTCTCAAAACACTTTTTCACTTAGGTGATCTGGAAGCAGAAATTAAGATTCCTGAGACAGAAAGAAACTGCTGTGAACCATCGTCTGCTGACATAGATATGGTGAAAGCTCTGGAGGAGCAGATCATAACAACACTGCAAGGTAATATTCAATTGATAAGGCTTTGTCATCAATTTGCGTAATAAAGAAAATTTTTGAACAAAATTGAACAGCTTTCGAATTTGAGACATTATTCAATCACGTAATCTAACATTACTCTAGCTGAAACTGATAAAGCAGAGACAAAAGGTGAAACCTCGGAGGTTGAAGTAAGTCTCATAGTTACATATAAAGATAAAAACTTATTATAGTTGAAATTGATAATTGGTTGTACATGAATAACACTTACAATTGACTTGCAAAATTGTAGAAAAATCTATTACAAGGTTTTCCAAGTTTGGAGATTCAAGATAACGTCCTTGTTCTTATTCTAAAGGATATTATGTCACCGTTTATAAATTCATCATATGAGACCTGCACACTAAAACGACGAACATGCTTTGAAAAGGTGAGATACTTTTTATTTTGAATGTCTGGACATTAATCTTTATGACGTAAATGGATCAATATTCTAAAATACCTAGTTTAAATCTTTTCCGAACCTTGCAAAGAGCATTTTGTAATTCTTAAATGTTTTATTTTGAAAAATATCATTCAGTGTGATTGAAAGGGATTCAAATATGAATTCAAAAAAATGAAAGAAGCAGAGGAAGAGGGGAGTCCAGGCAAGGAGGTAAATGATCCCAGTGATGAAGAAATTCAGCAAACCAGAAGGCAGCTGTTTCCAGGAGGAGTTTTTGGTGTTCTACCATGTTGTAAGTGTCAAGTTTGAAACATCTATAATATTCTTGTACAAACATTTAAAAACATATTAGCAAAATTCATTTCTCAGGTTACAGTCATTTGGGAAATCTTTTGATTTGTGACAAATTTGATTGAAGGCCTCCCCATCACATAAATGCTTCATTTGAGTGCATTTTTTAACTATATGTACTTCCTCGCACCCTGGTCTACTGCATTGAATGATTTCATTTCGAATTTAATTTAATGAGAACATACATCAGATAACGGGTGAATGATGAGGAAAAATAGTAACAGATCAAATTGAATAGAGCAACAATCTTGTCTCTGATATAGAGTGACAAGAAGGACTAACAATTATCATAACATCACTTTAATATAATGAATCTGATATACCCTCCCAAATTAACATCTTTTGTCACATATTGCTTGCCTCCTCTTCTAAAATAAGCAAACAACAGTATTCACTTGCCTTCAGGTTTTATATTCCTTTCAAACTAACAAATCAACATTGTGAAAAAAGTAATTTTTTCCAGCTATGTCAACTCCAAAACAAAAAGAAGACATGTATGATCAGGTTAGTGTAACCACAGGTTAGATTCACATTTTTCTTGTACTGCAGATCTTGTAAATTTGTCTCATTTTTATCATGCAAAGCTAGATTGTATAAATAGTCAGGCAGAGGCCAAGGTATATTCCTGTCAACTATACAGTTCACTGGCTGGTGTGCAAAATGCAGGTATTTATACAAATTTAAGTAAAATTTATCGAAGAAGTTTACAAACATTGGAATTTTTTAAACAAAATATATGGTCTTGTATGATGAAATTATAAACATTTTGAGATTGCAGTGTGAAAAGGGATGTGATAAATCTGCGATGCATAACTCCTACAAGGTTAGGATCGTTTATGTGCAGCCCAGAACCAGTTATTGGCTATTCCTACCACAGTAGGCGGAACAAACTCAACCTTGTTGCGAACATTGGCATTCCTTGACAGCGCAACAAGTATGCAATACTGACTAGTTGACTAGGTCTGTGTAAACGATTTCATGCCAAAAAGAATACCCATAGGTGACACAGCATGTTGCTCAATTATATTTAATATTTTATAAATAGCTATATATTTTATATTATATTGCTATTTACAAGAGGTTTTGGGGGGACAAAGCCTAGATATTTTGGTCCCAGATAACGGATAGGATACAGAATAGTTGGAGGAACAACTTCTGGCATTGTGATTTCGGTGAAGAAACAAAGAATGTAGTTGACATTTGTTATAATGGTATATTTACAACAATTGATAAAACTGAGGGATTCAACAGTGATGGAAATTACACAGTGAGATCATAAAAGGCCAATCTTTTTTAGAATGCCCATTAGAAAGGCTAGCTAAAGTAGTTCTTGAAAAGATTCCCTTGTAATAAAAGAAACGGGTTTTTTCTTGTAATAAAGGGTCACTTCTGTTAATTAAATCGGCAAACAAGGGAGCATCAACTATTATGTTCGATTGCACGCCAGCATTGTCCTGAATTTTTTTATATGGCTAGTTTGCAAGCTGCAAGGCAGAATTTTGCCCCTTTAACATGACAATTTGGTGTTTCCATTTGCCTCTCTTTTCTTGACACTTTTTGAGCTCCGCAGAATCCAATTGAAATTCCTTGTATTTCTGCTTTTCCCTTGCCTTTGAAGTTTCCTAAAGTTTTGTGGCGAGTGCCTCTATTTCTTCATATTCTTATAACAGTTCTTCCGTGAGCTGTTTCTTCTGCAAATTCAATAATCAGATTCATCCTCTGTATTTTCACCCGGATTCGGCTGTTCTGGAAGAAATGTATCACTCTGTATTTCAAATAAGAAGGTAAAAACTTGAATCTGTTCTTAAAAAAATTCGTCTATCGACTTTAACAGAGCATTTGCCCATAAATTTGCGAATAATGAATATTCCAAGACATAACATCTTTGTTAATGAACATATCTGAATTCGTTTTTCTACATTTGTGTAATTTGAGTCTGTTGAAATATTTCATCTCGTGGTAGTAGTGGAGTTTAAATATGTGTAGAGAGCTTCAAGGAACTTCAATAATTTTTAATTCATTATTTTTTATAAACAGACCCTAACAAGTGTGCATGATACTTTGATCAGTTTAAGAAAACTATTTTTTGAAAAGAAAATTTATGTAGTATTTTAATGATGTTGAAACTGTTGATTGTTGAATGCTGAATTGTTGTGGTCAAGAGTAGCACCTCTGCAAGTAAGCCATTATTTGTTGACATTGAGATTATTTAAACAAAACAAATTATGTTTTATTTTGCCCATAACTAAAGAACCAGAGGATCAAGGTGTCTATTTTCTGCAAATAACCACGGCTATTTTTTTATCATCATATTTCAAAATCACTGGCCAAAGGGAAGTAATTTATCGCATTTAATGCCTACATTCAGCCAGCTCAATCTCAATGAACCAATAATGCTTGTGACTATCGTAAAAATATTGAAATTTGAAATTGTCAAAAGATGTTGATTACAAAAATTTAATAAACAAGTACTCTAAATAGATTGAAGTTTTGCTTGGTGGCCATTTATATCAAATAAAATCTCAATTGCAAAAAAGTGTTTAATTTACTGAAAATGTTATCAATGACCGAGTCAAGGTTGTCTTTCATCATAATCATCATCTCAGCCTGTTCATCCCACTGCTGGCGGGTGGCCTCACAGCTGTCCCCACGCTCTTTGATCTTGAGCCACATGAGTCCACAGGCTGCCAGCTTTCTCCACTATCTCATCTCTCTATTGTCTTTTTGCCCTTCCTCTTCTTTGTCTTCCATTTCTCGGGGTCCACTCTGCTGTTATCTTTGCCCATCTGTTGTTGTTCATTCTGGCAGCCTTTGGCAACGTCGTCTTTACTACATACAAATGCCGATCCATAAAAAAATTCCTCATGCCCCTATAAAATATCATGCTTAATGTCAACAGACAAATTTAACCATATCCAAAATCAACAATCATGCTATCAGTTATGCAAAATACTACTGCATTACGAGAGTTTCTGAACTGCCTGCAAGAACTAGCGTGTCTGATACAGAAACTTTGATTAATCCAACAAACAAAGAAGTAAAATGAAACAGGGGATGAAATATTCGAGAGCTTCAAGCATTCTTCAAACAACAGACTAGATACCTTTTAGTTCAAAAATAGGTTAAACAAACCTGTCAGCTGAATTATAACAATGCATTCTCATATTTCCGTCAAAGATTGCTCAATGATGGTCAATTTTACAAGGTGAGCATTCAAAAAGAGCTTCGTGAGCAGAAGCATTCTCTGACTGGCTGAGAGCCAGCGTCCCTAGCTTTGTGGTGGTTACGGGATACGCTGGCTCGGCCAAGTAGCAGCATTTGTAGTTATTGCAAAACAAGTTATTAGTCTGTCGGGATTGGTAAATTTCTTTCATGTTGATGAAAATGTTGCGAGTAAAGGTGAAACAAAATATCATTCACGTTTCGTCCTACAAGTGACAATTAATGGATTCGCTATAAAAAGTGTCATTCGCGCGTCGATGAAAGATTGATCATACAAAGAAGGCCTAAGCGTAAATGGTGAGGGACTTGTAACCTCAGCAGAATGTGAATGCCCTAGAGGACATTGGTTATGTAGTCATATGGCTGCTACAGCCATTTATGTCAACAAAAAGGGCATGTCCAAAACAGTTTTGCCTAATTTATGGATGCAAAGGCCTAAAAGCAAAGCAAAGAGGGAATCAGAGACAAAAACTGTTTCGGACCTTTTCCTACTGACGAAGCCCCATTACAAGGCTGGCTCAAGAAGCTTTACGGAAGCTGACTGAGAATATTTCCATGATAGACTCGTTACCATGAATGTTGACTGTCCTTTTCGATGGATTCTATCGCCTGAACTCGACACCAGTAAGGATTCAAGAGGACCACATCTGATAGAAGATCTGCTGCCTCTCTTTGCTCACAATAAGGAGTTATTGGTAAAAGAAGTAGCAGTGACAAGAGAGCAGCAGCAATGGGTTGCTGAAGCAACAAAGCTAGAAAGGAAGAGTCATTTGTGGGGCCAGTAAAGAAGATTGCACTTAACTGGTAGCAACTTTGGCTCAGTGTTAGGAGCAGTTAAGTGTAATATGGAATCTAATAAGCAGTACCATCATCGCTTTTCAAAACTCTAAAAGGAGAGTACAACTTGATGAACAAGGACAGTATAATGTGGGGAGGAATGCACGAAGAGGTGGTATGCAAACAGTATGAAGAAAAACAGGGAATACAGTCACTTTAACTGGACTGCATCTTTTCCAATGTGGCTACCTTGGTTGTTCCCCAGATGGAATTATTTCTTCAAAAGAAATGAATAATCCAGGAGCCCTGGAAATTAAATGCCCTTGGAAATACAAGGACTCTTCTATCAATGAGATGATCGAGAAGGAAATGACTTCTCCATCACATTTCAGACAATTTTATTTAACTCATGACCTGATGCTCAATAATTCACTTAATTACTGGCATCAGGTCCAAGCAGAAATGGCTGTTCTTCGGACGAAATGGGCACATTTTGTTGTTTGGACAACTAAAGACATGCATGTTGTTTTTGTCCCAAAAGATGAGAATTGGGAGAAAAACAATATACTTTTGCTAAGTGACTTTTATCTAAACACATTATTACCATCGTTATATTTGACTGAATAACCTATTTCTATGTTTTAAGGATAAAAAGCAGCGATATTCACAGAAAGAGAAAATCCTTGACTCACATTATTGAAACATTTTACTTTTATAAATGATCTAATTTTTTTTAAACAAGGGGGTTCAAGGTGCTCAAAAAGAAAGAAGTTGTTGTGTTGGGTTTTGTTGATGTAGTTTTAAAAGTACACTAAATTTGATTAAATTTATGTCTTCAACAGTTTCATTTTGATATGTCATATTCAACAGAGGTGTTCCAAGAGGTTATAGGAGACTAGCTTTTATTCACTTTGAGAGAAAAGAAATTACTCAATAGCACTGAAATAATGCAAAGGGCAAAAGTTTTCAGAATTTTTTTTGATCTATCAACCCATCTACTCTATTGAATACCAACCTTGAAACCAATAAATTAATAGCAGGTTCATATTTTATTTGCACAAAAAAATGAAATTTTTTATTGTTATGTTCTGAATTATCAGTTTGTTGTCTGTTTTTTATTGTTATTAATCACTAGCTTCACTATGATTTACTATGTGAATGCAAAAATCACTTTTCGTTGTTTTCATTGTTCGTCGTTTTCATTGTCTATGCCACTGAATGTCAAAAGATGTATTTTGAGCCAAATAAGTGTCTTATTAAAAGCGGAGGGTGTCTGGCAAACAGCTCATGTTTCAATGAATGGGGGGGGGGGGGCAAAGCAGAGTTTAATCTTACGCAGTATATAAAAAATTACATATTTGGCAACAGGCAATATGCTATTAGTGTCTGACCACTTAAATATTCCACTTATAACTGGTGACTGCAGATTAACAAGGGCTGCACATACTTGAACAATTTTATTAGCAACTTGTCTTTGATTGGTCTCCAAAGCCTGCAATATTTTAAAATTTCGAAGACGCTCAATGGCCCTCTCCAAGTGGATTTTTGACCTCTCCAAGTATGGCTTCAGCCTTGGTGAATATTTCTTTGCCACCTGAAAAGGCAGGCAAATTGAGAGATACTCCTTGTGGCAGTATATCATGGAGAAGAAAACCTTTGTCTGCCAGTATAAGATCTCCAGCCTGTAAAATTTAAGAAACACAAAAAGCTCATTCTGTTTCCTTCCTTGGGGCTGATAAACAGAACTCTGTACAGTCTAAAATGATACAGCAGTTTGAAAAGTCACCAAAAGACTCGGGCATACTTGACTGATTCTTGGCAAGGGATAGAACATTTTGCATCAATTTTACAAAGATAATCTCATGTAGTAGATGAATAAATGTGTAGACTATATTGGTTATGGGTGTCTGCTAACTCCCAATCTTTTAGCCAAATCAAAGTGTAGGACATTAAGCTCGAGCTTCATCAGGCAAACCAAAAGTTGGATGGAGTGACTGTAACCACGGTGGCTTCATGTTCACCTCTCGTTTTCTGAGCAGCTCTAGATTGGCGCTTTGGTTCTTGTTCATCAACCACATTTCCCCTCAAATTCAAGCTTTGGAATGCAGTTCTGTTTAATCTAAGCCTTAGGAATTGGGCTGGTACATCGGACCTTGGCTGAGAATAATCAGTTCTTTCGAAATTTTTGAAAGCTTTAGAAAGCTTCTTGTCACTTGGAAATTGGTGCAACAACAAGTCGGGATTAATTTCTCAGTCTGAGTTGCAACCCAACACACAGCAGTATTTTGGCATCTCCATAAGAATGAAAAACGCAATGAAAATCTACTTGAGATCTAAATAATTAATTGCTGTTTGTTTATGAGCCCTTAGGTCTAATTCCCATAACCACCACGTAGCTAGGGACGCCAGCAATCAGCCAATCAGAGATCGCTTTCACTTACATAGCGTATTCATTGCAGTAAATTCATTTCATACTTCAAATATTTGAATTCTTTGAATGCTTGCGAGAAAGCAACTTTTTGTGTTTGACCAACCATTATGAAAAAACAAATCTAAAATATAGTTTCCCTATACTACTGGCGCTTCCTATTTTTGAAATCTTTCGAGTTGGTGTATTACTTTTAATGCACTATGGTTTTTATGAATTAACCAATGAGGTATAACAAAAGCTAGAGAGTCAACACGAGGCTCCTCTCACAGACTCAAGTGAATCCTTTGCAGAGATCTGTAATTTTCCATTTGCAAGGCAAGAAAACAGCAACGCAGTAGTAAATAAGTTACGAGGTTGAGATATTTGGAAATATTTCTGGTGCAATAAAGATAACGCATCAAATTGACAAGACTAAAAAACAACAAGGATGCTTTACACTATGGAATAAGATCTTAATGGCGTATTTAAAAACATATTTTCGCAATTATGGTTCATTTTTGCTGAGCAGTTTCAAAAGGGCCGTGGCCTAAATTATACATGTGTGTAACAGTCAAATGTTTTTTAATAGTATGATCTTCTTCATTTGATGTCTAATGCTAGGAGTGTTCTTGAAATCCGCAGACAAAGATATGCAACTTTGGCCTTAAGAAAATTAACACAGTGTAATAAGCAATTGTAATAGTAACTGAATAAGTAATTTTATATTTCTCTATTATTATGGGCTCTGACACAGGATGGATAGTGAGGGGTTCAAAGAAACATTTAGCTATATTGTCTTGCAAAAAGTGGGGGGGGGGGCAATGCTCACCCTGCCCTCTTTGTGTGAAGGCTCTGATTCGCAGTTCCTCTGCGAGCATCAAAATAAGTTTATTATTTTCTGTGTATAGTTTAAATGTGTATAGTTTACAATGTTATATGGGTTTTTTTAATGAAAAGCAAATACGTTTACCTTGGAAGTGATTCTCTGGATTATCGTTAGTTTCTTGGCTCCAAAGACTTTTGGCATATGTTTCTATTGCCTTACATTTACTCCCACAAACGCACCAGTCGGCATTTCCGACTCTCTCTCTTTCAGATTCACTCTCAGTAGAATCATCTGATTCTTCATCCAAATCATTCAGTTCCCAGTCTTCAAGTTTCCGCCTAGTTTCCATATCAAAAGGCTTCAAACGATTTATTTCAGCAACCGTGAGTAGAGATTTACAGGTTTACAGATTTACATATGATCTGTGTGAGTAGAAATTTACAAGTGAATTGTTTTAACTCTTCGCCTTCCAGCCCTTATTTCTAACCTCATTCAGGAAAAGTTCCAAACAGGTCCCCGTTTAAGTTTATTTAGACAAAAAACATGTTGGCTTCATAGACACTTTGAGGGTTGAGAAGAATCACAACAGTTTTCCTGAGACAGATTCCAACAGTTATCACCAAAATCATTTATTGTATCAGTCTTTGCCCTGCTTGAAAAATTGCAGAAATAAATGAAAGGGCATCAAAATACTTCCAAGTACACTTATACAACTCTTATACACACTGATTTTGACATCGCAGCATTCTTTGGTCGAGCGCTCATATAACCAGTAGCGCTTGTCTGACTTGTTACAGACAACTTCCTCATTAGCTTTTCAAGAATGATTGCACCTCTGTCGTTTTCATTTTCCTTCCCATCATTTTCTTCCCATTCCATACTATCAGCATCAACACTGGACACGCCATTTCTTGAGTCAAGCGCAAGGTGAATTGTTGGCCAACAATGTGGCCAAGCTGGGAAACATACAATTTTCTTGATGAATTTTTTGGCTGACATGGTGGCCAAACTGGGCAACATTTGAGTAACATTCGGAATTTGTGCATATTGCCCGACAATGTTGCCCAGTTTAGCCAAGGCTTCAGAGGTGGTCCTCTCTGATCCTCACTGGTATTAGGTTGGGTTTGGAGAATCCATTGAAACCGACAGTCAACATTCATGGCAACAAGTCTATCATGGAAATATTCTCGGTCAGCTTCCATAAAACTTCTTTAGGCAGACTTGTAATGGGACTTCGAAAATGGCAAACAAACAAAGGAAACGCATGTTTTCTAGTAATCAAGATGGTGGAAAATGTAAGCTTTCCTTGACAAGTCTCAACCATTTCTGTCCGAGATTGTAGATTAGATGATACTTGCAGAAAGGAGGTAGGCCTAATAAAGCATGTTGATGGCATAGAAGAAAGACCATCACTGTCACTTTCAGGAAGATCATATTGCGACATTTTGTGAGAAAGAGCTTCCTTATTCTCTAGCAAAAGCAATAAAAGCAGAGACAAAGATGGTGGAAACTGCGAAGATGCACTAAACAGAAAGAAATTTTCCCAAACATGAACAGTTCAATTCTACTGTTTGTTTGATAAGTTTGCTTTCAAAGTGCCAACACAAACAGAGATATTAGAAAGAGATATTACACAATGCTGGACTTGGTCTTCGAAAAATCATCTATCTGATGATGATAATAAAGTAAGACAAAAGTTAACATCTGCAGATATGCCTGAACTGGGAGCATTCCCTTCTGGCTATCCACAGCTGAAAGATTGTGGAGGCTTTGAGCTTATGTAATGACTCTCTAACTCTCAGAGTCTGAGTATTCTCAGTTGCAGCTTAGCAGCTGAGGACATTAAGGCAAAGATTGGAAGGGGACAAGGGAAGATTTTTATACGGCCAATCTATAAGAATTTCTGCACCAAGAAAATCATTCAAGACAGCAAATCATCATTGAAGGAAAATGCATGACATGTGGGAATGAAGTTTTTCTTCATGAGTTGAGGTTCCACATAATATTTTGTTGAAGGGGGGGGGGGTTGGGCTGGGTGCTTAACTTTCAGTGAAAGTGAGGAACTAAGAAATAAGTATGAACTTATTTGTAAACAACAGAATAGACCACTTTCGCAATGACGTCAAAAGGTTTTTTAAAACGAAGTGCGAAATTGAAAACGAGAATACCGATGTTCCAGTTGCCTTGGCATTTTCGCACAACTATCGAAACACCGATCTTGTTTGGAAAATTAGAAGCGTTTGTTTGATTAAACTTAAGCAGTTAAGATCTTGAAATGGAAGAGTTTCAATCGTTGCTTCCTGAAGGAAAAGTTGTCGAGTGTTTGGAAGATTTGGGGTCATTAACAGTAGCGGAATTAAAGAGCATTTTGAAGCGCTACAAGGAGAAAACATCTGGTGTTAAGGCCGATCTTGTTCTTCGCACGTTTGCCGTATTTTGCGGTGCAAAAACATTTAGTGTGCATTCTGAAGATGTGTTAGATGAATCCTCTCTCCTTTGCCATGAGAAAGAATACACCTACGAAGCATTCCATCAGCAATGTCAGCATCTTCCATGAACATCTGACCTACGTGGAACACCGGCTTTTAATTTTCTGCAGTTGTACAAATATTTGGTTATAAGAACGTCCAAGTTCAAGCACATTCTTTTAAAAGGTACATCATATAAGAAGCTGAAAGCTTTCCAGTTCTTTTATGAAGGGTTTATAAAGAAGATTGACCTTGCAACATATAACAACTTTTCTTATTTTGATGTCAGAGTCAAAGCTTCAATGAAGAAGTGTTTATACAAAGTAATTTTAAAATTGTCAATCAATTCTGGTGATGTTTGCTCTGCTGCATGTACTTGTCCTGCTGGTATTGGTCTTGGTGGTTTTGGCAACTGCAACCATGTTGGGGGTGTTCTCTTTGCTCTTGAAGACTTCAACAGACGTGGTTTACGAGAGTATCCATCTGCTGTATCATGCACTTCAAAGCTGTCTTCTTGGAATGTTCCAAATGCAACTGCTCTTAAATCCATCAATCCCTCTCCAATAGATGAAGTGATAATACAAAAAATCAAGTTTGGAAAGGACAATGATAAAAGTAATTTGTCTCACTATAAATCCTTTGATCCACGTGCTCCATCTGATAAAGCTATTGATGATAAAAGACTTGAAGCCCTCAAAATGAAATTGGCAGAAGCTTTACCAAACAGTGGTTTTTTTGGCTTTCATGAAATTTCTGAACCTGCAGATTCTGACACACTTGCTTTAACTGAAGCCACTGCATCCAGTCCTGAACATCCTTTCTTCTATGAATCCATCTCCTTCAATGAATATTACGATATTTCAACTTCCTCCTTCAAAGAAATGACGGACATTTATTGCCAAAACACAACATTGTCCCAAGAAGAAATTTCCAATATTGAAAAAACAACACATGGTCAAGCTTCAAATGATGATTGGAAAAAGCATCGAATGTATCGTATCACTGCATCCAATTTTTACTCTGCTGCTGTAAACTCTGTTGAACCTTCTTCTAAGCTTAACTCTATGTTTTATAAAACTTTCACAACAGCTGCAACTTGCCATGGCCAGAAACACGAAGGACATGTTAAAGAGCTTTATATAATGTTACTGAAAGATAAAGGTATCAATGCTCAAGTTTCTGATGTTGGTCTGCAATTGTCTTCCTCATTTCCTTATCTTGGTGCTTCATTAGATGGTGTAGTCACTTACAAAAATGAAACATGGGGATTGGAAATCAAATGTCCATTTTCCAAGTACAACATGTCTCTTCAAGAAGCTCTGAAGGATAAGAAGTTCTTTCTTGTTGAAGATGGTGGTAATTTTAGGCTGAAGCGCAAGCATGCATACTTCTACCAAGTTCAAGGCCAAATGTTTTGTGCAAACTTAAAGAGAGTTGATTTTATAGTTTGGTTTGGAACTGGGAGGCCATTGTTTGTTGAAACCATTTGCTTTGATGAAGAATTTATGGTCAATTATGTTTTTCCAAGACTGAAGTATTTTTTTTGTAGAGCAGTTCTCCCTGAGTTTTTCACAAAGCGTGTTAAACAGGGATTTAAATTATATTTGCATGGTGGCTGGGAGAATTTTGATAAAAAGCATATTTTATGAAGTGATAATATATCTGAAGTAATAAGTAATAGACCAGTATGTATTATTTTAAATAAAGATAAGTATTTGTAGAAGTATTTAATATCATCTCTACTACTGAGCTAGCTATCACAAAACATTCTTAATTCTATACGTTTGATAATTTTAAAAACTTGACAGGAATATACACACAAAGCCGTTTTTGCATTGTACAATATGATTGTATTAGATATCTTTGTACAGACAGTTGTTAAAGGTTGAAAATATGTTTATCTACACTGTATAACATCATAGTTAATATACTTTCAGATAATATGTATTTGTGACATTATTGGGAATACTATGATTTGGACAATCAACATACATTTTAGACAACTATTTTGATAAAATATGATATTTCGAACATATTTGTATATACAGCTACATAATGTTTGCATTAAGCATGTAGCAACTTAGAACCATCCTGTTTTATTGACAAAAAATGTGTACAGCTCTGCCCATACAACATCTAGCACTATATGACAGACCAGTAAACAGAAATTTTCATTACATACAACTATGTGTATACTATATATATGTAATCATAAGATTAAGGCTGACGGGAGGAAAATAATTACCACAAGGGTGCTGCCCAATTGTATCAAACCACTCGTGGTTGGAATCGAACTCCAGTTTGCTGCTTCAAAAACCAACGCTAATTCCACTGAGCCATACAAATATATATAATTATTCATAATTATTTTTTGCAGAAAATTCTATTGGTGATATAATATATATATATTATTAAACGTTATACCTAAATGGTGACTTGCTATTTGTTATTTCTGCTATACCTAGTTATCATTTGAATTTACTAAAAAAGGTAAAAAGTTTGTAAGGAGGCAGCATACTGTGAAGATTTGATCAGCAACAGGGTACAGTGAAAGAGGTAAAACACCATCAAGGATGTGATAATTTTTAACTCTTCCTATGGCTCTTTCCACATGTATCCGCACTGAAGCAATTCGGGCTGTTTCTTCAGTTTCCTCTGCTGAAAGCTGTGCTCTTGTGCCTTTAAAAGGAGGAATGTTTAAAGTAACACCAGGAGGAAGGATATCTTTTACATCAAACCCACGATCTGCCATGATGTTGTCACCATCCTCTAAAAGTGATAAGACACCTGATTTGAGAGTAATTTCTTTGTCAGAAACTCTGCCAGACCATAACTTTGATATGAATGTAATGCATCCAACTGGTGAAATTCCAACAAGAGCCTTCCATGTGTTGTGGTGTTTGTAATCTGACCATGTTTGTGACTGTGATTTCATTGATGATGGAACCTCTATGAAAACTTCAGTACAATCAATGATAATTCTAGTTGTGGGGAAATCTTTGAACTGAGATGGCATATTTTTACGCACAAGGTCTTGAGATGGAAACGGAAATAAAGTTGGGAGTTCATGACACAAAAAGCAAATCCAGGTTGTAAAGATCTTTGAAACTTGACCAGGAGAGATTCCAAAGCGATCAGACAAATCTGAAACAAACAAGCCAACTTTCAGTCTCATCAACACCAACACAAACTCTTCTAGATGAGAAAGTGTGCGCTTTCTGCCAGGCTTTAAGGAAGATTTTTCATGGTATTCAAGATCAGTATTGAGAGATGATTGTTTACCACGCCAGTAATGCATTCGAGACAATTTTGGCTCAAAATATTCAAAAGTTGCCAGTAGAGAAGAGAAGTTAGAGAAACCAGTGTAAAACTTTGTTGCAGATTCATCAGCTTTTAATTTTTCAATTGAAAAGAGGGACTTTTTTAATTCTGCTATCTGTAACTACAAAAGGGCCACTTGATTGTTCAATGTAGAAATCTTTAGGTTCAATGCTTCAGCTTCTGATTTGAAGTTATCAGATTCAATAAAGGCTTTCATAATTTCATTATCAATATTACCAGAGTCAGAAGGAAGATAAACAGCTGAATTTACAAAAGAGAAATCTGTTTGCATTGATATTGTAACAGAATTATCAGCAACATCAAGTGCTTCTTCAAAGAAATCTGGAAGAAAATCAGTAGCAGCAGATTCAGCAACAGTGAAAGATGGTCCAGGAACTGTAGATGCAATTGGCAATTGGATTGAACGGTGTGTCGGAGGTTTGCGTGACTTAGGCTTTATTGCTATTGTGCTACTTTCATAGAGATTACGGGAAGGAACAGTCCCAGTAACTAGACACCAGTGAGTGGGATTACGTTTGATATTTGCATCAGCAAAATGTTTTTCACAAAGAACAGTCGCGCTTGTAACTTTAAAATCATCTCTTCCATCTACTCTTTTAATTAAATTGCACCAAAGAAGTTTCTCAGGATTTTTCTGCGGAAATCCAAAAAAATGTAGGCCGCTTGCAGTTCCGCGGTATTATAAAAAGTGCTATAGCATCCGTATGCTGCACATTGACGTCCAAGAGACCTCTTCTTTTTCTTGGAAACACTTTCCGACATTTCACAGTGCTCTTTCTGACTCATTTTCACGAATAGATCAATTTTAAGCGGATGTATTTCCAATAGTAGTTCGAATCGCAGTGCTTACTATTTGCGAAATGATGTTGGAACATCGGTATTCTCGTTTTCGATATGGTACCTCACTATCAAAAGCCGTTTGACGTCATTGCAAAAGTGGTCTATTTTTAGTATGGCTTCCAACGTTCCTTATTCTAACAAAGAGCCAACAGCATTCTTTACCAACATGCAAAATCAAAGCAGGGTACAAGTTAACTGGCGAACAGGGGCAACTTCTGGCGAAACAGAGGCCTCAGCATTGGCCAATGATGAAAATTCATCTTTTTACTTAGCTAATGTTACAGAGGACAGTGAAGATGCTGAAAGAAGTTTTGATGAAATGTTTGTTGAAGATGTACGGTCGTACAAATGCATATGGGACACTAGCTGCAGGGCTTTCAAAGATACCCAGATGAAACAGAAAGCTTGGGAGAGAATTGCGGAAAAGTGTGGGAGGAATGGTGAGTGTTGACTTTCAGTTTAAGCCCTCCTTGCCCTTGAATCGTTTTGAAGCCATAAGAGCACACTGGATTCTGGATTCAATTTTCGTTAACATTTTGTTTTTGCTTAATTGGGAAAAACTTACAAGCAAATTACAAATGATCTTTAGACAAATAAGCCATCTTTCTTAGTTGACATGTATTGTCTAAAAAAAGTGCATATACTTTTCATCTCACCCTGTTTTTTCATGTATTTAAAAAAGATTTGGAAAAACTCCAAAGAGAACCTTTTCAAATGCTTAAAAAGAGAGACTTGATGACACAATCTGGTGTTGCCACAAGCTCACTGCCTGAATGTAAGCTTTTTCACCAGCTACAAATTCATAGAGATAAAGTAACAAATCGGCCTACAGTCAGCAACTTGCCAGAGGAAAGTGCCCCTATGCAAGAAATTCTTGGAAAAAGCTTGGCATCGCCTGTTAGTCCTGTCCCTTTTGCCCCAAGTCCTGCATCAAGCCTAGAATCGATGAGCACTATACCAGGGAAACGAAAAACAAAAGCTGCAACACTACCTCAAAGAAAACTATTGATTTCAGATGATGAGCATCCCGATAAACTTCTATACGAAGCATTGAAAGGAGATAATAGAGTAGAAGTTGATGCTGACCAGAATTTCGCAAACAGTATTGTTTCAATCTTAAGGAACCTTCCTCCAAGAAATAACAGACAAGCCAAAATAGAAATTCAGCAATTGTTGCTTAAATATGAATTTGACGATGATGAGTTCTAATCCGCAATTTTACAGTAATTTATTTTAGAAACACGATATGAATTAATTTATTTTAGAATCGTTGTATTAAAAGAAATAGCTTTAATCAAATGTCAAATGGATCTGCTGTTCTAGTTATTCTGTCTCTCTGCCAATCAACTGAGCCTGCTTCTGAATTAAAATAATTTTTATAGTTTTCCCGAACCTGACAAGCAACTCTTGAATAATTATGCGAGGCAGCATTCCCCCTCTTCACAATTTTGGAAAAAATATGGAAAATTGACCTCCAGTCAACCTTTTTTAAACCCCCTCATTATGGAGAATTTATCGATTAACCAGTTGTCCTTTTTATTCTATCCGCCACACATCAATGAAAGCAAAAAATTGACATGAAAATGATTTATTAGAAATATTTTGATGAAGCGAGTGATTTTTATATATTTGGAAACATCTGCTACACCCAAAGAACCACCTGATAAATCCCAGTACCCCATACAATACGTTGTACTGTGTTATTTTAAAATAGGAGTTAAGATTTTCCAACCTTTACTCCAATTTTGGCCGCCCTATTTTTAAAATTTTTGCGAATAGTCTACCAACCCCCCTATTCTTAGATATGGGTGTAGTAACAATTTCTTGTAATCATCTTGAGTGAGTTATCCTCTTTATCTCTTTCAGTCAAATCGATAAAAGCAAAATAGAAAAATCTCTGCGATTCCTACAAAAAGTGTTTGGACAGAGAAAGAGAATTCTCAAAATCTGGCTCTGCTTTGTTTGAACAACCAATATGCCATTATTACGATCAACTGACATTCCTTCGTGATGTTGTAACAAATCGACAAACAATAAGTAATGTTGCACTCCCATCATCATCTCCTCTATCATCTTGCCATTAGATTTGGTAGGCAAATCTTCCCCTGATCCTTCATTCACATCAAATAGCAGCTACGAAGCAGATGAATTTCGGCCTATGGAACCTAGCTTCGAAACAATTAGCAGGAAAGCTAGCACTGCTGCACAAAGAAAGGCTAGCCCAGTAAAACAAATAAAAGGGCAGCGGATATGGACCCAGTGGAGAGTTTTCTCATTGAAAGCATCCAGAAGAAGGCAAAGCCAAATGATGATGATCCTGGCGATCTGTTTGCCATAGTCTTGTGGCTACACTGAAAAGATTGCCAGAAAAGAAAAACCAAATGGCAAACCTCAGAATACAACAATTACTTTTTGATATTGAATATGATGAATAATGTGTTTAATTTTTTTTAAATGATCGTGCAGTCATGTTTCCCTAAAAAGATTGTTATACTCTCCCTTCTCCTTTTTTTCTGCAAATATTCTTCAAAACCCAAAATCTTTTTCTATTTTTCACTGGCCTAGGTATTCGCCCTCAATGCAACGCAAGCAAAATCAAAAGCTCCTCGCAAAACAATTCAAATGATTTATTTCAAAAAAAAGAGATTTCGCAGAGAACTGGAGGTTGACTTGCGAATATTTTCTCGATAAATTTTTCGCAGGAAATATTTTGCAGTGAAATTTTGCAAGATTCTTTCTCGCTGGAGATTGGGCTTAAAGCCTGGTTCCCACTTGTCGTAATTTGCATAAGAATCTGGGAAGTCTGCGACTGTCTTGCTTCTTATGCATTTTACGACAAGTGTGAACGTGTTTTCATAAGCTGTTCCAGAAGTCGCCGACTTCCCTGCCAAATAGAAATGCGTTCTATTTTAGAGTTTGATTTGTGATTTCTACGTTGTTTTTTGCTTTGACTTCATCTCTGAATTATTAGATGCTGTATCTAATAGATAGTGCGGGAAAATAACCGACCAGAGCAAGGCTCGAACTCACGACCCCTGACTTTGTCCAAAAAATCGAAAATCTATGTTGGCTGATAAATTTCATAAAGTCAAGATCTTCCTCTATAAATCTTGGTGACTTGGGAGAAGGAAACGGAGCTACCGTTGAGGCAGCTACATCACCAGCACCATCAGCCCAAAGCTTTTCAGAAGAAGCAACAATGACTGGTGACACTGATGAGGATGTTGAAGAGGATGCAGAGTCCACAAGATCATCTCATTTATCGTTAGAAAATATTGAAGAGCCACCAGACAGCAGGTAAATATTGGCCCTATTGGCATGTTTTATTAGTGATACTCGGGGAGTATCATAAGCCAGTTTTAGGGCTTGGCTGCAAAAAAGCTTAAGGGCATGCCTCCATTTTAGTCAGCTGATTTGCCTCATCTTAGGTCACAGATTCCCCTTTCATTCTCAGCTCCCCCTTCTTGCCCTGTTGCCCCAGCATCCCTGATGATACCAATTTTATTTGTATTTTCTTGTTGATTAATCTTGTAAGTTTCTTATTTCTGCTAATTAATTGCAAATTTCGATAAAGAGATTGGAGAATCTTGGTAATTTCTTAATGTACCCATGCTTATGACTTTTTTATTATAAGGAAGATTTTGATAATAAATTAATATATAGTTCATTTCCTAGAAACCAGAAAGTCACATCAAACAGGAAAGGAAACAAGCAACAAATTATCAAAAAGGTATTAAAAAGACCCTGGTCAAACGAGCACAAGGCACCTGACCCTTATCTGGAACAATGCAAAGTCATGCACAGTTTTCAGAAATCCCTGAATGAATCCACTGCTACAAAAGAGAAAGAACCCACAATGAATGCAGATACACATTACTGCTTAAGTCTTGCAGAAAGGATGAGCAACTTAGATAGCAGATCCAAAGTGTATGTTCGGCATCAAATTGAAAATATATTTTTTGACCTGGAGTTTGGAGGACTTCAACAATCCATGGAATTTCCCACATCACATGCAGGTTTAACCAGACCAGCATCTGCCAGGACTACAGCAGCATACCCTGTTGAACAATCACGTGACTTTCTTTCCTTTTTAGAGGGATGATTGTTAACAACTACAAAAAACTTTTAAAAAACGTTTTAAAACAACAGGCTTGTTTTTCCCATTTTATATTTTATTTTTTAGGTTACTGCTGCATTTAAGACTTGTTGTAAGACTTGAGTGTTTTCCTTATGATAAATGTTTTGAAAAAATTCTTTGAAACACTCATTTTTGATGAAGTTGTGTTTAAAGTGAATGGTCTTTTTTGTTGTAAACAGCCTCAGCAAATTTTTCCCCACAATTTTGAACATATTTTGTCTGCCACTGTACAGAGCCTTCTTTGCTGTTGAAAAAATTTTCAAACCTTGTCCTTACTTCTTGTGCATTTTTGCCATATTTGTTTATGCTTCCTTGAAGCTGTAGCATTCCTGCATCATTATGTGTAATACTTCTCCAATCTCCTGGCAAAAACTTCCCAGACTAATCTTGAGAATCTACAAAACCATGGGGCACATACTGAGCATTGTTGGTGCATCCCCAAATAATTATGCAGGCACAAGCATGCTTTCATGATGCTATCAACATATTTTGGCTTAGATTTTATAGGACCTCTAAAAATTCTCCACCTTGCAGATAAGATGCCAAAAGCATTCTCTATTATCCTTTGACAACGACTGAGTCTATGATTAAAAATTCTTCTTGAACTATTCAAACTATTTCCAGGATATGGCTTTAGCAAGTATGGTTTTAAAGCAAATATTTCATCTGCTACAATGACATATGGCAATTGATGCTCATGAACTAAAGAAGATTTTGGAATATTAAATGCATTTGCTGCAAATCCGTGGCCAATAACTGAGTTATTGAAAACAGTTGCATCATTTTCTCCGCCAAAGTTCCCAACATCAACCATTTGTGAAACAGTACTTTCCATCACAAAGAGCAAGGAGAACAATGCTATGGAACCCCTTATAATTGAAAAATTCAGAGCCTCCATTAGCAGGACACTCAATCATAACATGTTTTCCATCCAAAGCTCCCAAGCAATTAGGGAAATTCCACTCTTCATTTATTTCATTGGCAAAGTTTTTCCAATCCTGTGTGCCTTTTGGGGCTTTTAAGTAGTCACCTCTTAGAGCTTTCCACAGCCCAATGCATGTGTCGTGGACTATTTTGCAAACTGTGCTCCTACCCAAACAAAAACTAAATGAAAGTGACTGTTGGGTTTCACCAGTAGCTAAATGTCTCAATGTTTAGACAAGCCTCTCAGATGGAGATATTGTCTCTCTCATCCTGGTATCTTCTTTTTGTATATATGGAGTTACAAGTTGAAGTAAATGCTCATATCTTTCAGGACTCATTCGGATAAGTCTGAAATGGAAAGTTAAGCTTAAAGTTATATGCCCTGGAAGTGAAAGCTAGGTGTTTCAATACAGAGAGCAGTAGAATAATTTACAGGGTTTGAATTGAATCTATTATTCGTGAAACTGTGCATTTGAACCATGTTTTTTACAATTATTAATATGGTAGAATGGCTGAAATAATTCAAGCAATTTGATGGTTTTCGTTTGGTTTATCCGACAAATCTAAATCGTTTTTGTCTTCTTTTTGCTGAGGGCTATCCGCAAATGGATGATGGCAATCAGCATCAGAAGTCTGCCATGTAGTATCATTCGAATTTTTGCAGCTGCCATCTTGGAGCTTTGAATGATTTCTTGATTGCCGCACTTTTTTAAGCTTTAGTTGGCGTGCCATGAGGCATGTAAGTCGGTGACTCTCATGACAAGTGTGAACACAATGAATGCAGAAACGTAAGAAGCCGGATAGTCGCCGACTTGGGAACCAGGCTTAAGATACCCACCAACTTTTATGTATTCACTCTCTTCAAGTGGGCCATGGATACAATTTGGAAATATTCTGCTAGGATGCTCAGAATGTCGGTCTGTGATATGTCGCATAATGGAGCCATTTTGCTTTTATCATTGTCTCAAAGCCTGATTTTGTAGATGTGACACACCAGTACAACCTTTTTCCCTGCTAGCCATGATAACTTTTTTTCAATGATTTGGCTACATGCCATATATCAAAGAAATGTTGCCTTGATCATTGCACATCCATTTAGCTATACCCAAATGTCTGTCTGAAATGAAAACTGGAATTGTAGCACCACAATTCCGCAAGAAATCAAAACATCTTATAGCAACCTCGAGCTCCATTTGTGCACTTCCTCCTGTTTCATTTGACTGAAAGATACAAAATAGCCATTCACCAGATGTTTAAATAAGTGATCATTACTTAAATAAACATGCTCAACATGGATATTTTTTGAAAGAATCTGCTTTCTTACAAAATGCATCAAATAGCAATAGCATATTCAATTTTGTAAATTCCTTTCTCATGATCTATGATAATTGCATATAAAAGAATTTACAAACAAAAAGGTCCAGAATTATACCTGTAAAAGTTCAGAATGGACAATATTTGACAAAGTGTTGCATAGCATAGTGTATGTTCCAAATTTGGCTGAGTGGCCCATGGAGTCAAAGACTCAAGAATGCTGTTTTCTGTTTTTTGAAAAAATTCTTCATTTGTTGAAATTGCAGTGTAACTTTGGTTAGGAGAAGGTAATTTCGAAGAAGCCCTACTGCTGTCCTATTGTCTATTGACACCACTTGGCAAGGAAGTCCAATTCTTTGCGCTGCCCTCATGCAAGAATCCATTGACTAATTCTTCGTAGTCAGAGATTAGAGCAGGCTCTTAAACGGTCAAAACAATATGTTCTGCCTGATTGGGTCCCTTGTTGGAATAATCGGATCGCATTCATTCCAAGAATTGGTCGTTGGAATCTTGTCTGTCACCGCATTTATCTCTTGTCAAATCAGAATATTCCTTTCTTTTTTTCACTTGTATTTAGATGGCAAATATTGCGCGTTCGAAGAGGTCATACCTGACGTTAAGTTTGGTCCTTTTTCCATTTCTGAAACGGCAACTAGATTTCTAGATTCATTCACTAAAATCAATAATCGAGCGAAACATGAAAATGTGGTTGGATGGTGACATTTTATTTAAAAAAGTACCTGTTTAAATTAAACGAGCCGTGGATTTGCTCTGCAATCTAACTATCGATTGACCCAAAAGTTCCTCAACACAAGCTATACAGCCGATAGCTTCAACTTCATTAGAGGTGTTTTTTCTTGGAATTGGTTGGAAAGTGCTAAATGGTGCGCACTACCGTTTACTGGGTGAAAATTAGGTTCTAAATTTCTGTTTCTATCTGAATTTATCCAAGGAAAGGATAAATTAAATAAACAATAATTAATGTTCCGTCATTTGCCATTTGCACATTCTCATTTGTTGATCCGGTGGCTCGGCCATCGCTAAGAAAAATCCAATGAAGTTTCTGTTAGCAAATTGCTGACACTATGTGGGCCATATCATTTATAAATATGTTTGGCCTTTGCGGGGGTCCACATAAAATATCTAAATAGTCTTGGGGGCTCTCAGAACGAAGCAGAAATTTAATGGCATAGATAATTCCATGCTGACATCCGACTGTCAACCATCCACCAGAAAACCCAAACATTTTCCTAAAAGTTTTATTGAATTTTATATTATTCTTACCCAAACCCGTTTTAATACGATTTATTATATCTAATTTTGGTCCTTTTGCGGCAACTCCTAGTTTTTAGCAAGTAACCTGACCACTTTGGACGTGCTTTCAAACAAAGTTTCTAAAAGACGATCTTCCGACATTTCCCTACACTCTATTTCAATGTCGTCATTTTCGGCATGAACTTTCTGATGCTCGAAATTATAAATAATGTCTCCAATTCTACTTTTCTCACCAATATATGGAGCCCAATTGGATATTTTAGGAGAAACCGTAATTTTATTTACCTTGCGTCCTTAACTTCCCCTGCTCACTATCTCCATTGTTACATCATCCCAAAACTATTCGCAGTCTTCTTTATCTGCATGTGAATAATTTTCATCTGCATCTTCCTCAGTTTTTTCATCAGGTTAAAAGCAACTTTGCGATTAACGTCAGCTTTAAGAATATGTGGGTAATAGCCACATTCGACACAGTTGAATTTTTATGTGCGATTGCTAAGGCTTTCAAAATGTAAATACGAATTTGGTATTAAATTACCATCGAGTTTTGTCTTCAGCAATCTCTCCGCAATAGCACATACTTTTCCAACCGCCATATGATTTTTCAAGCATTCATGCAGAAGATTGCAAGTCTAGCCCTATTAAAAAATATTGTCGAAATTGTGGACCCCATCCTTATATTCTTCATATCTATAGTGTCACATTGTTCACATTTGGCAAAAAAAGTTTTGATAGAATCTAGAAAACCTGTTAGAGTCATAGAGTCAATACTCTTGCATTCCGGGTTATCCTAACTTGGCGGCTCAGTTTTGTCTTACAAATATGGCATTCAGTCTCAATTGGTTTAAAAGATATTTGTATATCTTTTTTTGTTACCTTAACAAATTCATCTGGAAGCGGGAAAAGAATAGTTTTTTTGAAAGGGAATACTTAATCATATTTTCTACAGCATTTGGTGACTTTGGTGGATACAACATATCTTGATGTTGTTTACATGTTATGTAGCTGATTTCTTGCGTATTTCCAGTACCAAGCTGCTTATCCTGCCCTAAATCCAACTCTTTTAGTTTATGTTTTTCAGCAAATATCAAAGGGAAATAGCTTTGTGAATGCAGAATTATTTCTTATTTTGACATCTGCAGTCCAGACGACTAGATAAACTATTGTAAGAAACAACACATCGAGAGAGCGAATTGGTATGTTCATGTATTTACTGTTATAAACGGATAAATGAATATAGTTGCTATCTTTCCATGACACAACAAGTGGATAGTTGTAAAAAACACAACTGTACTTAAGGTCCAAGTGGCTGTCCATGGTTTCCTCTGATGAAATTCGGTATTTATCATCAGAAGCCAATTCATGAAGCTCATCTTCACTCAACGTTACCCTACAATTCCCTACAATGGTGGCATTCCCTACAATTCATTCCTGACCTTGCAGCAATTGCCATCTCTTCGCCATGTCAATCGTCTTCACAATGAACAGGATAACCTATACCTCCATGCACTGACTTTTTTACCATGTATAAACCTTCAGTTTCATCGCAACATATTGCGGAAAATGTTATATCCACATAGTGCCATCTTTTGTAATGTCGATTTAAGTTTTTTTTGTAACAAGTTGTTGACACATACTGCAGGTTAGGCACTCAGTGTGCTGTTCCCTTCCAGCTACCTTAACAGGCTCCTCTACATTATCAGCTTTATCAATTTGTTCGCGTTGTTCTTGATTAGAAAAGTGTTTTAATCCTTCAGTTGCAACATTTTTTGAATGTTTATCCAGATGACTTTTAAATCTGCATTTCCTCCTAATTGTCAATAGGATGGTGATATCACTTAAAAATGTTCAATTAAACTGTCATACTTGGATCCTCTCTTTCTATTTCAGATCTAGATTCAGTTTCTATTCCCTTATCTCAAGTAGTATACTTTCCAGGACGGCAATTAAACTCGGCAATCCATAGTACTCGCTAAGATGAATGCTATCTTTCGAGGACCATAGTCAGCGATCTTTCTTCTTGAAGTGGGGTTCAACATCACAAAACTGGATATCTTGCTCGCGGCAACATTTCTCCACAATTGAAAAGTATATCCCTCTCTTTGCATCTGCCAGATCCAGTCCAAGTGTCACCCTGTACTTGCCAGTATTTTATATCTTGACTTTTGTTCAATTTCAACCTGCTTTTCTCCTTAAGTTGCTTTCAATTTTTGGCCAAACCTCAGCCTAATGTTTCTTACTGGATTGTTTTTCTGGTTTGTGTATCTCTTTTGAAAGAACCTATTTGCTGTAATCCGCTCACAGTTAGAAATATGACTCAGCGTTTGAAATAGTAGCAACAAATACATCTGGTAGAACAAATTTTTTCCTGAACAGGTCTATCGCAGTACATCCTGACAAATTTTATGGCTACCCAAACGATGATGTAATTGATTGGTTTTCGTCGTTTGAAAGAATTTCAAGGGCAAATGAATGAACGCAAGGACGTAGGGTTTCGGCGTATTTGAGAGGGCCTGCTGCCGATCATTTTGAGAAAATGGATACGCAAGATAAATGGAACTATGGAGCATTAAAAATTCATTGATTGAATGATTTAGCCTTGCCGATATGAGAAGATCCACTTATAGTAACCTTGCTGGACGGAAACAAGGAAAAATGAATTTGCGTCATGAATACAACCCCCGTATTCAATCAGATCGTTTCCAAGCAGAGTGGACAGTGAGATTATAGAGATGACAGACAGCGAACACTTTATCCTTAGTTTGTGTCATGGATTGATGCAAAGAGAAACAATGGCTGATCCAAAAACTTCTTCAGATGCCATCCGTATTGCCTTACGTGAAGAATCGTTGGAAGCAAATTATGCTCCAGAACGTGTGAATACTATTGAGTCGCAGAAAAATTATCAGATGACCAAAGTCCTTAGACTTTTGAACAAGCTTCTGATAAAACAGCAATGTAAGTGAGAGAAACTTGAATTATTTTAAGGGGAACCCTAGAAATTCAGGCACCAGAAATAAGTTTACCTGGGATGGGCGCCCTGTATGTAATTTTTGTAGTAGACCCGGCCATGTAGAGAGGAATTGTTGGAAAAAGCAGCCTCATTTTGGACTGGTGCCTCTAGTTCTGAAAATAAGGATCAGGGAAACTAGAATCTGCTACAGTTCATAGTGGTCAGTTAGCAGAAGAAATTTTAAATCCTCTACCGGTTGTTAATGTAGTCATAAATGATAAAGTTGAGAATGCAAAGGAACAATCTTTGAGTAATGATGATGTCAAACCTCTGTTGAGTAACAATGTATGGTATTCTCAAGAAGTTCTGCTTCTTTGTCCCGCTAGCTTAGTTCAAGGTTTTATCAATGGACACCCTGCTAAGTTGTTATTGGATACTGGTGCGTCAATGACCATCGTAAATGAATCATTTCAACATACACACATGCCTCGTGTCCCTTTGTCTCCTGGGAGTATGAATGCTACATCAGTTACAGGAGAACCTGTAAATTTCAAGGGGATTTTTTCAGCCTCCCTTAGGATAGGTAGCAATGTAGCATTCCAAGGTTTCTATGTAGCATCAGGTTTTCAGCACAACTGTTTGCTTGTGACAGATTTCTTTACCAGGGAGGGGCAAGCCAGAATAGCCTTAGAGCAAAAATGCTAGATATAGTGTTATATTTGCATTATTGAATAAGAAAAATGTTACATACTGTTATTGTATAACATTATAATCCCTTTGGGTGTATAAAAAATAATTATGATTCTTATCTATGCTAATTTATGCTAATTTCATTCGGCCGTCATTTTTTCAGTAAAGTGAAGATAATTCCTTTATGGTTAAAGATTTTTACACCGAATTTGGAACAGAAATTTGGAACATTAGTCTGCATGTTTTAAATTGAGAATTTTTGTGTAGGGCATTGCAATTTGAAAAAATCTAAGAAAAACACTGTTTCCATGGAAACAGCTGCCATCTTTGCTTAAATTAAAAAAGCTCAATTTAAATTAAAGAACAATATTATGTTGATATGCACACCAAATTTCAAGATGATGGGTCATGTTGAAGAGCTGTTCTTTCCTGAAATATATTAGTGCCAAAATTGATGTCCTGAGAAAATGGGCTTTAAAGTTGAAGACATAAATCTACATTGTTCTTTGGTAGATGAGAATTGATTGAGAAAGCACAGATTTGGTCATATCTATTTACATATAACTTCAAGTTTCTAAAAAGCATTTTCTGTCTTCTACTGTCTTTTGAAAGGCTGTATGTAACTTATCACCTGTGGGATGGATATATCAATGTTTGTTATATTCTCTGTACTTCCTGGACATTTGGTAGCATCAGCTTTTTCCACCCTTGCCTTTTTATATTTTTTTTGACCACCTTTTTCATGCAAGTCTCTATTCCCACTGGTTGATGCAAACGCTTTTCCAGCTTGGTCAAATGCACCTGAAGCATAGTGCTTCCTTGTCTCTTCAATTTGCTTTAAAAAGCTTTTTGATTTCTGCCATCATTGGAATCCACACTTCTTGCTTACTTTTCTTGAGGCTGACTTAATTCTTCTGCAATTTTGTCTTCTAACAGCATCAACTGATTTTCTGCCAGAGCCCCTAATTCCTGCTGAAGCCTAGAGTGATATTTGTGCACCAGCACCAGAGTTAAAGATGCAAACAGCTCCTGATACTGCAAGAGTTATTCTGCGTAGACCACAAAAGTTTTATTTTGGGCAGCGCATCCATATTGTGCTATTAAAGCTTTCATTTTGATTTTGGGTTAAACCCAGTTGTCATCTTTTCAGCAAATTAGAGTCACTAAGCCTCTTGAAAGTTGGCTCTAAAGCACTAAAAAAGGATGAAGGTAGCCTCTGAGATTCATCATAAAATGATGTTGTCTTTATCGACCCAGAACTTGCACCATGATGATGTTCCTTTTGGGCAATATCTGTGCTGTTGCATGAGAGATGCTCTTTCATCAGATGGCTTAATAGCTAACGCTACTTGCCCCATCTTCTCCACATTACCGATATTAGCTCTAATTGACCTTCATACTGCAAACTGTCCTTTCCCTCCAATAGGCTTACCATCCTCTAATTCCTTTCCCTCAAATCCTTGATCAATTTTCTTAGAGCTGTCTCTATTCTCTTTTGAATATGTCCATGCATTCTTCTTTTCCACTTCATAACGGCTGCCATTGATTATTTGACTACTCTAAATTTGCCAATGTCTCCATCTCCCACAAAGGAAGTGTATTTCAATTTTCTTGTTTGAATGGAACGTTTAAAAGTTGAACTGGCCCCAGCACCGTCCATACTGCCAGATGACCCATCATAATTTAATTGACATTTATCCTCATGTACTTTCTCCCATATTTTATATGATTCAGAGTCTTTGCTTTCTTTCATGCATTTTACATTCATGGCAGTAAAGTGATAGTACTTCATAGTCCAGGACCTCTGCTGTTTCAACACTTAAAGCAACAACAACTCCATACTTGGATGAAAAACCCCTTTTGTGCCAAGTCCCATCAATAGTTATAGCTGCAGGGACAGCACCATCTTCATCCTCACTGGCAAGCTCTGGATTCCTCTCTAATATGATATCCCTTACTCTTTTTGCTGCTTGTAGCATATTTTCAGTGGCTTCTGCTTTGGCTGCATCAGAAATAATGTTGAGATGCTTGGCATAAGCTTTATCTGTTACAGGAGCAGATAAATTCATGACAGAGCAGAACTTGGCTAGTGATTCTCTGCCTCCTTTCCTCGAATTGCATGCCATGACAGATCTCCTGTTGAGGTCAAAACATTCCAATTTTTTTTCCTTCTGAGCGTCTGCTTGTCACCAATTCGGTTTCTTTGTGGCAACACGAGCAAACAATTAAAATAAATTCGGCAAGGCCAGACCTTTTGCCATCTCTTACCACTAAAGTAAGTTTTGACTTTGGATTGGTACACGATTTGCAAATGGCCGAGCTGTTCATGGCAGATTGCAATAAAGATAGGTCAATTATTGAGTTTCTGGAAAGTTCTGAATCCTTTACTTGCTGCCTCGCGGTTACTTTATCACCGAATGACGATCTTATTTCAATTTCTTTATCTAGCTCTGAAATCTTTCGTGAAGAAGCGGACAAATTTTTTTCTGAAGAATCAGCTGATGTTGTGGGACTAGCATTACCTCCTTGGGATTCAGCCGCATTTTGGTCACAATGCTTCAAAAATTGCTTCTGAATACCTCTGAATCCTTTCTTTTTGGCATGGACTCCAGGTGAGAGTGACATGGTCTGCTCTAAACATTTTGCTGATGGTTGTCCTACCCAAGCCAATCCAATACTTACCCTTAATCTTGGATATGATGTTGGAACAAAAAAGGCTTGTAGAGTCCTGCTTCGCCATACCATTGAGGATGAAATAGCCTTTCCTGAGATTGAGGCCCTTCCGATTCATGGAGAAGGTAGCGATGCTGTGATGGAAGAGGATGAATCTGATGCAAGGACATCTTGCATAAACTGTGATGAATAAAAGCTAAGGATTTTATCCCTTGAAAAAGAATTGGGACTCTCACAGGCTGAAAATTGCAAGCTGCGAAGGAAGGTGAACAAGCTTTCAAAACAGAAGCATAAACCAAAAGCATTTTCTTGTGAAGAAATCAGGTCAGACTCAAAGATGAAGTTTTATACTGGCATTCAAACTGTTGCATTATTCAACATGCTTTTTGACCTACTTAAACCTTGTTTGCCATCCATGGTGTACTGGAGGGGAACAAGAACCGTTTCACCATCAAAATACATCTAGAATAAAAAAAAGAAATCAAAAAGTGCCCCTGAGAGATCAGTTTTTCCATGTCATTATGAGATTGTGGCTGGGTTTGATGAATGAGGATCTAGCAGACAGATTCAGAATCTCACCTGGTGTATGCTCAAATATATTCACCACTTTGATACACAAAGCTAGGCCATGGCCCTTACGTTTCCAAAATTGTTGAATTTTAGAATTTTTCAAAACTGATGATACCATCAAACAGAGCTTGCAAAACTTAGTAAAAGATATAAAAAGAACAAAGTGATCTGACCTTTAAGCAAAGAAAGTTGTGCAACTTTCGTAGTCAAAATTTTGGATAGCAATAAGTGGACTAGATAGAAGTAAGTCAGTCTAAAAGAGCTTTTTTGATGGTGAATTTTCAAAACTAGGTTTAAAACAATCAGTACAGGTGACTTGTTTTCTTACAGTTGTTCATACGATTCAACTATGGTGTATGCAACAAGTGGCGATGATAACTGTTTTTCTCAAAAAACCATTGCACTACAACTGGGCCAGAAAATTTTTTTTATAAAAGTTCATTTTAGCCAGTTATGCTTAAGATTATACTTTTTATTGGAAAAGGTCAAGATTTAAATGTCAACAATTAAAGATACAGTATACTCACGGTTAGGGTTTTTTAGATGTTATCATCTTTGCAATTTAGAATCTGTTAATTTTCAATTACAGTTAAATTAAAGTTATGAATCCATCTATTCTATAAGGAATCTGACAATGTAAACTATTAAAAAGATTTGAAAGAACTGACTATCTTTTCGCGCTACTCTAATTTAAAAGTCAAGTGTCAAAAAATTTCAGTTAGATGGAAATTTTGCTGCAGTTGCCTAAAGCAAAAATCAATTTCGGGTCAGCAAAATAGTAGAAAGGATAGCGGCTGAAAAAGATGGACATGTTGAGGAGGAAAACGAAGAAGCATCCACAGGCTTAATCAACCTACAGTTACTCCCCTGCAATAGGCTGATGCAAAACTTTTACCTGCCCTTCTACAAAGATATTGATATAGTGGATGAGAAATCTATCTACCAATATTGTATTAAGATCTGTCATTCCTCAAAGAATGAGAAACAATGTCATTTTGTGCCATTTTAGGATAAGCTAAGTGAAGCTTATAAAACCTACAAAGATCGCTGGGGTCTTAAACAAAACAAATCATTCAAGTCCTTGTAATGGAGGGGCAGATCACTCCATGTGGATCTAGTGCTAAGATGGAGGAAATCATCTTCCTTTAGCTGAAAATCTCTAAAAATCGTTTCATTTTGATAAAAATTATATATATATATACCATTTCGGCAAGAGTCAATAGAGCGATTGCAATAGAGCCTCAATTGCCTTGATACCATTTGATACCACAATACTGCTGCCATTTTAATAGGAAGGCGGCTTTTATGAAATCATAAACATGGCCACGCGAAGTAGCCATCTCTTTTCTTGTACATTTAACTATGGAAGTATCAGCAAAGACTTGGTACTTATAAATAATTCAGTGCATTGGAGAAGACCCGTAATAGTTTAAGAAACCTACTCTCAGCGAGAATACGAATCAGTTGCCAAAGGTAGACTGCACTCACATTGTAATTACCTTGACAGTGCGTTTTGATAAGAATGGTAAGTCAAAGATCTTATTCTATGAAGAAATCTTGAATTATTGCAGAAATTATTGCAGTGAAGGTTAACTTGCTGAACTTAACAGCAGCACAATCTCGAAACCTCTTGTAAGGTTAAAAGAAATCTTAAATTTAGGAATGTATTGCAATTTTCGGAATTTCTTGTCCTTGTCTTTTTCTCTATTTACTGCCTACCTGCTTTTGGATCATAAACAATATTTTCTGTGGAAATACTTGGTGTCATTTATGGTGGCCCAGCATTCTCATTCGAAAAACAGAAACATATTTTATGAAATATAAAAAAATCATAGATATTTGTGGTAAATTTGACATTAAATTCAAATTATTTTCTTGAAGTTTAAAATAGCATGTCAAAAAGCAGAATAAACATAATAAAAAAATTAAAGAAACATTTCCATTTCCAAGTTTCAAATAGAATTGTTTCTTTTTGTTTCTGAAAATCACATTGAAAGTTGTCAAAAGAAACATTTTCGTTTTCATTTTCAAAATGAAATGTCACGATCGGCCCAGCGTTCTCATAGACCACAATGTTTTGTCAGAATAAGCGCCTCATTTCCATGCAGCTTTTCGCGCCCTTTTTGATTTTCTAAATAAATTACCTTTCGCTTATGTAGCCAAGAAAGGGAGATTTTGCTCCATATGGCTGCAGAATATAAAAGAAATAACGAATGGACAGAGGATAACGAACTCCAAAAATTTATTCGCTGTATGGTTGCCAGAAACTTGCGAAGAGCTGAAATTCTTGACTTTCTGCAAAGGGATTTTTCTCAGTATGCTTGGAGCCCTGGTACATCAAGTAGGCGCATGAAACATTTTGGAATAAAATTCGGCATAGTCATTAGTAATTTCAAATTATGTCACATCAACTCCATATGATAAAAGTCTCGAGAAAATATTTCAAAATTGTTTTGTTCTGGACATTTAATAGCAAAAAAAGATTAGCCATGCTACGGTTCAATTCTTTACAGGTTCATCATTCACAGCATGCAAACAAAACATTGTTGAAAACATGGGTTCTTTTGAAAGCAGACGGGGAAATAGAAACAGCCCATTGCACATGTACGGCTTGTCTGGGTGAAGCTTGCTCCCTTTTTGCGTCACTTTTATTCTATGTAGAGGCATTTAATCGAACAAGAGAAGCAACAACGTGTACCCAAGAACAGTGCAAATGGATGCTGCCTAAAGTTGTAGAAAAAGTGCCTTACTTACCTATTGCAGAAATAGATTTTAAAGGAGCAACCAGAAAGATGCAAGATTTCAATTTGGGCAGTGATGGTAAAGAAGAAAGTCATGGGCCAGTTGAAGAAAGAAAATGAAAAATGCTTGCTGCACTGGTGAAGATAAGAAGCAAAAAGAATTTCTAAATAAGATTAGTTTGTGTGGTACTAGACCAGCAATTTTGTCAATAACAAAGCCTTTTCAATGAAAGTTTTGTTCCCTTTGGAGCCATCAGAGTTGTAGTCTCCTTCAAACACAGGGTGCTCTTTTGACGTTATATTTGCTTGAAGTACTGATGTCTACAACACAAGCAAAAGTCTGATAAAAAAAATATGTGGTGGATTCTTTTAGTAATTGGATTTTGTCATTGTGGATTCGATTTTATCATTCAATAAATGATGAACAGAAGTGAATTCTCCAAACTGGGTTTTTGTAAAAAATTTGAATTTATCAGTATTAAAGTTCACTCATTAGCGCTTTTCTTCCTGTTCAGATGCCTTAGTGACATTCTGTAGTTGTGAAAAAGAGGCATTGACTCTTGGTTTCTGGCTTGGTTTCTGGGCCTCGTCTAGCATGAAGCCATCAACAGCATACAGTACTGAGCTTTTGAAAACAATAAAGGCATTGATGCTGAAATGTCACGTTTCTTTTTTTGAATGGGAAACTCAATGAGATTGATGAATGGCTTATGGAAGAAGCAGGTTGATTCATCTCATTCTAAGAATCTACTGTTCAGCTTTAAACCATTTTTTATCTATGTATCTTGACTACATCATTATTGAAAATTGAACTACTAAATATATTTCTGGTTTTGGTTGATGCCTTGACCCACTGAAGGCTGACATTACTTGCGCATCAAGGGAGAGCTTGTTTGGAAATGCAAAGTAAGACATTGGTTTAAAAGAGCTGCACTAATTCATCTAGTCTTACAACACTGAAACTCTATACATTCTCTGTAATAATTGCTAGTTTTGTTATAATGCATTTCTATAAATTGTTGGCTCTAATTAAATGAAATTTAATTAAATTCAATAAAAAAGAATTGTTTGCTCTAAAAATCTTTAAGGGGTGAATTTTGCATTGAGAAATGATTTTAGAATATTTTGTACGAAGGATCCACAATTCCCAATGTAATTTGGGAAAATGAACTCCCAGCCTTTGGAGTTGGTTGCTTCTTTCACTCCATCCATGTTAAGTTTTTTTTAAATTCCACAAAGATCCTTTTTCACAAACTCTTGAAAAAAAGAATAGGCATCAAGTATTTTCAGACCCTGTTCAAAATCTGTGAATCTAAGGAGGTTGAGCTGTTTACAATTTACCCTGACATTTTTTTTAAACCAGACATTTAGTGAAAAAGATATATTCTTCAATAAATCAATATTTTGACACTTGAAGAAAACAGGGTCCCATCTACAAAATAACACCCAGTTCCTCGTTTTGTTACTACACAAGCTAGCGTAATCATGACCCTAAGTTATTTTTCAATCTCAGCAAATAATTTCTATAGGAAATAGAAAAATGGTTTTGATGCTTGATGGAACATTTGGATGTGTCAGTAAGCAAAGTTTGGGTTTCCGTACGGTGGCTCCAAAACATGGGGAATGATTTTTTGTAGATGACAGTAGTGTAGACCACTTTGTAGATGAGTATTGCCAAAACATCAAAGATATCCAAATGGTAATGTTATGCACGTTATCTTTTAGTCTTTTTATGTCCCTATGTGTACAGAATTCTATTTTTGGTGGTTAGTGTCATAACAAACAAATCATGTAAAAATTATGCTCCTTTCTGATGGATTTTGTGATACTAGTGTTAAAATAGAAAATCTTTGATTTGTTTCATTAAAATATATTTCATCTCATGCATGTTAATTTAGAGTAGCCTTGCTACTGATATGAGCTTTAAGAATAAAACGAAGATAAACATAAAATAAATTTATCCTGTTCTTTTTCCTTCAGTTGCTTGTAAGTAGCATTAGGTGCTACTGTTTTAGAAGAAGACAGTGTAAAGCTTTTTTGTTTGCAGGATTGCAGTAACTTCAGGGCTGGAGCTAAAAGTTTGAGATCTAAGCTGCAGTACAAAAAGCTTGATATCACAGGAAGAGATATTTCAGGAATATTATTTGTTGAAAGCCTAATACAAAGCCTAATACTAATACAAAGAAAGCAGCATAGATTTCTGTAAAGAGGAGCACTGCTATATTGAAAAAGAGGAGAAAAGTTATCAAGTGGAAGTAAATGAGCTGTTTTTAAGTTTTGTTTATTTCAAAATTTTTCAAAATGTGTTCAAGCTCTATGAAGGTTTTTTTATAATACTGGTCACAAGCTCCCAGGAGGAAAGATCTTTTTCAAAATTAGAGCTGTACACATCTTACCAACTTACAACAATGAATCAGCAAAGAACATCAAATTTAGCTTTCATCTTCACTGAGAGAGAGAGAGAGAGAGAGAGAGAGAGAGAGATATATGTGATGAATGGTTTTTTTGTGTCTCAATGCAATCACGAGTTTTGAATAATTTCGAATATCTGTTACAATACCCCTTTTCTCTTTATTAATTTAAAAATATTTTTTCTATACCATCCTCATCAATTAGTGTGCTTCTTTTAGCTTTAGCTGCTCTTTCTGAATTAGTTGAATGACTAACTTTTGTTACATCATTTCAGCTCTACCTATGTCTTACCTCGTTTTCATTTCTTTTTTGGTACCTACTTTGAGTACACGACTCTGTTGTTTTTCTTACATTGTATCATCGCTCAAGCTTATATCATGTTAGTCACTTTTCCTGTTTTTCTCAAATATTATTGGTTAAGTTCTTCACGAGTTTTTGCGTAGCTTTTTTTAAACAATTGTTTGTAATTAGAATTTTAACTTCTGTTCCTTGTCTCACTGGAGTCATGTTCATTATTGGTTTAATGAAAATGTTAATGTGAAACTTTTATTACATCTTGCAGTTTTCTATACCGCTTAAGCCTGATTGCCCTTCACAATTGGTGATAGTTGACTTCGATGAAATGGGGCTTAAGTGAAGAAATATTTAGGTACCTAGCCTTTGTCATGCTTGGCAGACTGGTCAGCAACAGAAATTGTGCCACTAAGCATAAGATTTACAAGGATGCCAACTGAGGAAACGCATCACTTGGCCACAGCACATAGCAACCATTGGATTCTTTCTTTGGAAGTAAGCCAATTTTGGTGCAGCCAGACAAATTTTATGGGTATCCCAATGGTATCCGTAATTGATTGGTTCGCATCATTAGAGAGAATTGCGAGAGCCAATGAATGGGATGCAGAAAAATCTGGCAGAATGTTTTCTTCATTTTTGAGTGGTCTTGCTGGAGACTATTTCAAAAAAATAGAGTAAAGCAGACAAGACGACTTTCCACGTGATCAGATTGACAGATTAAGCCAGGCAGATATGAGGAGGTTTGTTTATAGCTCTTTGGCTGGTAGGAAGCAAGGAAAGAGAGAAAGTATGAACGAATTTGCTTCCTCCATTCAAAGATTGGTATTCAGTGTTTCCCATATGATGTTATGAACAATTTTAGGCCGTATTTTAGTTGATGATGCCAAATGGCATTATTGCCAAAAGCTGGTCATAAGAATATCAATTATGTAAAATGAATCTTGTAATGTTTTTGGTTGTTTAACAGATATTTTTGGTACCTAAAACTTTATGCTAGTTGTTATAAGATGTTACAGAAGTGATAGTTAAAAAATCTAAAGATGAACAAAAACTGACATCTTTTATTAAAGTTATTCAAAAATTTAGGCCCATTTCATTATAATCATCCCATAATTTAAAAAAAATGGCAAATGTACCTGCCAAATCGTTGTAAAAACTACATATGTAAACTGCACATTTCCAGCATTTCATTTCTGTCAGCATCACTCATTTTTAAGCTTTATTAACATTAATTTATAGATCAGTCAAGATCAAATCGATAAACGGCGGTATAATGTTGTTGATGCACTGACCTTGTAACTGGTAGCGATTCATAACTATCAGAGTTGAGTGATGATGATGGCGAAGATGTGCTTCCTGCTAATGAATCCGAGGCAGAAGAAGCTGATCTTGATGCAGAAGACAATAATGAGCCTGCTGCTGCTCCATTTGGCTGCTGCAGCAGCTCAGAAGTCCCCAAATTGCAGATGCTATGCCAGAAAAGCGTTTTTGCACTTTGTTGACAATTGATGAGATAGACTCTGGTGACAAACTTGCAAAGATAAGGCCAATAATTGATGCTGTTACTCAACAATGCCGTAAAGTTGAGCCAGAGGAATACAATGCTGTGGATGAGCAAATTATTCGCTTCAAAACAAAGTTTTCAAAAATAAGGCTTTTACATATACACTAGCAAAGCTTTCAAAAGTAACGTATGACGTTTACATATACACTGGCAAGGCATCAAAAGAAGATACTGAATATAACAATCTTCAAAAGAGTGCCCAAGTTGTTGCCACGCTTTGCATAGATCTACCAACCAAAGCTGGTTTCAAAGTTTGCTTTGACAACTGGTTCTCTACTTTGGATCTTATGCATTATCTCCAAGATAGAGGCATCTTGGTGATTTGAACAATAAGAGCAAATCGGTTACAGAAATGCCCACTTGCTTCCAACAATGATCTTTAAAAAGAAGGAAAAGGGAGCAGTGACTACAGGGTTGATTTGAATTCTGGTAAAGTTATTGTTAAATGGATTGACAATA
>NW_027019015.1:0-35598 GCF_013076305.1 Rhopilema esculentum
AATAATTCCTGTGAGGTGATTCTGCACACTGCAGGAAAGATAAATAAGAAGGAATATGTATAAAATCCTTCGACTTCTATAAGGTTTTCAGAACTCGATAAATTTAATTATCCGCCAATCGAACATTGCAGAGTTGTGAAGAATATTAAGCAAAGCTTATTTGAAATAGCAAATACCTCAAGAAGACGTTTGTTGCATCTGGGTATGCTTTCCATGTATCCCATGCCATTTTCTTCCCTCGGCCACCAAACGAGGACACTGTGTCGCAGCCTGTAAATGCATACCAAAAACGAATTGCAGCACAAACTTGAGTTCCAAGGTTAACAGCATACTCGTGAACTGGAAGCCAACGTTTGTGAATACCAGCGCCAAACTCTATCCAAAGCTCTTGAATTTGCAATTTGTCGAACATTGACAGGGCTATGACTACAACATCAGTATCAACTGTTCGTATGCAAATCTTGAGATGGCCTGATCTAGCAGCGTGTAGAGTGTGAAGAAAAATCCTGGTATCGGCTTCTTCGTGGTTGCATGGTGCAAGAGATGCTAAGTTGACCAAAAAATTATTGCAGATTACGTTTTCAAGAGATGTTGCAATAATGGTGTTTTCATTTGTATTTTGCTTTCCAAGCTCTCTTGCCAGCATCGTAAATAGCTCCTCTTTGTTCATATCAACTCGAAGAAACTGACGCCAGTGTTTGCAAATAGGTGTTGATTCACGAACAGATATCCGTATACCATCTCCCCTCTGTTTCCTTGCTTCAAATTTGAGACTTTTTGGCAAGTACCGATCGAAAACGACGTCTACTCGTCGGCGACTATCCGCTAGTAGCTCTTGGAGAACCTTTGGTACAAATATCTTCGAACAATACTCTCCGAATGTTTGAACATCCCCTGGCAGAGTCATTTGAACCAATGCTGCACCATCAATCACTGTGGCTGTAGTTTTTGGGCACTCGTATCTTGCGTCGCCATATGTTTCGAGGATTTTAAGAACGTCTGCTTTGTTCCCTTTCCTTAGCTTGCCGTATTCCGATAATGATGGAGGATAGGCATGATTTTCATGCGAGAAAAACTTCCCAAGATCGCCTTCTCTCGACTGGCAGGCAACATAGAATGATGCAAATAGCTTGCGATCTTGTTTTAATGAAATAGCTTGAAGCTTTGACTTTGAACTGGTGATTGAATTTCTCTGCCTGAACAAGGAGAGCTTGTTTCTTGAGATCGCTGAATAGATGGAAACTTTACACCTCACAAGCCTTTCAGACACATATTGCTGGTATTGGTTCTCTCCAATAACTGAGGCTAACCGGACTGATTCAGCAGCCCTTTCATTCATTATGTTTCTAGACACAGAATTGAGAAGTATATCATTCTCTTCAAAAGGATTGCCAAGCTCTTCAAAAATGTTTTTGAATGAAATGACATCTTGACGAAAGCGCTTTTCATGTGCATCAGTGTCTTCATGATGGCTGAGGTTTTTATCCTCTTTTTCCGTTGCATCTTCAAATAATTCAAGTAACCTTGCAATCTCAGGACCTGCAATCATCCACTTGATCAATGCAGTTGCGTTGTCTAGAATGCCTATTGCTCCACCATCAATCTTTACAGTCTTATTATTCTGCTCATGGGCCTGGTCTTCGGGCATACTAGAAAATTTTCTCTTGGTCTTCTTTGATGTGAAATGGCCTTTCTTGAACTCTTCATAGATCCGGGGATGCTTTTCTTTCAATTGCTTGAGATCATTGATGAATATGGGTAGCCATCGTGCGTAATGAGTGTGGTCTAATGAGAACATCCATGGTGCAATCTGCTCAAGAGCACTCACAAACATATCAAAGTTCGATACTCGAACACTATAAATCAAAAGAAGCAGAATTGACTCCAATTCTATTACTTTGTGCCAATACTTGAATTGGACTGATTCTTCAAGGCGTTTAGATGTCCAGCTTTCTAATGAATGACCGGAATTACTTCGAAGATGGGCCATTTGGAGTAGCAAATACAGGCCTGCACAAGAAACTTGATGTGTGTATCTTGCTCGCTTTACTTGCCTCCCTGATAGAAATGACTCTGCACGGCCGGGTGAATTGATCTGCGCTTTTACTAAAATTTCTGTCCAGCCACTTCCTTCTAGCCAGTCACCTATAGCATCTAAAAAAGCCATCTCAATATGCAATGTGCCAAGCATCATCAGCAAATTATCTTCCCCGTAAATTGCTGGGTACATCCATTGAACTTGTTTTCCCAAAGCATACACTGGTTGATCAGCAGTAATAATAGGTGCTTGATTGGAATTTAACCCTAGCAAAATGCTCTTGATAATGTCCATCGTATGACGTACCATTGCAGAAGAATTTACCGAATCTTTCAGTAATGGAAGTAGTGTTGAAAGTGACCTTACTGGAGTGTCGCGGACTCTGTGTGCATGAAATCCAGACCATGATAAACGATTTTTTATATCGAAAGTGCTGTTTCCTTCGTTGAGTGACTTTAAATTTGAAAGCCATTCTAAAGATTCATCCGTTGCCTGTTTAGTGAGGACACTATTAGGATTCACTGACTGCAAAGGAAATTCGGCTGCAAAACTTTTGGTTGAAGGAAGTGAAGTGTAACTTTCTGGAAGCTTTAGCTCTACATTAGAAGATTGATCGTTTTCTCGCAAACCTGGTAAATGCATCTGAATCTCTGAATCGGGGTGCTGGAAGATCGAAATACTGGTGCCATGGAATGAGTTGGCTGCTGTGACAGATGAAGGGTTGTGATCGATGTTATCAATTGCAGCAGTGGTGAATAGTCCTTCCTTCAGACACGGTGGAGAAACAATGCCTTGCTGCTGGTATTGCTGGCAAACTTTCTTTGCAATTGAGGTTTGGACATGCTGTACCCGATCGTAGGAGACGCACATTCCATATTTTGCGAGGCGGCCAACGAGTCCTTTCTTTCTTGTTTTAGAATGAATCATCAACCCAAGGTAAAGTGGAAACGGCGTTTCTTGCTCTTTGCTATGGCGGGCTATTTCATTAGTGGTATTTGACCGCTTACCTTTCACCATATTGAACTTCACTAATTGGGCTATTGTGAGTGAAGCCTTATGTGCTGATGTAGGTAATGAATCAGTTATGCATGTTCCGCTAATGAGCATACTGATGAAAGTGACAAGAGATGGGGGTACTGAAGCTTTTTGAGATGCAAGAAATTGGGCAGGGTCCTCAATCTTATGCAAAAATACATGTTTCCTAATGATATTGGCAGCTTTAGAAAGGCAAATTCCATCATCCTGGTCATTCTCTAGACATGCCTGATAAATCGCGGTACCTGTTTCTTCCTTGGGTGTTAGGAGAACATTGTTTCCTTGCTTTTCTTCCTCGAGCTCTGGGATGTGATGTAAGATGTCATTCTTCAAACGAGTACTGTGCACATTCTTTACACTTTCTGCAGTAGCACCATACGCCACAAGACGATCGCAAAAGAGCTTTTTGATACAGCTTAACTTGAATACGGAAATATTATTGGAAGATTCTACCATGTCCCTAAGATAATCAATAATCTCAGCCAATACTACCCCTTTTCTAATAGCGTCCTCTGTTTCGTGAACAGATTTTGTTCGATGAAAGCTTTTCAGACGGTTGTAAAGAGCGGCAAGGCATTGCTTGTGATATCGGGCCTCAACTGCTACCATGTCACCTTCGCTTAACTTGGCTAAGAGTTTTTCATCGAAGAGCTCTTTTGCCGCGTCACGAACATTCTTGTCCAGGCCAAGTGTTTGAGCGTTTGTCAAATTCACTTCCAAATCATCCTTTTCACAAAAAAAACACCTAACTTTGAAATTATCTGCGCTGTACCTTTGGCGTGTGCTAGGTGGGGCCTGGGCGATTTCAACATCAGCTGTTTGTTTCTTTCTTTTCCTACATACCCTTTGGTAATGGTAGTCGTCATATTTGTTTTTGCAACGCTTATGAAATTTAGCCTCATTTTGCAAGAGATTGCCAGCTAATACCTCGTTGCTTGTTAAGCCTGTCCTTGTATCAAGGAAAGAAGGAAGCTCACCAATACCCTGAAACCTTTTAAGCTGTTCTGCAATGCTTTTGTATCCTGAACCTTTATCTAAGTGAGTGCTTTTCCTTGCTGGACATTCTAGTACCTCTGATGTCGTTTCTTGGCAAAAAAAACAACTTTCCCAATTTGTCTCCAGTGTTTCTTTGCTCATTGAACTAGGTCTGGTCAACTCGCTATGGGGGTTAACCAGTTGAAATATTTTCTTAGACATTTCCACGTATCATTGTCTTATTTCTCAAAAAAACGTATATGAATTGTTTGCAATTTCGATGGCACCAGCAGATATTTCACCTGAACTCTTACCACGTGTATTTTGTGATTGCGAAAGTCGACACATTCATCGACGGCTATTATTAAACGAGACAATAGCTCCTGTCAACTGACTTTAATAGCGCACGACCGAAAGTAAACTTTTGAAGAAAATGGAATGAAACCATTACAACATCCGGTTCGTTTACTGGGTTTGAAAAGGAAGGTATCAGATTTCTTCCACTAAAATTCTGTTAGAATACTTTTTTAAATATTTAAGCTAGACTGCACAAAACCTTTATCAATATTCTGCAGGAGAATGAAAAAAGATTCTTAATTCCCTATGTAAATTTCCTTCGAAAACCAAAATAAAAGAGTTTATCAAAGTAATAAGGATAACCACTTCCACGGACTTGGACCTAGGACAGCGGTCTAAAAATGGCACAAAGGGGCAGTTCTCAGCTGGGGTCTGCATCCTATCTTTTCGAGCATATCAAACTGCCCATTTCTTTTAAATTTCATGCTGGTATCACAACTAGCAGCAACAATATTAGAGTAAACGCTTTTGGGGCCTGGGACCAAGTACAACAGTCTAAAAATAGCATTTGGGGGCATTTCTTAGCTGGGGTCTGCATCCTATCTTTTCGAGCATATCAAACTGCCCATTTCTTCTAACTTTCATGTTTTTATCACAACTAGCGGCAGTATTTTTACAATTAACGCTTTTGGGTCCTGGGACCAAGTACAACAGTCTAAAAATAGCATTTGGGGGCATTTCTCAGCTGGGGTCTGCATCCTATCTTTTCGAGCATATCAAACTGCCCATTTCTTCTAACTTTCATGTTTTTATCACAACTAGCGGCAGTATTTTTACAATTAACGCTTTTGGGTCCTGGGACCAAGTACAACAGCCTAAAAATAGCATTTGGGGGCATTTCTCAGCTGGGGTCTGCATCCTATCTTTTCGAGCATATCAAACTGCCCATTTCTTCTAACTTTCATGTTTTTATCACAACTAGCGGCAGTATTTTTACAATTAACGCTTTTGGGTCCTGGGACCAAGTACAACAGTCTAAAAATAGCATTTGGGGGCATTTCTCAGCTGGGGTCTGCATCCTATCTTTTCGAGCATATCAAACTGCCCATTTCTTCTAACTTTCATGTTTTTATCACAACTAGCGGCAGTATTTTTACAATTAACGCTTTTGGGTCCTGGGGCCAAGTACAACAGTCTAAAAATAGCATTTGGGGGCATTTCTCAGCTGGGGTCTGCATCTTATCTTGTTCAGCGCCCAAAATTACCTTTGTGGACGAAGTTTCATGCTGGTATGCGATTTTGCACAACTCTCTCAAAATCTGAGGCTAACAGCCCTGACTATGAGACTCGTCCTTCAGCAGACGATGCAGTGAGTCTCTTTGGTGAGCAAGACATTGACGAAGGAGTCAATGACATTGAAACCATCATCTCTCAAGATGAATTCTTAAATGAGGTAGAGAAAACCAAAAGGTCCACCAATTTCCGAACATCTGGCAAAGATTCTCAATGACAAATTTCATATGGAGCTTGAGGCCTCTCAGCGCAAAACTCTTCTCGAAAAGTATTCAGTGCCAGAAAACTGCACGGGCCTATATCGCCCGCGAGTTAATCATGAAATCTGGAATTGTTTGAGTGCCAATTCTAAAGTAATTGACAAAAACATGAGATTGACGCCGAAATCCACCTTACTACCCACAAAAGAAGAGGTCTATAAAGAATTGGAAAATGTGAAAGAAAAGGTATCAGACCTACATTTATTCCTGCAACAGCTTTTATTTCCATATTTACGACAGAAAGTTAAAAACTTTTCTGCAGGCCAGATCTCTCATTATTTACATAATTGGAAAAAGCTCACATCAGATCCATATATCTTAAATATCGTTTTGGGTGATATGATTGAATTTGAAAACCCCCCGCCAACTCAGCATAATCATCCGGCTAACACGATCTCGCGAGACATGCTTCCTGCAGTACACAAAGAAATACAAGATCTACTCTCTAAGAAGGTCCTCTCTAATGTAACACATCAGAATTCTGAATTTATTTCCCCTATTTTTTGTGTACCAAAACAGGATAATAAAGTGCGCCTTATCCTGAATTTGAAAAAAACTTAACTCATTTGTCTCCTATAAACACTTTAAAATGGAGACTATCCAACATGTCTTGACCATGATTACGCCTAGTTGCTGGATGGCATCTATTGATCTGAAAGATGCATATTATAGTGTGAAGATTCATCCTGGTTACCAGAAATTTTTAAAGTTTACCTTTCAGAATCAGCTATATGCGTATACTGCTTACCCAAATGGGCCTTCCTCCTGCCCCAGGCAGTTCACAAAATGACTGAAACCCCCTATTGCAACATTAAGGTCACAGGGGCACATTGTTTCTAACTATATCGACGCTATATATATTCAAAGCAACTCATACGGTAGCTGTGTAAATTCCATTCTGTCTACCTTCCAAGAATTCAACAATCTTGGGTTTGTTGTCCACCCGGACAAATCTGAATTCATCCCCAAACAAAAAATACAATATTTGGGTTTTATACTGGATTCTGTATCTATTACAGTCACATTACCAAATGCTCGTAAACAAAAGGTCAAGGGGTACCTGGAGTTACTTTGTGTTAAGCCAAATAACGTTCTTATCAGGGACGTGGCTAAAGCTGTGGGTTATATGGTATCGTGCCTCCCCGCTGTTCCGTTTGGAGGCATTCATTACAGACACCTTGAAGATGAAAAAATTAAGGCCTTAAAATCTTCCAATGGGAATTTTGATACAACTATGTCCATAACCAAACTTGCTCTTGCTGAACTTTACTGGTGGGTTAAAAACCTAGATATTAGCTTCGGTTATATTAGACTTCCACCTGTTCAAGCTACCATTTTCTCAGATGCTTCGCCCCTGGGTTGGGGAGCGACGTTTAACGGTGTTCCTACAAATGGAACATGGCTCCCCTCTGAAGTCATTTACCATATTAACGTTTGGGAGCTTTTAGCTGAAAATAATTTTAATTTTGGAACAGCATTAATTTCCAGTTAATATGCTTTCTTATGGTTTCTTTTCCAATTAATATGCTTCTAGTATCGATTTACATGCAATGGCGCCTCTTCCCTTTTATACAATTATAGTGGTTAACCCTTTGATGCTTGTTCTAGTTTTCTACGTAAATGTCTCAATGACTGCTCTAAAATCTCGTGCAGCTCTGTAGGGAGCTGGGACCGATGACGAAATAGAATTGTAAAATTAAACGAACCTACCTGTAGGTGAAGTTTGATTGTAATTCTGTGAGTCATCAGTCGGGACCGGAGGAGCTGTACGCCCTCCCAGTATTTCATTGACCACGCCCAGTTCCTCCTGTCGCTTGTCATTCATCCATTTTACTCTCTCAAAGCTGGTTCACATGCACTGCGGCACACTATCTCGTACAGCTCCTCCAAACAGTATTTCACCAAATTAAATGACAAGTCTAGTTGATTTTCCATGTGGGATTTGACACAAAAATATACCTAGTTGCCGAAAGGCTATTTTTTTAAATGAATGTAATGTCCATACCAAATGCAATGATATCTTAGCTTTTAAATATTGAAAAAGAACCAAATGATGTTCCCTGGTTTTGTAAGCTTGGTATCAATGAAATATTTTCATAATAACTGATTTGCAAGCAATCTGATAAGTGCATGTCCGCGATATTTATGCATGAAATATGATGCAAAGCAAATAAAGTATATAAAATATCTCATTTTCATTTGTACTTGATACTTTTCTGAAGATTAAGATTTTCTAAACATTAAGATTTTGAAGCCTATTTAGAAGTCCCATATTTGTAGTCCTGATGCTAGGATTCTTGGAGAAATTTGCTTTAATTTTGCAGAAATGTCGAGGAGGCCTGTGGGCACATTTCCAGTGTTGGCTTTTTCGCGATCTCATTTTTAAGAAAAGTTATGGCCATTAAAATGATATTTTAAACATACCTCTGTCTTTTAATAACAACCATTCGAACTAAAATGATCTTAAAACGCAATCTAAAAATATTATTTAGCCATCACTGCAAAATAATTCCTTAGGAAATATGCTAGTAAGGGTTCACTTTATTAAAAAGTCATTTTCCAGCCTACTTTGATGTTCAGCTACACGAAACTCGAAGAAGTGTTATCGGATGCATTTACGAGTTTTAAATCAATAATATAAACTTTAAAATTAAACCCAACAAAATTCAGTTTGGAAATACAATACTTACATATTTAATCGCAAATAATTCCATAAAAACATTTTATATTTACACCATGTTGGAAATATTCATAAAACATATGTACGTAAAAATTAAATAGGTAAAACTCAGAATAATTGTGCCATGTCCTCTTTTGTAATGGCTTCATTTTTCCAAATTTTTTATCTTTGAAAGAATTGAGAAGGTTAGGTGATATATCGTAAACAAGCACAATATGCGTTGATAAGTTTCCACCACAGGAGGCACAAAAACTGTTGAGTGTAAATCCAAAAGTGGGTGGATGAATAAAAGTTAGCCGAAGTTGTTGAAAATTTAGTTAGTTGCCTTGCCTTTACATGAACTTAAGGCTGGAATACACTAGGCATTTAATGTCGCATTTAGTTGACTGGCAATAAAGTGCCTAGTGTTTTCGCAGAGGTTGTCTAATTAATGCCATACATTTTCAAATTATCAACATTACAGAGTTTCCAATGAAAAAATTGAACATGTTCAACTTTTGGTCAATAAAATGCCCGGAAGTTCTTTTTGTATAATCCTTGCTGATTGCTGTTGTTCAGTAAGGCGCCAAGAGCATTTGCAGGACTGTTTGCGATACCTCCTTGTCAATTTGTGTACCGCACATAAACATGGCATACAAATTGCAGCAATCTGAAGTCACTGAAGAATTTATTAATGCATGGAGACCAGAAAAATGTTTGTGGCAAATATCCTCTCCTTTACTGCGACAGAGATGCGAAAAACAGGAGTGTACAACATTTGGCAAATCATTTATTTAATTCTTCTTTGTCCATTTTTTTAATTCTTTATTTGATAATTTTCATTTTGACAAATTACTGTTTTTAGAAAGTGATGTAAAGGAAAAAATCAAAACTCTTTGAGCCTATTTTTCGAAAGAACTATCTAAATGCACAACAAAAAGTAGAACAGGCAAATACGAGGCATATGAGTCGAAATGGCCTCATTTTTAATCGATGATGTTCTTGCAAGACACAGTCTCTTCACGCAAAGCAACATCTTCATTTTTATGTATTGTATGTTTTACTGTTGCTGCTTCAAAATCAACATTTTTCCATTTCTACAACTATTTTTAGGATCAGCAACTTTACGGCAATCGGTAAATTCTAACAAAGAAAATGATGGCTGGGTGTCACACACAATCTTGCAGTTTATTGTAGCTAGTTACGTTTCTGTCCTGTAGTATACTTTGTGTTGATAGATTAACTTCAACGTTTATTCAAAATTATCAGTACCACAATCAAAAACATTTGAAATAAGAAACCTGATTAGGGATACAGTAGCATAGGCGTCAAATCTTGATTGGCTGCAAAAGGAATCGCCAAAGCGGGAATACCCATCGATTTGAACCAATCAAATTGCGAGAAATGACAAATTTTAGAATTTTGACCACCCCTACTTCAAAAAAGTCCTGATGCTAGGATTCTTGGAGAAATTTGCTTTAATTTTGCAGAAATGTCGAGGAGGCCTGTGGGCACATTTCCAGTGTTGGCTTTTTCGCGATCTCATTTTTAAGAAAAGTTATGGCCATTAAAATGATATTTTAAACATACCTCTGTCTTTTAATAACAACCATTCGAACTAAAATGATCTTAAAACGCAATCTAAAAATATTATTTAGCCATCACTGCAAAATAATTCCTTAGGAAATATGCTAGTAAGGGTTCACTTTATTAAAAAGTCATTTTCCAGCCTACTTTGATGTTCAGCTACACGAAACTCGAAGAAGTGTTATCGGATGCATTTACGAGTTTTAAATCAATAATATAAACTTTAAAATTAAACCCAACAAAATTCAGTTTGGAAATACAATACTTACATATTTAATCGCAAATAATTCCATAAAAACATTTTATATTTACACCATGTCGGCTTCTACAAAACTGATTATTCGACGAATGTCACGTCAGGTGCATATGTTCATGTTCTGGCGGGAAAAATTTACTGGAGGCGCCTTCGTAACAATCGTAAAAGAAGTTTGAGGCCCTTCATTTTTCACGTAACGTCGCAAGAGTAGGTTGTTTTACGAAAAACAACTTCCGTATTTCCAAGATTCATTTTCAAGACTAGTAAAAACAATTCCAGAGGCGTACAGAGTACAGGGGCATGAACAGCGTTGTAGATGAATCAACAGCGTGTAAAGATTCGCGTTATCATGGCTATGATGTTGATGATAATTATGATTGTGTCAAGCAAGAAGTCGAGAATATGATTATAAATCTTGTTTCTCATGCTTTTCTTGTGTGTTTAAGCTTCTGCAACAATTCAACCTACAGTTATCAGCCTATTTTTGAGCTTTATAAGGCATACAAAAATCTGGTGACTTTAGCTGTAGCACAGGTTGAATTTGAAAGCAGCTTTTCAAAGCTGAAATAAATAAAAAGCCGTTAAAGAAGCACCGTTGGGTATATTGCATATCACAGTGATTAAAATAATTTTTTTTAAATGACTTTTGCAAATGTTTTCTTCAAGTTGCTCTGAGCAATATCTTCATCAAAAAGTTTGATCAAAACGTCAATGGATAAAAGGACATCATATTATCAAGCTTGTTAGTCTGATTTGTTTATTTTAATGCCTGCCCCCATCACCCAAAGGTAACAGCTACCCAAATATGATCTCCATTTGTCCTGTTCCATATGCATTCTAGCAACATTTAATATTCTGATTGTAAATTTCTGATTTGAAATTTTAGTAGAACAATTTTTGCCTAAATCAAGAACAATAGCTGCAAAAGTCAGTTCAGTATAGGGGCTGATAATTCATTCGATCTTATTTCATGAATCAATTTTGCCACGAAAGTTTAAGAACATAATGTTTCAAGTAGAAAATGGAAAAAAGCGCAGTCTGGATAAACTCTTTTTTATAGGAATACTATAAATAAATTCGAACTGCCTTTATTTTATTTAGCTTTAAAAAAACCAACCCCCTCCACTACCGTAAACTAGGATATGATGGAACACAGCTTCTATCCACCCAGATCACAACGTTCTTAGCACACCTACTAGGTCGGAATTTTCTCACACAGAAATGCTATGATTTCCTTGAACCAAGCCCCCAACCCCGCACCCCAGAATTCTACCTTTTGACAAAAATCAAAAGTTTAACAAACAAAAATACTACAACAAATGTTTGAGTTTATATTAAAAGGAAATTATTTCTCCTTCAATGGACAGCCATATTTACAGACACGTGGCACTGCCATTGGTACCCCCTTTCCCAAAACTTTATGTCTGTTATTGAACAAAACATCCTCTCCACAGCCCCAGAGGGGAAGAAACCTCTACTCTGGAAACGATTTATCGATGATATTTTCATGATAAGGCAATACGATGAAGTTTCCCTCACTGAATTCTTTGCTCATACCATTAATGTGCAGAACACGATTAAATTTGAAGCACAACAATCTAGAGCAAAAATAAATTTCCTTGACACCACAATTTATCTTAACAATAACAGTGGACTCCTGGAAAGCACCCTATTCGTGAAGCCTGTTAGCTTGCTAAAGCACCCTATTCGTTTGCTAAATCATTCCACCCACCTTCGTGTAAAAAAAGTGTTATTTACAGCCAAGCACTTTGCTTCAGACGTTTGATCACAGACAACAATAAACTTCACAAACACCTCAAAACACTTTGAAAAAATCTAATCATAAGAGGTTATGAATCTCAGGATATCACCACCGAATTAAGTAAAATGACAAATGTCACCCCAAACGAGCTCCTCTTCCCAGGACACCCCACCAACAATGAAACCACCCCTCAGGGCACCCAGACAGGGGGCCAGCACTACCTCAACTTCGAACCCCCTCCACCAAAACCACAAGTACTACTTTTTGTTGTCCCATTCGACATCAAAACTATAAATATAGGCTCCGTCCTTACTAAACATTGGCACTTGATCTCAGCCAATGCTTATCTTAAACAAATATGGAATGACACCAGAATGGTTCTAGCCCTCACCAGAAGGCCTAACCTCAAAGATCAATTAGTACACTCTAAATTAGGCCATTAACACAAAGCCGCTTCTCAAAGCATCATGCGCCTTTAACTTTAACAATATATAAATATTACACTAGAGGCACAGTTACATCTAAGGTACGGCATCCACTGATTATTAAATTTTCACTCTTATCGCTTATATATTTATTTTGCAACCGTGATCCTGGACGCAGGATTGCGAGGGGCGCTTACGAGAAACGGACAAACGGACAGGTTGTAACCAGCTGGTAGTGACTACTCCTTATCTCCTTTTTTCTCATTTTCCCATTTTGGATTTTACAATTTTATTCACACATTGGTTTTTAGTTTTTACCTTCTATACCTATAAAAAACCCTTCCACAATGTCAGGAAAGTAGCTTATTACATTTTCCGCTCTCCCCTTTCCTGTTGATGTGATATAAGATCGACCCCTTAAAAGAACAACCAACTATCAAAGAAGTTCGTAAAACAACCTACTCTTGCGACGTTACGTGAAAAATGAAGGGCCTCAAACTTCTTTTATGATTGTTACGAAGGCGCCTCCAGTAAATTTTTCCCACCAGAACATGAACATATGCACCTGACGTGACATTCGTCAAATAATCAGTTGTGTTGAAGCCGACATGGTGTAAATATAAAATGTTTTTACGGAATTATTTGCGATTAAATATGTAAGTATTGTATTTCCAAACTGAATTTTGTTGTTTACTGGCATATTTCCTAAGTAATTATTTTGCAGTGATAGCTGAATAACATTTTTAGATTGCGTTTTAAGATCATTTTAGATTGAATGATTGTTATAAATAGACAGAGGTATATTTAAAATATCATGTTAATGTTTTAATGGCCATAACTTTTCTTCAAAACAAGATCGCGAAAAAGCCAACACTGGAAATGTGCCCACAAGCCTCCTCGACACTTCTGCAAAATTAAAGAAAATTTCCCTAAGAATTCTAGCATCAGGACTTTTTTGAAGGGGTGGTCAAAATTCTAAAATTTGTCATTTCTCGCAATTTGATTGGTTCAAATCGATGGGGATTCCTGCTATGGTGATTCCTTCCGCAGCCAATCAAGATTTGACGCCTATGCTGGGATACAGTTGACATTGTGATCGAATTATTACAATGTCAAGGTGCAACAGCGATAAAAAACAAAATTTTTACTACATACTCAATACATAATTATTAATAAATAAATCTATCCTGCCATGGTACTTTTCGTTTGAGTTGAAATCTCGTCTCTAATTACTTGCTGTTCTTCTTATAATTATTGCTACTCGAAATGATAATTGATTGAAGGTTCCCTTGTTCTGCTCTCCAGCTTACATCGCAAATATTTCCCTCATCAACATCTTCAATGCCAAAACTTCGAATCGGTGTGTAGCGTGATGGAGCCTTTTCTCTTAAAAAATTGTGCATGACGCAACTTGCCAACACCATCTTATCAGCAGTTTCCGGGGAAATCATTAAAGGGGATAAAAAAACTCGAAACCTGTTAGTCAATATTCCAAATGCATTCTCTTCAACACGTCTTGCTCTGCTTAACCTATAGCTGTAAATTCGCTGTTCAAATGACAGCCCTCTAAAAAGGCACAATTTTAGACGAAAAATAGCTGTTAATCTTAAGTAAACTGATGACACTAATGATAAAAGATAAAATTTATCAAATAACATAACAATTAACAAATTTAACTGAATAAAGTTTGATATTTTTAGGGTTTTTAGCAGTTTCTATTCGAGAAGTCTATCATCAAGAACAAAGTAATTGTCTGCATTGACTCTGTAAATTCCCTCTGCAATGAATTTCCATAGAATACTGCCATCCACAAGGATTAATGCATTTGTAATGGGGCTTGCCATCTTGTTGCGCACTTTGCTTTTAAGGTGGTTCATTCTGGAAAAGATTCGCTCTACTTCAGCATTTGAGTAGGGTAATGAGTATAGACTCAGCGCAAGTTGAGCCATGTTATTAAATCGGGACTCGCCAGGTGCATATTTATACTGCTTGAAATGGCGCCAAAACCTTCAATTTTCCAGAAACATCTATTAATTTAATTTGTTGCAGTTCCTTGTTTACAGCATCAATATCTGGCAAATATTCTTAAAGTGTTCCGCCAATTTCGTTAAATCTTGAATTTGGGTTATCTCTTTAGGAGAGATGCTTGTTGAAGCTTGAAATATGGTAGCATTTTCTGGAAGTCTCTGTTGAACTTCCTTTATGGCTTTCCGAAATGAATGCAGCTTACAGGCATCAAATCTTTTCTAAAGTTGCTACTAAAAAGGGTATTTCTGTGTGACCTTTTGAAGCTTGCTTGGGATCACTACTCGCTGTAGCAAGGATTGGTAGAAATCAAGTAGATCTGTACCAAAACGGACAACATCCACGTTGGCAAGTTAAACGAGTTTGTTTATTCTTGAAAAATCCTTCAGAAGACCTTCAAGGAAAACCAAATAAACCACTTTTGGCAAATCGATCCATCTTGGTTACCGTACAACTTCATTGTAATTCCACCCACATTGCTCTGCACTAGCTATTGACTGGACAGGATTGAACATTTGTTCCCAAGTATTGGAAACTGACATGATCAAGGGATTTTTGCAACTGAAAGAAAAGACTGTGTGACATTCGGAGCAATTTTCCATGTTTTTGATGCAGAATAGGAAACTGTATGTGAATGCATGCAACATGGGTAATGCAAGGGCCTTTTGCTCACCTGAAAGTACAGCTAGCTTGTTGACATTGATGTATTTGAAGTATTGCCATGATCCAAATGCAATGGTCAGCTGTAGGTCCCTTACTCTTACTACAGCAGCGACCCAAGAACTACATTACCTGTGTCAATTGTATACATGATTGCTCGATTCATTCCCTGTTCTTGCTGAGCATCTTGTAGGTGTACAAAAATCCTGGTATCAGCCTCCTCGTGGTTGCATGGATTGATCAGAGATGTGTAGAGGCCAGCATAAGGCATTCTCTCCGATTGTCACGGTGACTGTCTTTCCTTCGGGTCTTAGATTCTCATGAACGAACTGCACAAGGTATGAGAAGAGTTTGGTCTTATTGTCACTGTGGCGCAGAAAATACTTCCAATCCTTGGGGAGTGTAAAAAGCTTTTTACACATCAACGAGACCCCTGACCACTGTGAACTCTGGCTGGATTTTTTAGCGACCTCTCAAGGTAGACATCAAAGACAACATCGATTGGCAATGCATTCGCTGACAGTTCTTTTAATCTAGAATAAACTGTCTTACAGGCAGAATCTTCAAACATCGCTCTGGATTCTGGCTTCAACCCGTTAACCTCTATTTCAGGTGATTCACAGCTGGAAATTGTCATCCATGTAAATACCATCAACAAAGCCATTATAAATTAATGAAGCCACTGGGTGCTTTTCGTCATTTTTGCCTGCTCGTCTACCATTTTTGTTACCATGGCAACTGATATTTTGGAGTTCTTTTGAACGTTCTTGTCCAATTAGATAGAAAACAAGGCGTACAGAACTCAAGGATTTGTAATGAAACACCATAATGAAACATAAAAATGTAATTTTGATTTTTTGCAGATTTGAGGACCCAATTGATTAGCAAAAAGTGACGCCTGTGCAGTAAAATTTTGGCACTTTTTGCACATTTTATTGAGATAGACCTTACGCATGTGTAGGCAATGCTATGCCAAGCATCAATCTCGATATAGTTAACAATTTTCTTTTTGTAATATCATATATAAATTTTGCATTTATAACGTCATGATGGCGTCAAAAATCTATTTCTAGAAGTGGCTCCAAATCCTAAATTGATCAGCATAGCACCTTGTCACCAAGTTTCATATTTTTAACATTAATTGAACAGTTTTGATGCTTTTTAACAAATATCCACTGGACAATATCTAAACATTTATCAAATATCTCTGAACAAAATACATGAAAAATCTAGACACTCTACTGTAAACTAAATGCAAGTCTATGGATAAGTAGTCGACCTATGAAAGAAAACTGTATCATATGATAATTTGAAAACCAACTAAGAGTTACTAATAACAATTTACAACAACTTTATTACATATAAATCACACTGTATTCCAATGTTTTATTAGGATGGTGATTCAACATTACCATACAAATCGGAAATAGTAATACTGTTGGGAAGGTATCATTGACTTCATGGTTGTGGTTAATAATATAAACAAAGCTTTTAAAACACGAATCAACGGTCAACCTTCCTTAACCCTTTAACTTGAAAAAAACTTAATATATGTTCAATTCTGAGAGGGGCTAACCCTCATTCTGTAGCCATGGCTTGTCATTCTAAAGAGGGTTAACCGTGGGGCTAACTGTAGGATTAACCATTAATACGAGGGGTGAGCCGTGAATTTAGATTTTTAAAGTTCTCTTAAAGTTTAAAGTTAACTGGAACAGTGTTCACATTGTGACAGCTCCTTTTGCTCTGCTTGGGGGTATTTGATAATTGAATGAAAATACCTCCCAACAGCAGCCATCATTTCTGTCTCTCTATCATCTACAGAGTTTTACTTGCCAACGTTGGTGGTGGGAGCTGAGCAAAATACAGAGGGGTGGACATTATTTTGCCTCAAAACTTCCAGTGCACATTGTAGCTAGTTACCACCGCACCCAGCTACACATTGGATACCTTCGAAAGAACCTATGACTAATGTCATTTGCAGAACCTTTTACTAACGTCATTTGCTGCATTTTTAAATCGCTAGAGGCACTGATAGTCCATAGCTTCCAAATCCATCCCTCTTTTTCACTTACTCTACCGTTACCCTGGAATGAAAATTGTCAAACAATCAAATGCTTTTCAGCAGAATTCGAATTTATTTCATATGCTAAACCTAGGTTTCTTTCCAAACAAGTCAAGGCGTTTAATTTCAGTTACCAAAGAGATCCTTTAAACACAAGTGACTTTGATGCGTTCATTTTGCCTACAGCTGCACATAAGAAAAAGAGAAATATTTTACTAGGAATGCAAAGCAACGAAATTGGTCTGTAGTTACAAGTTTCGGTCTTTAGACCTTTCTTAAATATTGGATTACCTTCGGAATTTTTTGTTTTTCAGGAAAATTGCCAGTTGTGAAGGACTCGTTTATTAGAGCTGCGAGATCAGAGCAATTTGGTCCAGGGGACTTGCCATTTTTTAGTAATTGTATTACATTACATACCTTGTTAACTGTACATGAAGAGATGAAAAAAGAATTAGAGTTTGAATTTGATAAGAAAGATAAAGGAGATTTTTGAGTTCTTGGGATTTTTTAATTGATTCCTTCAGTTACCTTTGTAAAGTATTCATTACATTCATTTGCAATATGGACAGAATCAGATATTTTTAAGCCATTTTCATCAACTAAATATGAGAATGTATCAGTATTTTTTCGTTTGAAACTATTTATATCTCTAATACCTTTCCACAACATTTTCATATTGCTTTTGTTTTCATCAAAGTACTGCTGGTAATAATTCTTCTTACTGGTAGCAAAGGATGTCTCCACAAGGAGATCATTGCACAAAGCTTATCAAGCGAGCAATGGCATTCAAAAAAGAGTTGAGTGAAGAGATTCATAAGTTGCAAATCAAAAGCAAATCTTGGTCTTCCTATTATCCCATGCCAGAATCCCATGGACACTAGAGCCTTTGCATCTGACTGACATGAGCAAAACTGTACTTTTTTAATATGCTGTCCGCCTGTAAACAAAATAATAATGTTACATTCAAAACTTTTAATAAAAATGGTGCATAAGTAATACATTCCATATAATTTTGCACTCACACAAGCATACATTTTTAATTGATTAATCATTTATAAGAAAAAGATTGCTATTTTATGACAGTTTTTTCATTTCAACTCACTGATACATGACTCAAAATACTTTAGCAAAAATAGCTATTTTCATCCGCTCAACAGCTCAACCAAATTTAACTACAATTTAAAAGTAACTTAATCTAAAAGTAACAATTCTTGCTAAATTTATTGATGTTTGCCGATTCCAAACTTCTTTGCATGGAGACGTCATGGCACTGTTTTGAGAGTCTCTCTAAAAATTAATGTACTTTATTATAATATAACAAGTGTCTATGAAACCTATTATACTATCTCTGTCTTTAGCAAATCTTATTAATTAGTACATTGCAAGTCTAAGAATATAATTTCTCTGATGTCATACTGGTGCCACCTGGTGTTGTCTTGACTTAAATTTTTTTGTGTTGGGAAACAGGGGGATGAATGCACCATCCTGTAAGTATGAAAAAAATGCAATCAGTATCATATGTATACCAGTAAACTTAAAACATTGTGATACAAAATCTTAAACAACTTTTTGTGAAAACATCGAACATTCAGTAAAGTACTTTAGATTTGTTCTGTTTTAACTGCTTGAATAAGTGATGATTTGAAATGTGATTCAGTCATGTATTTTAAATAAATATATGCTTTAATGTACAGGTGCAATTGCTACATTTCCTAATCATATGGGTAGATACTAAAGAATGCAAAAATATGAAAACAAGAAATGCAAAGGTCACCTTCCATATATACATGAAAAAGGTTGCGGTCAGTATGAATTGATGTGGCACAACTTAGGCAAAAATCCTGCTTCCAGCCACAATCTTTGCAGTGGCATACAGCCATGTTTGGCAGTCGTTTCCAAAATCTTCACATGCAGCAGAAATTCTGCTGTTAGGCAGAAACTGCTGTGACACGAAAGCTTCTTACAATTTTTCTCCAGAATTTTCCCATGCAGTCTCTTCTCTTCGTTTTCTGGTGCTGTAGGAAATGGCCTGTGGTTTTTCTTGGGCACGTCTGTTAGCAATAATATCTGTTTCAATATCACATTCATGCAGTTCGCAAGGAGGAAGGCTTTTTGGTGGTGGTTCCAGGTTAAGACAAAAATGAGGCCACTCAGCTTCTGTTTTCTTAGCACTAGTCAAAGCAAGATGATTGCATGTTAGTGAAATCTTTCTCACTTTTGAAATTCCAATGCACTTTACCAATTTGACAGAACTAGGCATCACATGCTTTGTTACTGCATAGAAACGCCATACTGGAGAGCCTGAGATCCAGCGGCCTATACGTAAACAATACTATCGCACGTTTTCTTTGTGCATATTCAGAGTTTAATCGCAGTTTTAGAAGATATACCAGCAAAATTTACCCTTTTTAAAATATAACATTGTCTTTCTAGGCTTTTTACTGCTTTTCTGTCGTTTTCCCATTGCATTTTTTCGTCACTGAGGTAAATCACCACAAGCTTCGATAGAAGATTATAGAACAAACAGTAGGCCGATATTTTTGTATTTTATTTTCTTCCGTTTCTCTAGTTTCGATTCAATGTATTGGTCATCTACATAGATTCCTTCTACTAATTTGCTTACAAATTCTGGATCTGCTTCCTTAATTGTTTCAATATGATGACGTAAAACTGCATTTAAAAATAAATGGTGAAGAATTCACACCAAAAACAACTCTGTTAAAACAATAAATTACAATTCTGGGCTGTTCTGCTGAAACATTATCAACGTAACGTAACGTAACGTAACCAAACATTATCATTATCATCGTTACGTATTACAAAACGTAAATAATCTCCATCAGATAGATCAATTGCGATATTCAAAAATGCTTTCCAATTTCTTCTATGTGTGCAACGTTATACTCTCTAATTAAAAGAAATTAAAAGCAGTTAAATAATAAGAGGTGTTATAGGTGGGCCTACATGAAGACAATTATTAAGACAATTACTTAACTTGCTAGCCTTACAAGATGCATAAAAAACAATGCCCCCGTTGTGGTCTCGGCATTGTCCCTTACAACTGCCTGATGTGCTAAATAATGATAACTGCCAACATTTGTTAATGCCGATACTCTTTCTATTATACCCATGTTTCTTGGTCTCTAATAATCTTATCATATTCTAGCAAAATTAATGGATCCCTTCTAGTTTTCTTAGTTTCCCTGAAAGCACCCAACCATGCAGTGGCTGATGTGGCCCCCTCGTTTCATCTGCCCATTTATTAATTCCGAAAGAAAATTTGCACTTATCAATATATAAACCTGTAATAAGTCACCATGCCTTGTGGCATCTGAAAAATAAATCTGCTTCAAATGATTGCAATTCTTCTTAACAATATCAATCCTTTCATTTGGGATTGTTGCAATATCATCTACAACATAGCATTTAACTCTACAACTCCTGATACCTTTAGATAACTTCTCTTTCTTAAGGGATCTTAAACCTAAGTTAGATACAGTCTTAGAAGTAACAAATGACTGATGAGAACCGGCATTGAAAAGAACTCTCTGTACCTCACTGTACCCTCTCTATCTCCATTTATCTTTGCTAGCGCTGTTTGCAATGAAACTCTTTCGCCACTGTTGGAACTTCCTACCCAAATTGTCGCCTGCCGGTTAAGTGTTGCAGACCTTACGTTAGGAATGGGTTCCTTGCTAGATCCTACATTCAAAGATTCATGCCTAGGTCTACCACATAATGAAATATGATGACTACCCCTACAATTCCTACAGGATACACCTGATTTACATTCAAATGCCCTATGACCTTGCATTAAACAAATAAAACATTTTTTCTAATTTTCGACAATATTTTCTAAGAACATTCTTACCTTCAGCAATGTTTCTTACGGTTCTGCAATCGGCATGTTCGTGTTTATTGAGGCAGATAACACACTGCGGAATTTTTCGTCAGCAATGCATTTGCTGTGCTAAAGCCATCATTTTTTTTCTCTGCGGTTGGCCTACTTCTCGGCGTTCTGTCTGCACCAGAATTTCCGATCCCATAAGCGCCAACACCAGAAGCTTTCAGCGGCATGTGGCTTTAGCTCACTCCAATTTCCTTTTTGAACCCATCCAGGAAGTCCTTCAATGTCCATTCCAGTTGGTCCTTACTGTGAAATCAAATCATGCTCAACCGTATTGTCTCCGGAATGTGGTCCATCAGTACAGGAACTATGAAGCCAGAGTATGTCGCCACATCAACTCCAAGAGTCTCCAGCCCATGTAGTGGTGTCTCTTTTTACTCGAGTTGCATTTACTAAGCAAATCAACAGCGATTTCATACGAGGCACCCATTGTCTGAATTTCAGCAATTACAGTCCTAGCCCTTTCCTCAAAATACCCTTTCAAATAATTCAGCTTGTCAACATTAGCGAGGTTACCATTCTGATGGATCCCACTGTTAAAAGCCTCCAAAAACTCTTGCCATTCATGAATCCGACCAGAAAAGGATCGTAGATTGAACTTTGGAAGTTTTTCCTGTAGTTTCTTGTCTCCCCCGGAGGTGAATGTCGTTCAATTTAGACTCTCCACTGAATTCGATCTCGACCAGGTTTCTGGTTTCATCTTCTGTCGCTTTATTGATGGCTAGAATAGTGCATCCAATCTTTTCCCAATACTCGTTAGTCTCGTCTTTCTCCTTGTTAATTTCGTCATACTCTGCATCTTCAAGCAAAGTGTCGAAAATTTCATCCTCAAGCTTCTTTAATTTTACTCATTTCTCCTCCAATTTCCCCCATTCATCACCATCTGAACCTCTTCTCAGAATTTCTTCTCTGTGAACCAAAATAGTTGCTGTCTGTTGCCTGGACGTTCTTTCCTTTTTGGATTTTTCAAAATTGCTCCCAAAGAGAACCCAAGAGCAGAAACATAAAACCAAGCAATTACAACTATTTGCTTTACATCTCAATTTTTTCCAAAATCTCAAACCATTACAACACTTAGGCAACTCCTGCGTCAAAAACTCTTCCTTTTTCTAATTTGTGGAATATATATGTTTACTTGCGCTGCTAATTAGTTTTGAGTCACAAACTTTTAATTATAACTACCAATCAATTTGCATATAGGTTAGATAGGTGTTTATTCTGGATAAGTCTAATAACCTAATCGGCGGGTGCGGTATAACTATTTCCTCAAACCTCAGACAGATTCAGCTTAAAGTGAGTTTTTGATGCACATGCATGCTACTCTAAAACAACAAGGAGAGAATATTTGAATGACTAACAAAGAACCCGACAAAATCAATGAACTAACTGTTAAAATATATGTGGTTTATGCAAAATGGTGGATTCCCGATACCGTCGCAGGAATGATTTGGAGGCGATGAAAAAGGAAGTTTGGGCAGGACTTTATCATTCTGCTTCGACAAATGACAAGCCCCAGCAACAATATTGCCCTGAAGGGCCACATACATGGTGCAAATTTAACAAGGCAGCTCTCAAGTCTGAATCTTACCATAATTCAAAGCCTCTTCCCAAAGCAGTGATGGGAGTTTTGAAGCCAATTTACAAACGGCTTTCTAAAGATTCAGTACTTGAAGGTTGCTTTGGAGGTTACACCCAAAACAGCTGCGAGCCATTAAATCATTTGATTTGGGCAAGATGTCCAAAGACTATGGCCTCTGGAAAAGTCCATCTTGACTGTGCTGCTGTTGTAATTGTATTTTATAGTGGAAATATGGCCATGTGTGGTGTCCTTGAAGAGCTTGTAATTGAGCCTGGACGCCATACTGCCCATATATACAAAAGCTTCACAGAAAAAGATACACATACAAAAGCTTCACAGAAAAAGAATAAAAGAGAGCAATGCCAGTGCAACAAAAAAGTAATAAAAAATCAAAAAGTCGAGAAGGACTCATGCAAAAGCTGCAGATGACAGAATGCAGCAAACTGAAGGACTTACGTATGCCTCTGGAAGTTTTAATGCATCTTGTCAGTATATTTTTCGAAAATTGACATGACTGACTTTTTTATTGCGTTTTCCTCGAATATTATTTTTATGCTTATGTTCAATTTTGTGACACATGTTTTAGGCGGATCATAAGAGGAATATATCCTGATTACACCAATTTTTTACAACATTTGAAAAAAATATATCTGTAGTTGTAAAAAGAAATTTTTAAAATACTTAGGCTGAGATATCAGATATGTGCTAGGAGCTGGATGGTTACAATTTGTGTCAGTATTTTGACACAAATTGCGTGATGTCACACAGCAGTTATTCTAATGTTTTAGGAATTTTTGTTATAAATTTTCTTCTTTTGTACCAACATTACCATTTGACCAAAACATGTGAAGTTCAGGCTACTCTAACTGTGAATTCCAGCCCAACCCAGAAAGTGTCCTTGTCCACACCTATCAGACGGTTTCAAACTTTCTTCATTGAAACAGAGTTCAATCTGCCATTGTATGCTTCTTCTTGAAGACACTGCAGACTATTTTTAAGCCAGCCTACCCCATCATTTTGTTCAGTGAGATGGTTCCATGCAAGCTAACATAACAATTATTTTGTTTTTAAGACACGAAGAACGTTATCTTTTTCAGGTCCCCAGACAAGTTGAGCAATTACTAAGGTACCCTATATTATCATACTATCCAGTAACCTGTATTTTATCAAGTGTTCTGATATCAGTTGCATCTTTAATGATGTGAGGTGTTCCAAAAATGCGTGTTTTACTGTGAAGCAGAGATGAATCCAGTTTACCCATTCAAAGAAGCAACGAATTGAACCCGTGCAACAGCAATGAAGAAATTAGTTTTCAGAATTATGCACATGTTCGAAATTATCTCAATATTTTAAATTTTCTGTTGAGTTTTATTTTTCTTATTCTCTGTTCAGATGCAATATTGTTTGTGTTAATTGACTCCATAATTTTGAAGAAGTAAAACAGCATCAACTGGGGTGACTTTGATTGCGTTGGTTAGATGCTTATCTATTGTCAAAAAAAGCTATAAAAACGACAATTTGGATCAGATACAAGAGATACCAACAGCCCCAGGAATGTTGTTGTCAAATTATGTAAATGGAAGGGGAAAGAAAAGATCCTTAAAGAAGGAACAACCATCAAACCAGTTGGATTGAAGTTTCCAAATGATTTCTCCCCAAGAACTTTTGAATGGAGTGCTGATAAAATTGCTCAGTTAATTGAAGCTCTTCGGCAGGGAAAAATTGCTTATTTTGTAATGGACAAATTAATAATTAAGAACATACCACCTACTCAAAGGCAAGATGTGTCACATTACTCTGGGGTATTTTTGACACCTTTTTGTTATTCAAATCAGTTACAAAAACAATTGTTGTGTTCAAGCATATTGTAAGTTGTTGTTTAAGCCAGCCAGTTTTAATTCTATTTCGTCATCGGTCCCAGCTCCCTACAGAGCTGCACGAGATACTGTGATGCAGTGCATGTGAACCAGTTGTGTGCAAATGCTTGTGTTGCCATCTGTGTGTAATTACAATCTGTGGTTGCTTTAACGAGTTTTTGCAGAGCCTACGTTTTCCGACAAACTTTCTGGAATTTAATCTGCTCAACTGTTTGGTTTATCTTAGCCAGATAAGTATTTCATTCCTCTTCATCATCATTTGCATCATCTTATAGATGTCTGCTGAAAACAGCGAAAAATACGGGAGTTGGCAGCTAGTCAAGCTTCCATTTCCGAGACCATTTTATCTAGGCCTGTTATGCCAGAACATTCAAGGTGCACTTCTGATCAACCCCTTAATACTGATCTACTTTTTGTTCTACAGAAAATGAACGACACAATCGTCTCATCCAATCAATTACTTGCCAAGTTTGTCAAAAACTATCCTAAACGTCGTAGAGATCACAGGCCCTGAGACTCAGATTTTGACTCTGATTGTGACGAGTTTGAAGAACCTCCCAGAAAACGAAAATTACTTGCGACGGCCACTGTGTCTGTAGCGCCAAATAGGCAACAAAATATTTCAGATGTGCCTACCGATAGTCCTGCACGCTCACCCGCCCCTTCTACAGCTGGGCATTTGCATGATAGTCAGGGCTGTTAGCCAAAATGTTGTGCAAAATCGCATACCAGCATGAAACTTCGTCCACAAAGGTAGTTTTGGGCGCTGAACAAGATAAGATGCAGACCCCAGCTGAGAAATGCCCCCAAATGCTATTTTTAGACTGTTGTACTTGGTCCCAGGCCCCAAAAGCGTTAATTGTAAAAATACTGCCGCTAGTTGTGATAAAAACATGAAAGTTAGAAGAAATGGGCAGTTTGATATGCTCGAAAAGATAGGATGCAGACCCCAGCTGAGAAATGCCCCCAAATGCTATTTTTAGACTGTTGTACTTGGTCCCAGGTCCCAAAAGCGTTAATTGTAAAAATACTGCCGCTAGTTGTGATAAAAACATGAAAGTTAGAAGAAATGGGCAGTTTGATATGCTCGAAAAGATAGGATGCAGACCCCAGCTGAGAAATGCCCCCAAATGCTATTTTTAGACTGTTGTACTTGGTCCCAGGCCCCAAAAGCGTTTACTCTAATATTGTTGCTGCTAGTTGTGATAAAAACATGAAAGTTAGAAGAAATGGGCAGTTTGATATGCTCAAAAAGATAGGATGCAGACCCCAGCTGAGAAATGCCCCCAAATGCTATTTTTAGACTGTTGTACTAGGTCCCAAGCCCCATAAGTGTTCACTCTAATATTGTTGCTGCTAGTTGTGATACCAGCATGAAATTTGGTAGAAATGACAGTTTGCACTGCTGAAGAGACATGCCCATCCCACATATAAAATGCCTCAAAAAGCAATTTTTGGAATGGCTATTTGATATCCCGTTCAGGCATAAGACAATAACAACTTAAACATGCACAAGGGTAACAAAGATATACATTTGTTGTCCTTATTCATTGGCATCCGAGCATTGTCCTAAACATTTGCAGAGCTCAGTACATTCAAGATTATATTGTTTGCATTTGCATCTTGAAGAGCAATTCCTCTTACAGCTGCATTTAACAAGTTCATAGCATGCTTGCGAGGCTTCTGCATTCAACATCCACTTTGGTGATATCTCATTTTCGTTTTTCTTCCATCCCCAGTCATTAACATCTGGTATTTCTTGCCATCTCTGAAGTGACTGTCGCCAGATTATGCTACGACAAACATATGGTTTTAACATTATTCACAGGCAAAATTATGAATGAAGAAAATCTCTGTTGATGTTATCCAAATGCATTTTCAGAATCCCTTCAATTCTGCGAGCGTTCGGCAGGATATTCGCAATTTTTTCAGGGTCTTTGATTTGTGAAAACCATACAGAAAAGAAATTAAATGCGTTTCAGAATATTTAAAAAAACATAATTCGGTTCTTGCTAACGAGCATAATTCAAGACTAGATAACGAGAATGTCCTCGAACTTTCGTGTTTTAGACATGCAGTTACGACATTTTGTGCTGCTGTTATCGAAAGTTTATTACACGGCGGCATAATTCGGCTATTCAAAAAACATTGAGTGAAATTATTTACCCGCCTTGCAGTATAGCTCTTCTTGAATGTTGAGCCAGTGCATCTCTTGTGGGTGGAATACTTTCGATATCGCGTCCTTTTGAGGTGAATAGTGCTCTTCGACACGCGTCTACGCTGTGTAGCGAGCTTGATCTGTCGTATAGCAGAACTACATAGCGTTCAAGCAGTTTCAGATCGTCTTCGTCCAGTTGGTGCCTTTCAAACTCTGATAACCTGGACGAAAAGTTAGCTTCTAGGTATTTTATTGACAAAGACGTCGAAAACGAACAGCATCAAATGAATTATAATGAAAGCTACTGAAATGCCCACGTTTTCATACCAATGGGGATGAGCATCAAAGTAAAAAAGTTATAAGAAGATAGCTTTTCTCATTTAACAAAGCAATCTAGAATAAAAAATAATTCCTGTGAGGTGATTCTGCACACTGCAGGAAAGATAAATAAGAAGGAATATGTATAAAATCCTTCGACTTCTATAAGGTTTTCAGAACTCGATAAATTTAATTATCCGCCAATCGAATATTGCAGAGTTGTGAAGAATATTAAGCAAAGCTTATTTGAAATAGCAAATACCTCAAGAAGACGTTTGTTGCATCTGGATATGCTTTCCATGTATCCCATGCCATTTTCTTCCCTCGGCCACCAAACGAGGACACTGTGTCGCAGCCTGTAAATGCATACCAAAAACGAATTGCAGCACAAACTTGAGTTCCAAGGTTAACAGCATACTCGTGAACTGGAAGCCAACGTTTGTGAATACCAGCGCCAAACTCTATCCAAAGCTCTTGAATTTGCAATTTGTCGAACATTGACAGGGCTATGACTACAACATCAGTATCAACTGTTCGTATGCAAATCTTGAGATGGCCTGATCTAGCAGCGTGTAGAGTGTGAAGAAAAATCCTGGTATCGGCTTCTTCGTGGTTGCATGGTGCAAGAGATGCTAAGTTGACCAAAAAATTATTGCAGATTACGTTTTCAAGAGATGTTGCAATAATGGTGTTTTCATTTGTATTTTGCTTTCCAAGCTCTCTTGCCAGCATCGTAAATAGCTCCTCTTTGTTCATATCAACTCGAAGAAACTGACGCCAGTGTTTGCAAATAGGTGTTGATTCACGAACAGATATCCGTATACCATCTCCCCTCTGTTTCCTTGCTTCAAATTTGAGACTTTTTGGCAAGTACCGATCGAAAACGACGTCTACTCGTCGGCGACTATCCGCTAGTAGCTCTTGGAGAACCTTTGGTACAAATATCTTCGAACAATACTCTCCGAATGTTTGAACATCCCCTGGCAGAGTCATTTGAACCAATGCTGCACCATCAATCACTGTGGCTGTAGTTTTTGGGCACTCGTATCTTGCGTCGCCATATGTTTCGAGGATTTTAAGAACGTCTGCTTTGTTCCCTTTCCTTAGCTTGCCGTATTCCGATAATGATGGAGGATAGGCATGATTTTCATGCGAGAAAAACTTCCCAAGATCGCCTTCTCTCGACTGGCAGGCAACATAGAATGATGCAAATAGCTTGCGATCTTGTTTTAATGAAATAGCTTGAAGCTTTGACTTTGAACTGGTGATTGAATTTCTCTGCCTGAACAAGGAGAGCTTGTTTCTTGAGATCGCTGAATAGATGGAAACTTTACACCTCACAAGCCTTTCAGACACATATTGCTGGTATTGGTTCTCTCCAATAACTGAGGCTAACCGGACTGATTCAGCAGCCCTTTCATTCATTATGTTTCTAGACACAGAATTGAGAAGTATATCATTCTCTTCAAAAGGATTGCCAAGCTCTTCAAAAATGTTTTTGAATGAAATGACATCTTGACGAAAGCGCTTTTCATGTGCATCAGTGTCTTCATGATGGCTGAGGTTTTTATCCTCTTTTTCCGTTGCATCTTCAAATAATTCAAGTAACCTTGCAATCTCAGGACCTGCAATCATCCACTTGATCAATGCAGTTGCGTTGTCTAGAATGCCTATTGCTCCACCATCAATCTTTACAGTCTTATTATTCTGCTCATGGGCCTGGTCTTCGGGCATACTAGAAAATTTTCTCTTGGTCTTCTTTGATGTGAAATGGCCTTTCTTGAACTCTTCATAGATCCGGGGATGCTTTTCTTTCAATTGCTTGAGATCATTGATGAATATGGGTAGCCATCGTGCGTAATGAGTGTGGTCTAATGAGAACATCCATGGTGCAATCTGCTCAAGAGCACTCACAAACATATCAAAGTTCGATACTCGAACACTATAAATCAAAAGAAGCAGAATTGACTCCAATTCTATTACTTTGTGCCAATACTTGAATTGGACTGATTCTTCAAGGCGTTTAGATGTCCAGCTTTCTAATGAATGACCGGAATTACTTCGAAGATGGGCCATTTGGAGTAGCAAATACAGGCCTGCACAAGAAACTTGATGTGTGTATCTTGCTCGCTTTACTTGCCTCCCTGATAGAAATGACTCTGCACGGCCGGGTGAATTGATCTGCGCTTTTACTAAAATTTCTGTCCAGCCACTTCCTTCTAGCCAGTCACCTATAGCATCTAAAAAAGCCATCTCAATATGCAATGTGCCAAGCATCATCAGCAAATTATCTTCCCCGTAAATTGCTGGGTACATCCATTGAACTTGTTTTCCCAAAGCATACACTGGTTGATCAGCAGTAATAACAGGTGCTTGATTGGAATTTAACCCTAGCAAAATGCTCTTGATAATGTCCATCGTATGACGTACCATTGCAGAAGAATTTACCGAATCTTTCAGTAATGGAAGTAGTGTTGAAAGTGACCTTACTGGAGTGTCGCGGACTCTGTGTGCATGAAATCCAGACCATGATAAACGATTTTTTATATCGAAAGTGCTGTTTCCTTCGTTGAGTGACTTTAAATTTGAAAGCCATTCTAAAGATTCATCCGTTGCCTGTTTAGTGAGGACACTATCAGGATTCACTGACTGCAAAGGAAATTCGGCTGCAAAACTTTTGGTTGAAGGAAGTGAAGTGTAACTTTCTGGAAGCTTTAGCTCTACATTAGAAGATTGATCGTTTTCTCGCAAACCTGGTAAATGCATCTGAATCTCTGAATCGGGGTGCTGGAAGATCGAAATACTGGTGCCATGGAATGAGTTGGCTGCTGTGACAGATGAAGGGTTGTGATCGATGTTATCAATTGCAGCAGTGGTGAATAGTCCTTCCTTCAGACACGGTGGAGAAACAATGCCTTGCTGCTGGTATTGCTGGCAAACTTTCTTTGCAATTGAGGTTTGGACATGCTGTACCCGATCGTAGGAGACGCACATTCCATATTTTGCGAGGCGGCCAACGAGTCCTTTCTTTCTTGTTTTAGAATGAATCATCAACCCAAGGTAAAGTGGAAACGGCGTTTCTTGCTCTTTGCTATGGCGGGCTATTTCATTAGTGGTATTTGACCGCTTACCTTTCACCATATTGAACTTCACTAATTGGGCTATTGTGAGTGAAGCCTTATGTGCTGATGTAGGTAATGAATCAGTTATGCATGTTCCGCTAATGAGCATACTGATGAAAGTGACAAGAGATGGGGGTACTGAAGCTTTTTGAGATGCAAGAAATTGGGCAGGGTCCTCAATCTTATGCAAAAATACATGTTTCCTAATGATATTGGCAGCTTTAGAAAGGCAAATTCCATCATCCTGGTCATTCTCTAGACATGCCTGATAAATCGCGGTACCTGTTTCTTCCTTGGGTGTTAGGAGAACATTGTTTCCTTGCTTTTCTTCCTCGAGCTCTGGGATGTGATGTAAGATGTCATTCTTCAAACGAGTACTGTGCACATTCTTTACACTTTCTGCAGTAGCACCATACGCCACAAGACGATCGCAAAAGAGCTTTTTGATACAGCTTAACTTGAATACGGAAATATTATTGGAAGATTCTACCATGTCCCTAAGATAATCAATAATCTCAGCCAATACTACCCCTTTTCTAATAGCGTCCTCTGTTTCGTGAACAGATTTTGTTCGATGAAAGCTTTTCAGACGGTTGTAAAGAGCGGCAAGGCATTGCTTGTGATATCGGGCCTCAACTGCTACCATGTCACCTTCGCTTAACTTGGCTAAGAGTTTTTCATCGAAGAGCTCTTTTGCCGCGTCACGAACATTCTTGTCCAGGCCAAGTGTTTGAGCGTTTGTCAAATTCACTTCCAAATCATCCTTTTCACAAAAAAAACACCTAACTTTGAAATTATCTGCGCTGTACCTTTGGCGTGTGCTAGGTGGGGCCTGGGCGATTTCAACATCAGCTGTTTGTTTCTTTCTTTTCCTACATACCCTTTGGTAATGGTAGTCGTCATATTTGTTTTTGCAACGCTTATGAAATTTAGCCTCATTTTGCAAGAGATTGCCAGCTAATACCTCGTTGCTTGTTAAGCCTGTCCTTGTATCAAGGAAAGAAGGAAGCTCACCAATACCCTGAAACCTTTTAAGCTGTTCTGCAATGCTTTTGTATCCTGAACCTTTATCTAAGTGAGTGCTTTTCCTTGCTGGACATTCTAGTACCTCTGATGTCGTTTCTTGGCAAAAAAAACAACTTTCCCAATTTGTCTCCAGTGTTTCTTTGCTCATTGAACTAGGTCTGGTCAACTCGCTATGGGGGTTAACCAGTTGAAATATTTTCTTAGACATTTCCACGTATCATTGTCTTATTTCTCAAAAAAACGTATATGAATTGTTTGCAATTTCGATGGCACCAGCAGATATTTCACCTGAACTCTTACCACGTGTATTTTGTGATTGCGAAAGTCGACACATTCATCGACGGCTATTATTAAACGAGACAATAGCTCCTGTCAACTGACTTTAATAGCGCACGACCGAAAGTAAACTTTTGAAGAAAATGGAATGAAACCATTACAACATCCGGTTCGTTTACTGGGTTTGAAAAGGAAGGTATCAGATTTCTTCCACTAAAATTCTGTTAGAATACTTTTTTAAATATTTAAGCTAGACTGCACAAAACCTTTATCAATATTCTGCAGGAGAATGAAAAAAGATTCTTAATTCCCTATGTAAATTTCCTTCGAAAACCAAAATAAAAGAGTTTATCAAAGTAATAAGGATAACCACTTCCACGGACTTGGACCTAGGACAGCGGTCTAAAAATGGCACAAAGGGGCAGTTCTCAGCTGGGGTCTGCATCCTATCTTTTCGAGCATATCAAACTGCCCATTTCTTTTAAATTTCATGCTGGTATCACAACTAGCAGCAACAATATTAGAGTAAACGCTTTTGGGACCTGGGACCAAGTACAACAGTCTAAAAATAGCATTTGGGGGCATTTCTCAGCTGGGGTCTGCATCCTATCTTTTCGAGCATATCAAACTGCCCATTTCTTCTAACTTTCATGTTTTTATCACAACTAGCGGCAGTATTTTTACAATTAACGCTTTTGGGGCCTGGGACCAAGTACAACAGTCTAAAAATAGCATTTGGGGGCATTTCTCAGCTGGGGTCTGCATCCTATCTTTTCGAGCATATCAAACTGCCCATTTCTTCTAACTTTCATGTTTTTATCACAACTAGCGGCAGTATTTTTACAATTAACGCTTTTGGGCCTGGGACCAAGTACAACAGTCTAAAAATAGCATTTGGGGGCATTTCTCAGCTGGGGTCTGCATCCTATCTTTTCGAGCATATCAAACTGCCTTTTTTTTCTAACTTTCATGTTGTTATCACAACTAGCGGCAGTATTTTTACAATTAACGCTTTTGGGGCCTGGGACCAAGTACAACAGTCTAAAAATAGCATTTTGGGGCATTTCTCAGCTGGGGTCTGCATCTTATCTTGTTCAGCGCCCAAAACTACCCTTGTGGACGAAGTTTCATGCTGGTATGCGATTTTGCATAACTCTCTCAAAATCTGAGGCTAACAGCCCTGACTATAAGATATATTTTTGGTAAAATGAATTTGGAATCTCTTCAGGGCTGTTCGCAGCCAGAATCTGCGCTTTGAATTATTTGATGCGGAGGAGCTTTAACAGGGGTATGAGGGCTCGAAAAGAAAATGTTTGTTGGTTGATCACATGATGACAAGAAAATTGAAAGCAATTTTTCTTCAAGAAAAAGAAAGCAAGAATGAGGTGACAGTTGAAAGTTAAGGCAAGATTGTGATTAAGCATATAACTTCTTATTTGATTCATCACTTTTTTAACGTTTTCAAGAGAAGCACGATTCAGTGCTCAATTTGATGATGGCCTAAGTAATGTCGTTCGACAGTCACTTTTCTGCCTTTCCGAGTCATTGATTTGAGTGAACTTTGACGTTCCCCTGTATACAAAATGTTATTGATGTGTTACAGCTTTTTGTTGCTCAGCTGTAGAGTTTTCGCCCAGCAAATTTTGCAATGATCCACTGTTAATGTTTGATCGCCTTCACAAGGATTCGGTTGTTTCTTTTGTTGATATAACACTTCAGTCCCTTGCTTATCTAACCGTATGATTTCTAGGTTCTGTAAAAAATTACTGGAAATTTTTTTATATAATATGAACTTTAGGATCCAATTTTATTTATAGTTCATTGATCACTGATCGGGCTGTTTTGAGGTTGAAGTAGAAAAAATGATGTCAATAAATTCCCCAATTCCGGCAGATTTAATGGCACCAGATTATAATGGAAGGTAAGAATTTAGCTACACATTGATTACATGCATCTATGTAACTTTTATGATATATGTGCTAATCATTTTAACATGTTGTTCAAGATTACACTCATTTTTTTATAAGAAACTGGCTAAAAGAAACGAGTACTAGACAGTCAGAAAAAATTAAGAAACTTCAGTACTTGAAGCAAAAAAATTAAGAAACTATTAAATCGTGATAAAACTGAGAACAACGAAATTTTGTAAAATCCAAGAACAAGATTGCCCTGTTGGCCTAGAACTTAAGACACAAGGGATAAAAATATACTTCCCACATTTAAATACAGCATCAGAATGAAAGTGAATCGCTTGACGTGATAAAAAAGGTCACAAACATTTCATAACATCATTCATGACATCATAAATAAGAAACTCTTAAGAAAAAATGAGTATTGAAATTTCCAGACCATTAAGAAACTGGAGTACTCAACATTGACCTTTGTTTCTTTTAAAAAAATATAGTAGTTTTGAATGTGTTCATTTAGAAGGAAAAACATACATTATGGTACAAAACTTGAAAATTGACCAACTCATCTAAAAACCACCACACTCAATTGAAAACAAGTTTTCCTTTTACCATCATCACATAATTTCATTGTAAAAGAACACATTTTAATTTTACGTCTGAAGATTTACTGGTGAACTATGAAAACAATGTTTGTAATATGTGTAGCTTTTTTTGTCATTTCTTTTCAGCATTTTGCCTGCTTCTGGAGAGTCTTCAATCACATCATCAATAGATTCAAATGATAGCTTTGTCTCAGATGATGAGCCATTAAATGAAAGGACCCCATTGGTCCGTGCTCATAGCACTATCAGTGAAGGAGGAGAGAGAAGAGGAACTATTTTTTCATCTGTATTTACTCTTGTTTCAACTATGATTGGCGGTGGACTCTTATCACTGCCATTTGCATTTGAACAAGGAGGATTTATAGTGTCATCTTTTGTTTTGATTTTTGTACTAATCGCATCAACACATGGTGGATTTTTGGTTATAAATAGCAAGAAATATTGTCATGGAAAAATAAGAAATATTGAAGATGTAGCCAGAGTTGCATTTGGAGCTAAGGGGCAGGTAATCTATTTAATGTCTTACATCTGTTTAAAAGTTTGATTCTCAGCTCTACCAATGCAAGATACGGTCAAAGGCTCAAAGGCATTGCTACAATAAACTGCTGATGTTTCATAGAGTGCACTTTGAATGCAAAGATTGGCACCTGCAAAGGTCACAATTCAAACACAGGGGCTAAGCTGAAGTTGGGCAGGGAACCATTTACCCTGCACATATCAGTTAGGTGTGCTGATGATAATTGATAAATGTACTTTTCCTACTATATATTCCTACACGTGGCCGCTGTATTGGTTTGTTGGCAGGTGACTTTTCAAGTTTAAAGGTGCAATTTTTTCAGATTGCACTGGTTTTGTCAATAGTTTAATAATGTTTTATAAGCATTTCAAGGTTAATAGAATTAGCAAAGTTTTCATTCAATACAAAATCTTTCCCTTTTATTGTCTCCAGAAGTTAAACACTGATAAAAAGGTTTATGTATATAATGTTATAGTAACATAAAACTTTATGTATGGCAACACAGAGAAATTTAAAGCAATTACAGAGAATGTCATTTTGTTTTCTAGATGTTGGTCCAAGTAACTTTGTTTTTCATTTTGTATTTGGTGTCTGCTGTCTATTTCATTCTCATTTCTGACCAAGTAAGTAATGAGATGAAATTTGTTTTTCTGTTTCAGTTAAGATTCAGATTTAGATTCTATTCATCTTTTCATTGCCTGTCAAATATGTCAATCATTCTCCTTTTTAATCTTATTGATGATAGTCAAAACGCATGCAAAATATTTTTGTTGGAAGTTTTTTCAGAAAGCAAGAAATGAAAGGCTATTTACCAAGATGTGATCAACTAACATACTATGCTTGTTCATGTGAAAGAAATAGAGAAATCACCCTTTAGTTTTAGAAATCACCCATAACCTTTTCTGCACCAACTCATCATGAAATGAGAAAATAAAAACACTAGCTCATCAATTTTGACTGTCAGTATAAAAA
>NW_027019126.1:0-29831 GCF_013076305.1 Rhopilema esculentum
TGAATTCTGTTGAGCGGACTGACAAAAGATGGAAAAATCGTCTATTGCATATTGCTGATAAGAAATAAATATTTTATATGAGGATATGACCAAAAGGCCAAAAATGAAGAATTATGGTCCAGGCTGATAGAACCATGCATATAATGGAGATTTTATGGATTCTTATGAGCGGACTGACAAAAGATGGAAAAATCGCCTATTGCATATTGCTGATGAAAAAGAAACATTTTATATGAGGATGAGACCAAAAGGCCAAAAATAAAGAATTATGGTCTAGGCTGACAGAACCATGCAGATAATGGAGATTTTATGGATTCTGATGAGCAGACTGACAAAGGATTGAAAAATCGTCTAATGCTTGTTGCTGATGAAAAAGAAACATTTTATATGAGGATCTGACCAAAAGGCAAAAAATGAATAATTATGGTCTAGGCTGATACAACCATGCAGATAATGGAGATTTTATGGATTCTGATGAGCGGACTGACAAAAGATGGAAAAATCGTCTATTGCATATTGCTGATGAAAAAATAACTATTTTATATGAGGATGTGACCGAAAGACCAAAAATGAATAATTATGGTCTAGGCTGATACAACCATGCAGATATTGGAGATTTTATGGATTCTGATGAGCGGACTGACAAAAGATGGAAAAATCGTCTATTGCATGTTGATGGTGAAAAATAAATATTTTATATGAGGATTTTACCCAAAGACCAAAAATGAATAATTATGGTCTAGGCTGATACAACCATGCAGTTACAGTAGAATTTATTAATTCTGTTGTGCGGACTGACAAAAGATGGAAAAATCGTCTATTGCATATTGCTGATAAGAAATAAATATTTTATATGAGGATATGACCAAAAGGCCAAAAATGAAGAATTATGGTCCAGGCTGATAGAACCATGCATATAATGGAGATTTTATGGATTCTTATGAGCGGACTGACAAAAGATGGAAAAATCGCCTATTGCATATTGCTGATGAAAAAGAAACATTTTATATGAGGATGTGACCAAAAGGCAAAAAATGAATAATTATGGTCTAGGCTGATACAACCATGCAGATAATGGAGATTTTATGGATTCTGATGAGCGGACTGACAAAAGATGGAAAAATCGTCTATTGCATATTGCTGATGAGAAATAAATATTTTATATGAGAATGTGACCGAAAGACCAAAAATGAAAAATTATGGTCTAGGCTGATACAACCATGCAGATAATGGAGATTTTATGGATTCTGATGAGCGGACCGACAAAGGATGGAAAAATTGTCTATTGCATATTGCTGATGAGAAATAAATATTTTATATGAAAATGTGACAGAAAGACCAAAAATGAATAATTATGGTCTAGGCTGATACAACCATGCAGATAATGGAGATTTTATGGATTCTGATGAGCGGACTGACAAAAGATGGAAAAATCGTCTTTTGCATATTGCTGATAAGAAATAAATATTTTATATGAGGATATGACCAAAAGGCCAAAAATGAAGAATTATGGTCCAGGCTGATAGAACCATGCATATAATGGAGATTTTATGGATTCTGATGAGCGGACTGATAAAAGATGGAAAAATCGTCTATTGCATATTGCTGATGAAAAAGAAAAATTTTTTATGAGGATTTTACCCAAAGACCAAAAATGAATAATTATGGTCTAGGCTGATAGAACCATGCAGATAATGGAGATTTTATGGATTCTGATGAGCGGACTGATAAAAGATGGAAAAATCGTCCATTGCATTTTGCTGATGAAAAATAAAAATTAAATATGAGGATGAGACCAAAAGGCCAAAAATAAAGACTTATGGTCTAGGCTGATAGAACCATGCAGATAATGGAGATTTTAAGGATTCTGATGAGCAGACTGACAAAGGATTTAAAAATCGTCTAATGCTTGTTGCTGATGAAAAAGAAACATTTTATATGAGGATGTGACCAAAAGGCAAAAAATGAATAATTATGGTCTAGGCTGATACAACAATGCAGATAATGGAGATTTTATGGATTCTGATGAGCGGACTGACAAAAGATGGAAAAATCGTCTATTGCATATTGCTGATGAGAAATAAATATTTTATATGAGGATGTGACCGAAAGACCAAAAATGAATAATTATGGTCTAGGCTGATACAACCATGCAGATATTGGAGATTTTATGGATTTGGATGAGCTGACTGACAAAAGATGGAAAAATTGTCTATTGCATATTGCTGATGAAAAATAAATATTATATATGTGGATGTGACCAAAAGACCAAAGAGAAGAATTATGGTCTAGGCTGATACAACCATGCAGTTACAGTAGAATTTATGAATTCTGTTGAGCGGACTGACAAAAGATGGAAAAATCGTCTATTGCATATTGCTGATAAGAAATAAATATTTTATATGAGGATACGACCAAAATGCCAAAAATGAAGAATTATGGTCCAGGCTGATAGAACCATGCATATAATGGAGATTTTATGGATTCTGATGAGCGGACTGATAAAAGAAGGAAAAATCGTCTATTGCATATTGCTGATGAAAAAGAAAAATTTTATATGAGGATTTTACCTAAAGACCAAAAATGAATAATTATGGTCTAGGCTGATAGAACCATGCAGATAATGGAGATTTTATGGATTCTGATGAGCGGACTGATAAAAGATGGAAAAATCGTCCATTGCATTTTGCTGATGAAAAAGAAAAATTAAATATGAGGATGAGACCAAAAGGCCAAAAATAAAGAATTATGGTCTAGGCTGATAGAACCATGCAGATAATGGAGATTTTATGGATTCTGATGAGCAGACTGACAAAGGATTGAAAAATCGTCTAATGCTTGTTGCTGATGAAAAAGAAACATTTTATATGAGGATGTGACCAAAAGGCAAAAAATGAATAATTATGGTCTAGGCTGATACAACCATGCAGATATTGGAGATTTTATGGATTTGGATGAGCTGACTGACAAAAGATGGAAAAATTGTCTATTGCATATTGCTGATGAAAAATAAATATTTTATATGAGGATGTGACCAAAAGACCAAAAAGAAGAATTATGGTCTAGGCTGATACAACCATGCAGTTACAGTAGAATTTATGAATTCTGTTGAGCGGACTGACAAAAGATGGAAAAATCGTCTATTGCATATTGCTGATAAGAAATAAATATTTTATATGAGGATACGACCAAAATGCCAAAAATGAAGAATTATGGTCCAGGCTGATAGAACCATGCATATAATGGAGATTTTATGGATTCTGATGAGCGGACTGATAAAAGAAGGAAAAATCGTCTATTGCATATTGCTGATGAAAAAGAAAAATTTTATATGAGGATTTTACCTAAAGACCAAAAATGAATAATTATGGTCTAGGCTGATAGAACCATGCAGATAATGGAGATTTTATGGATTCTGATGAGCGGACTGATAAAAGATGGAAAAATCGTCCATTGCATTTTGCTGATGAAAAAGAAAAATTAAATATGAGGATGAGACCAAAAGGCCAAAAATAAAGAATTATGGTCTAGGCTGATAGAACCATGCAGATAATGGAGATTTTATGGATTCTGATGAGCAGACTGACAAAGGATTGAAAAATCGTCTAATGCTTGTTGCTGATGAAAAAGAAACATTTTATATGAGGATGTGACCAAAAGGCAAAAAATGAATAATTATGGTCTAGGCTGATACAACCATGCAGATAATGGAGATTTTATGGATTCTGATGAGCGGACTGACAAAATATGGAAAAATCGTCTATTGCATATTGCTGATGAGAAATAAATATTTTATATGAGGATGTGACCGAAAGACCAAAAATGAATAATTATGGTCTAGGCTGATACAACCATGCAGTTGAAGGAGATTTTATGGATTCTGTTGAGCGGACAGACAAAGGATGGAAAAATTGTCTATTGCATATTGCTGATAAGAAATAAACATTTTATATGAGGTTATGACCAAAAGGCCAAAAATGAAGAATTATGGTCCAGGCTGATAGAACCATGCATATAATGGAGATTTTATGAATTCTGACGAGCGGACTGACAAAAGATGGAAAAATCGTCTATTGCATATTGCTGATGAAAAAAAAACATTTTATATGAGGATGTGACCAAAAGGCAAAAATGAAGAATTATGGTCTAGGCTGATAGAACCATGCAGATAGTGAATATTTTATGAATTCTGATGAGCGGACTGACAAAATATTGAAAAATCGTCTAATGCTTCTTGCTGATGAAAAAGAAACATTTTATATAAGGATGTGACCAAAAGGCAAAAAATGAAGAATTATGGTCTAGGCTGATACAACCATGCAGATAATGGAGATTTTATGGATTCTGATGAGCGGACTGACAAAAGATGGAAAAATCGTCCATTTCATATTGCTGATGAAAAATAAACATTATATATGAAGATGTGAGCGAAAGACCAAGAATGAAGAATTATGGTCTAGGCTGATAGAACCATGCAGATAATGAAGATTTTATGAATTCTGATGAGCGGACTGACAAAATATGGAAAAATCGTCCATTGCATATTGCTGATGAAAAATAAACATTATATATGAAGATGTGAGCGAAAGACCAAGAATGAAGAATTATGGTCTAGGCTGATAGAACCATGCAGATAATGAAGATTTTATGAATTCTGATGAGCGGACTGACAAAAGATTGAAAATTCGTCTAATGCTTCTTGCTGATGAGAAATAAATATTTTATATGAGGATGTGACCAAAAAGCCAAGAAAGAAGAATTATGGTCTAGGCTGATAGAACCATGCAGATAATGGAGATTTTATGGATTCTGATGAGCGGACTGATAAAAGATGGAAAAATCGTCCATTGCATTTTGCTGATGAAAAATAAAAATAAAATATGAGGATGAGACCAAAAGGCCAAAAATAAAGAATTATGGTCTAGGCTGAATGAAGAAATGAAGAAAAACGTCCATTGCATATTGCTGATGGAAAATAAATATTATTCATGTGGATGTGACCAATAGGCAAAAAATGAAGAATTATGGTCTAGGCTGATACAACCATGCAGTGAATGGAAATTTTATGGATTCTGAAGAGCTGACTGATAAATCATGGAAAAAATCGTCTATTGCATATTGCTGATGAAAAATAAACATTATAAATGAGGATGCGATCAAAAGACATAAAATGAAGAATTATGGTCTAGGCTGATACAACCATGCAGATAATGAAGATTATATGAATTCTGATGAGCGGACTGACAAAATATGGAAAAATCGTCTATTGCATATTGCTGATGAGAAATAAACATTATAAATGAGGATGCGATCAAAAGACATAAAATGAAGAATTATGGTCTAGGCTGATACAACTTTGGAGAAAATGGAAAATTTATGGACTCTGAAGAGCTGACTGATAAAAAATGGAGTAAAACGTCCATTGCATATTGCTGATGGTAAATGAATATTATACATGTGGATGTGACCAAATCAGAGAAAATGAAGAATTATGGTCTAGGCTGATACAACTATGGAGAAAATGGAAATTTTATGGATTCTGAAGAGCTGACTGATAAAAAATGGAGTAAAACGTCCATTGCATATTGCTGATGGAAAATGAATATTATACATGTGGATGTGACCAAATCAGAGAAAATGAAGAATTATGGTCTAGGCTGATACAACCATGCAGAGAATGGAAATTTTAGGAATTCTGAAGAGCTGACTGAAAAAACTGGAGAAAAACGTCCATTGCATATTGCTGATGGAAAATAAATATTATACATGTGGATGTGACCAAGAGACAAAAAATGAAGAATTATGGTCTAGGCTGATACAACTATGCAGAGAATGGAAATTTTATGGATTCTGAAGAGCTGACTGATAAAATATAGAAAAAATCGTCTATTGCATATTGCTGATGAAAAAATACATTGTATATGAGGATGTGACAAAAAGTCCAATAAAAAGAATTATGGTCTAGGCTGATACAACCATGCAGAGAATGGAAATTTTAGGAATTCTGAAGAGCTGACTGAAAAAAATGAAGAAAAACGTCCATTGCATATTGCTGATGGAAAATAAATATTATACATGTGGATGTGACCAAGAGACAAAAAATGAAGAATTATGGTCTAGGCTGATACAACTATGCAGAGAATGGAAATTTTATGGATTCTGAAGAGCTGACTGATAAAATATGGAAAAAATCGTCTATTGCATATTGCTGATGAAAAAATACATTGTATATGAGGATGTGACAAAAAGTCCAATAAAAAGAATTATGGTCTGGGCTGGTGCAATAATGCAGATAATGGACATTTTATGTATTCTGATGAGCTGACTGATAAAATATGTAAAATCGTCTATTGCATATTTCTGATGAAAGATAAACCTTGTATATGAGAATGTAACCCAAAGACCAAAAAAGAAAAATTATAGTCCAGTCTGATACAACCATATAGATAATGAACATTTAAACATTTGGATGAACAAAATGATAAAATATGGAAAAAATGAGTTTTTCTAATGGCAATAATCATAATTTATGAAATTTTGACACATAGGCCAAAAATAGGAAATAATGGTCTACAATGTTTGAACGATTCATATTTTAAAAATTTATCAATTCTGATGAGTAGTTGAATTCAAGCAAAAATATGGCCTCAATTATTTATGTTTCTTTCGAGTATGATCTTTTGCAAGATGCACTTTGTTCTTTCAATGTAATCATATAAATAAACTTTGGCATAAGTGTTTTCAGGGATAAACACATGGCTGACATTGCTAGCTTGAGTTCGAATGCATGAAATTGACTACAACAATACAAGTAAATCCTTAGAAGAAATTTTCATGCATTATCTATCAGAAACAACTTACGATTATTCTTTCATTTAGACAGAATACCAACGCAAGAAGCATATTTTTGATGGACATGTTACGTTTTTAATCAATATTACGTCACAATCAAATTTGTGCCTATAAAAGCAAGTCGAGTTTTTTAACGGTGGCAGTTGGATAAAGATGTCACGGCGATTGGACGTAAACATTCCTTGGAAAACAAGTCCGTGGAAACTTTTAATTGGAGAGACAATCCGAATTCAGTTAACATCGGTAAGTGAGCTTTCGCACTGTGACTTTTTACAGATCAAAGATTTCATTTTCAAAGGCTATAAATCTCCAAGTGAATATTTGGATATATTCTTTCTTTTATGTAATGAGACTTTCTATCAGCCCTTTTTTCAGTATTTCATTGATTCCTTCAACTTAATAAAAGTAAAAAAAATTCTAGAGAGTTTCTCTCTGTCAAAAAATTGGTAATGATCAATTGAAAAACGATACAAGAGTTTTTTTTTCTAAAAAGCTATTTGTTGCCAAGTAGTTGAAGAGAACTGATAGCAAAATAGCTCAGAATGCGAACCTAACAAAGGACCAAAAATGAAGAATGATGGTCTAACCTGATACAACCATGCAGATAATTGACATTTTATGCATTGAGATGAGCGGACTGACAAAATATGGAAAGAATCGTCTATTTCATATTGCTGATGAAAAATAAACATTATATGTAAGGATGTGACACAGAGACCGATAATGAAGAATTAGGGTCTACGCTGATACAACCATACAGATAATGGAAATTTTGAGGATTCCGATGAGCTGACTGATAAAATTTGGAAAAAATCGTCTACTGCATATTGCTGATGACAAATAAACATTATACATGTAGATGTGACCCAAAGACCAAAAACGAAGAATGATGGTCTAAGCTGATACAACCATGCAGATAATGGAGATTTTATAAATTCTTATGAGCGGACTGGGAAAATATGGAAAAATCGTTTCTTGCATATTGCTGATGAAAAGTAAACATTTTATATGAGGATGTGACCCAAAGACCAAAAATGAAGAATTAGGATCTAAGCTGATGCAGCCATGCAGATGATGGATATTTTATGGAAGCTGATGAGCTGACTGATAAAAATGGAGAAACACCTTCATTGCATATTGCTGATAAAAAAAATATTATACATGTGGATGTGACCCAAAGACCAAAAAAGAAGAATTATGGTCTAAGCGGATACAACCATGCAGATAATGGAAATTTTTTGGATTCTGATGAGCAGTCTGATAAAATATGGAAAATATCTTCTAGTGTATATTGCTGATGAAAAAAAAACATTAAATATGAGGATGTCAAAAAAGACCAAAAAAGAGGAATTATGATTTAGACTGATACAACCATGCAGATAAAGGAGGTTCTATGGTTTCTGATAAGCGGACTGATAAAGAATGGAAAGAACTGTCTGTTGCATATTCCTGAGGAAAAATAAACATCATATATGAGGATGTGATCAAAAGACCAAAATTGAAGATTTATGGTCTTAGCTGATACAGCCATGCAGATAAAGGAGATTTTATAAATTCTTATGAGCGGACTGGCTAAATATAAAAAAATCGTCTATTCCATGTTGCTGAAGAAAAATAATCATTATATGTGAAGATGTGAGCGAAAGACCGAAAATGAAGAATTATGGTCTAAGCTGTTACAACGCTGCAAATAATGGAACTTTTCTTGATTCTGATGAGCAGTCTGATAAAATATGGAAAATATCTTCTAGTGTATATTGCTGATGAAAAAAAAACATTATACATGAGGATGTCAAAACAGACCAAAAAAGAGGAATTATGATCTAGACTGATACAACAATGCAGATAAAGGAAATTTTATGGTTTCTGATAAGCGGACTGATAAAGAATGGAAAAAAAAGTCTGTTGCATATTCCTGAGGAAAATAAACATTATATATGAGGATGTGATCAAAAGAGCAAAATTGAAGATTTATGGTCTTAGCTGATACAGCCATGCAGATAAAGGAGATTTTATAAATTCTTATGAGCGGACTGGCTAAATATAAAAAAATCGTTTCTTCTATATTGCTGATGAAAAATAAACATTTTATAAGGGGATTTGACCTGAAGACCAAAAATGAAGATTTATGGTCTAAGCTGATACAGCCATGCAGATAATTGAGATTTTATAAATTCTTATGAGCAGACTGGCAAAATATGGAAAGATCGTTTCTTGCATATTGCTGATGAAAAATAATCATTTTATATGAATATGTGAGCGAAAGACCAAAAATGAAGAATTATGGTCTAAGCTGATATAACCATTTAGAAAATGGATATTTTAAGAATTCTTATGAGCGGACGGACAAAATATGGAAAAATCGTCTATTGCATATTGCTGATGAAAAAGAAACATTTTTTATGAGGATGTTACCCAAAGACCAAAAATGAAGAATTATGGTCTAGGCTGATACAACCATGCAGATAATGAAGATTTTATTAATTTTGATGAGCGGACTGACAAAATATGGAAACATCGTCTATTGCATATTGCTGATGAAAAAGAAACATTTTATATGAGGATGTTACCCAAAGACCAAAAATTAAGAATTATGGTCTAGGCTGATACAACCATGCAGATAATGAAGATTATATGAATTCTGATGAGCGGACTGACAAAATATGGAAAAATCGTCTATTGCATATTTCTTATGAAAAAGAAACATTTTATATGAGGATTTTACCAAAAGACCAAAAATGAAGAATTATGGTCTAGGCTCATACAACCATTTAGAAAATGGATATTTCAAGAATTCTTATGGGCGGACGGACAAAGTATGGAAAAATCGTCTATTGCATATTGCTAATGAAAAATAAAAATTTTATATGAGGATGTTACCCAAAGGCCAAAAATGAAGAATTATGGTCTAGGCTGATAGAACCATGCAGATATTGAAGATTTTATGAATTCTGATGAGCGGACTGACAAAAGATGGAAAAATCGTTTCTTGCATATTGCTGATGAAAAATAATCATTTTATATGAATATGTGAGCGAAAGACCAAAAATGAAGAATTATGGTCTAAGCTGATATAACCATTTAGAAAATGGATATTTTAAGAATTCTTATGAGCGGACGGACAAAATATGGAAAAATCGTCTATTGCATATTGCTGATGAAAAAGAAACATTTTTTATGAGGATGTTACCCAAAGACCAAAAATGAAGAATTATGGTCTAGGCTGATACAACCATGCAGATAATGAAGATTTTATTAATTTTGATGAGCGGACTGACAAAATATGGAAACATCGTCTATTGCATATTGCTGATGAAAAAGAAACATTTTATATGAGGATGTTACCCAAAGACCAAAAATGAAGAATTATGGTCTAGGCTGATACAACCATGCAGATAATGAAGATTATATGAATTCTGATGAGCGGACTGACAAAATATGGAAAAATCGTCTATTGCATATTTCTTATGAAAAAGAAACATTTTATATGAGGATTTTACCCAAAGACCAAAAATGAAGAATTATGGTCTAGGCTGATACAACCATTTAGAAAATGGATATTTCAAGAATTCTTATGGGCGGACGGACAAAGTATGGAAAAATCGTCTATTGCATATTGCTAATGAAAAATAAAAATTTTATATGAGGATGTTACCCAAAGGCCAAAAATGAAGAATTATGGTCTAGGCTGATACAACCATGCAGATAATGGATATTTTATGAATTCCGAAGAACGGACTGACAATATATGAAAAAATCGTCTATTGCATGTTGCTGATGAAAAATAAACATTATATATGTGGATGTGACCCAAAGAACAAAAATGAAGAATTATGGTCTGGGCTGATACAACCATGCAGATAATGGAGATTTTATGAATTCCGAAGAACGGACTGACAATATATGAAAAAATCGTCTATTGCATGTTGCTGTTGAAAAATAGACATTATATATGTGGATGTGACCCAAAGAACAAAAATGAAGAATTATGGTCTGGGCGAATACAACCATGCAGATAATGGAGATTTGATGAATTCCGAAGAACGGACTGACAATATATGAAAAAATCGTCTATTGCATGTTGCTGTTGAAAAATAGACATTATATATGTAGATGTGACCCAAAGAACAAAAATGAAGAATTATGGTCTGGGCTGATACAACCATGCAGATAATGGAGATTTTATGAATTCCGATGAACGGACTGACAATATATGAAAAAATCATCTATTGCATGTTGCTGAGGAAAAATAAACATTATATATGAGGATGTGACCAAATGGCCAAAAATGAAGAAATATGGTCTAGGCTGATACAACCATGCAGATAATGGAGATTTTATGAATTCCGAAGAACGGACTGACAATATATGAAAAAATCGTCTATTGCATGTTGCTGTTGAAAAATAAACATTATATATGTGGATGTGACCCAAAGAACAAAAATGAAGAATTATGGTCTGGGCTGATACAACCATGCAGATAATGGAGATTTTATGAATTCCGAAGAACGGACTGACAATATATGAAAAAATCGTCTATTGCATGTTGCTGTTGAAAAATAGACATTATATATGTGGATGTGACCCAAAGAACAAAAATGAAGAATTGTGGTCTAAGCTAATACAACCATGCAGATAATGGAGATTTTATGAATTCCGATGAAGGGACTGACAAAATATGAAAAAATCGTCTATTGTATGTTGCTGATGAAAAATAAACATTATATATGAGGATGTGACCGAAAGACCAAAAATGAAGAATTATGGTCTAGACTGATACAACCATGCAGATAATGGAGATTTTATGGATTTTGATGAGCGGACTGACAAAATATGGAAAAATCGTTTCTTCATATTGCTGATGAAAAAAAAACATTATATATGTGGATGTGACCCAAAGAACAAAAATGAAGAATTATGGTCTGGGCTGATACTTCCATGCAGATAATGGAGATTTTATGAATTCCGATGAACGGACTGACGATATCTGAAAAAATCGTCTATTGCATGTTGTTGATGAAAAATAAACATTATATATGTGGATGTGACCCAAAGAACAAAAATGAAGAATTATGGTCTGGGCTGATACAACCATGCAGATAATGGAGATTTTATGAATTCCGATGAACGGACTGATAATATATGAAAAAATCGTCTATTGCATGTTGCTGATGAAAAATAAACATTATATATGTGGATGTGACCCAAAGAACAAAAATGAAGAATTATGGTCTGGGCTGATACAACCATGCAGATAATGGAGATTTTATGAATTCCGATGAACGGACTGACAATATATGAAAAAATGGTCTATTGCATGTTGCTGATGAAAAATAGACATTATATATGTGGATGTGACCCAAAGAACAAAAATGAAGAATTATGGTCTGGGCTGATACAATCATGCAGATAATGAAGATTTTAAACATTCTTATGAGCGGACTGGCAAAATATGGAAAAATCGTCCATTTAATATTGCTGATGAAAAAAAAACATTATACATGTGGATGTAACCCAATAAGGAAAAATGAAGAATTATCGTCTAAGCTGAATGAAGAAATGAAGAAAAACGTCCATTGCATATTGCTGATGGAAAATAAATATTATTCATGTGAATGTGACCAATAGGCAAAAAATGAAGAATTATGGTCTAGGCTGATACAACCATGCAGAGAATGGAAATTTTATGGATTCTGAAGAGCTGACTGATAAATCATGGACAAAATCGTCTATTGCATATTGCTGATGAAAAATAAACATTATAAATGAGGATGCGATCAAAAGACATAAAATGAAGAATTATGGTCTAGGCTGATACAACTATGGAGAAAATGGAAAATTTATGGACTCTGAAGAGCTGACTGATAAAACATGGATTAAAACGTCCATTGCATATTGCTGATGGTAAATGAATATTATACATGTGGATGTGACCAAATCAGAGAAAATGAAGAATTATGGTCTAGGCTGATACAACTATGGAGAAAATGGAAATTTTATGGATTCTGAAGAGCTGACTGATAAATCATGGACAAAATCGTCTATTGCATATTGCTGATGAAAAATAAACATTATAAATGAGGATGCGATCAAAAGACATAAAATGAAGAATTATGGTCTAGGCTGATACAACTATGGAGAAAATGGAAAATTTATGGACTCTGAAGAGCTGACTGATAAAAAATGGAGTAAAACGTCCATTGCATATTGCTGATGGTAAATGAATATTATACATGTGGATGTGACCAAATCAGAGAAAATGAAGAATTATGGTCTAGGCTGATACAACTATGGAGAAAATGGAAATTTTATGGATTCTGAAGAGCTGACTGATAAATCATGGACAAAATCGTCTATTGCATATTGCTGATGAAAAATAAACATTATAAATGAGGATGCGATCAAAAGACATAAAATGAAGAATTATGGTCTAGGCTGATACAACTATGGAGAAAATGGAAAATTTATGGACTCTGAAGAGCTGACTGATAAAAAATGGAGTAAAACGTCCATTGCATATTGCTGATGGTAAATGAATATTATACATGTGGATGTGACCAAATCAGAGAAAATGAAGAATTATGGTCTAGGCTGATACAACTATGGAGAAAATGGAAATTTTATGGATTCTGAAGAGCTGACTGATAAAAAATGGAGTAAAACGTCCATTGCATATTGCTGATGGAAAATGAATATTATACATGTGGATGTGACCAAATCAGAGAAAATGAAGAATTATGGTCTAGGCTGATACAACCATGCAGAGAATGGAAATTTTAGGAATTCTGAAGAGCTGACTGAAAAAACTGGAGAAAAACGTCCATTGCATATTGCTGATGGAAAATAAATATTATACATGTGGATGTGACCAAGAGACAAAAAATGAAGAATTATGGTCTAGGCTGATACAACTATGCAGAGAATGGAAATTTTATGGATTCTGAAGAGCTGACTGATAAAATATGGAAAAAATCGTCTATTGCATATTGCTGATGAAAAAATACATTGTATATGAGGATGTGACAAAAAGTCCAATAAAAAGAATTATGGTCTAGGCTGATACAACCATGCAGAGAATGGAAATTTTAGGAATTCTGAAGAGCTGACTGAAAAAAATGAAGAAAAACGTCCATTGCATATTGCTGATGGAAAATAAATATTATACATGTGGATGTGACCAAGAGACAAAAAATGAAGAATTATGGTCTAGGCTGATACAACTATGCAGAGAATGGAAATTTTATGGATTCTGAAGAGCTGACTGATAAAATATGGAAAAAATCGTCTATTGCATATTGCTGATGAAAAAATACATTGTATATGAGGATGTGACAAAAAGTCCAATAAAAAGAATTATGGTCTGGGCTGGTGCAATAATGCAGATAATGGACATTTTATGTATTCTGATGAGCTGACTGATAAAATATGTAAAATCGTCTATTGCATATTTCTGATGAAAGATAAACCTTGTATATGAGAATGTAACCCAAAGACCAAAAAAGAAAAATTATAGTCCAGTCTGATACAACCATATAGATAATGAACATTTAAACATTTGGATGAACAAAATGATAAAATATGGAAAAAATGAGTTTTTCTAATGGCAATAATCATAATTTATGAAATTTTGACACATAGGCCAAAAATAGGAAATAATGGTCTACAATGTTTGAACGATTCATATTTTAAAAATTTATCAATTCTGATGAGTAGTTGAATTCAAGCAAAAATATGGCCTCAATTATTTATGTTTCTTTCGAGTATGATCTTTTGCAAGATGCACTTTGTTCTTTCAATGTAATCATATAAATAAACTTTGGCATAAGTGTTTTCAGGGATAAACACATGGCTGACATTGCTAGCTTGAGTTCGAATGCATGAAATTGACTACAACAATACAAGTAAATCCTTAGAAGAAATTTTCATGCATTATCTATCAGAAACAACTTACGATTATTCTTTCATTTAGACAGAATACCAACGCAAGAAGCATATTTTTGATGGACATGTTACGTTTTTAATCAATATTACGTCACAATCAAATTTGTGCCTATAAAAGCAAGTCGAGTTTTTTAACGGTGGCAGTTGGATAAAGATGTCACGGCGATTGGACGTAAACATTCCTTGGAAAACAAGTCCGTGGAAACTTTTAATTGGAGAGACAATCCGAATTCAGTTAACATCGGTAAGTGAGCTTTCGCACTGTGACTTTTTACAGATCAAAGATTTCATTTTCAAAGGTTATAAATCTCCAAGTGAATATTTGGATATATTCTTTCTTTTATGTAATGAGACTTTCTATCAGCCCTTTTTTCAGTATTTCATTGATTCCTTCAACTTAATAAAAGTAAAAAAAATTCTAGAGAGTTTCTCTCTGTCAAAAAATTGGTAATGATCAATTGAAAAACGATACAAGAGTTTTTTTTTCTAAAAAGCTATTTGTTGCCAAGTAGTTGAAGAGAACTGATAGCAAAATAGCTCAGAATGCGGACCTAACAAAGGACCAAAAATGAAGAATGATGGTCTAACCTGATACAACCATGCAGATAATGGACATTTTATGCATTGAGATGAGCGGACTGACAAAATATGGAAAGAATCGTCTATTTCATATTGCTGATGACAAATAAACATTATACATGTAGATGTGACCCAAAGACCAAAAACGAAGAATTAGGATCTAAGCTGATGCAGCCATGCAGATGATGGATATTTTATGGAAGCTGATGAGCTGACTGATAAAAATGGAGAAACACCTTCATTGCATATTGCTGATAAAAAAAGTATTATACATGTGGATGTGACCCAAAGACCAAAAAAGAAGAATTATGGTCTAAGCTGATACAACCATGCAGATAATGGAAATTTTTTGGATTCTGATGAGCAGTCTGATAAAATATGGAAAATATCTTCTAGTGTATATTGCTGATGAAAAAAAAACATTAAATATGAGGATGTCAAAAAAGACCAAAAAAGAGGAATTATGATTTAGACTGATACAACCATGCAGATAAAGGAGGTTCTATGGTTTCTGATAAGCGGACTGATAAAGAATGGAAAGAACTGTCTGTTGCATATTCCTGAGGAAAAATAAACATTATATATGAGGATGTGATCAAAAGACCAAAATTGAAGATTTACCGTCTAAGCTGATACAGCCATGCAGATAATGGAGATTTTATAAATTCTTTTAAGCGGACTGGCAAAATATAGAAAAATCGTCTATTCCATGTTGCTGAAGAAAAATAATCATTATATGTGAAGATGTGAGCGAAAGACCGAAAATGAAGAATTATGGTCTAAGCTGTTACAACGCTGCAAATAATGGAACTTTTCTTGATTCTGATGAGCAGTCTGATAAAATATGGAAAATATCTTCTAGTGTATATTGCTGATGAAAAAAAAACATTATACATGAGGATGTCAAAACAGACCAAAAAAGAGGAATTATGATCTAGACTGATACAACAATGCAGATAAAGGAAATTTTATGGTTTCTGATAAGCGGACTGATAAAGAATGGAAAAAAAAGTCTGTTGCATATTCCTGAGGAAAAATAAACATTATATATGAGGATGTGATCAAAAGAGCAAAATTGAAGATTTATGGTCTTAGCTGATACAGCCATGCAGATAAAGGAGATTTTATAAATTCTTATGAGCGGACTGGCTAAATATAAAAAAATCGTTTCTTCTATATTGCTGATGAAAAATAAACATTTTATAAGGGGATTTGACCTGAAGACCAAAAATGAAGATTTATGGTCTAAGCTGATACAGCCATGCAGATAATTGAGATTTTATAAATTCTTATGAGCAGACTGGCAAAATATGGAAAGATCGTTTCTTGCATATTGCTGATGAAAAATAATCATTTTATATGAATATGTGAGCGAAAGACCAAAAATGAAGAATTATGGTCTAAGCTGATATAACCATTTAGAAAATGGATATTTTAAGAATTCTTATGAGCGGACGGACAAAATATGGAAAAATCGTCTATTGCATATTGCTGATGAAAAAGAAACATTTTTTATGAGGATGTTACCAAAAGGCCAAAAATAAAGAATTATGGTCTAGGCTGATAGAACCATGCAGATAATGGAGATTTTATGGATTCTGATGAGCAGACTGACAAAGGATTGAAAAATCGTCTAATGCTTGTTGCTGATGAAAAAGAAACATTTTATATGAGGATGTGACCAAAAGGCAAAAAATGAATAATTATGGTCTAGGCTGATACAACCATGCAGATAATGGAGATTTTATGGATTCTGATGAGCGGACTGACAAAATATGGAAAAATCGTCTATTGCATATTGCTGATGAGAAATAAATATTTTATATGAGGATGTGACCGAAAGACCAAAAATGAATAATTATGGTCTAGGCTGATACAACCATGCAGTTGAAGGAGATTTTATGGATTCTGTTGAGCGGACAGACAAAGGATGGAAAAATTGTCTATTGCATATTGCTGATAAGAAATAAACATTTTATATGAGGTTATGACCAAAAGGCCAAAAATGAAGAATTATGGTCCAGGCTGATAGAACCATGCATATAATGGAGATTTTATGAATTCTGACGAGCGGACTGACAAAAGATGGAAAAATCGTCTATTGCATATTGCTGATGAAAAAAAAACATTTTATATGAGGATGTGACCAAAAGGCAAAAATGAAGAATTATGGTCTAGGCTGATAGAACCATGCAGATAGTGAATATTTTATGAATTCTGATGAGCGGACTGACAAAATATTGAAAAATCGTCTAATGCTTCTTGCTGATGAAAAAGAAACATTTTATATAAGGATGTGACCAAAAGGCAAAAAATGAAGAATTATGGTCTAGGCTGATACAACCATGCAGATAATGGAGATTTTATGGATTCTGATGAGCGGACTGACAAAAGATGGAAAAATCGTCTATTGCATATTGCTGATGAAAAATAAATATTTTATATGAGGATGTGACCGAAAGACCAAAAATGAAAAATTATGGTCTGGGCTGATACAACCAGGCAGATAATGGAGATTTTATGAATTCCGATGAACGGACTGATAATATATGAAAAAATCGTCTATTGCATGTTGCTGATGAAAAATAAACATTATATATGTGGATGTGACCCAAAGAACAAAAATGAAGAATTATGGTCTGGGCTGATACAACCATGCAGATAATGGAGATTTTATGAATTCCGATGAACAGACTGACAATATATGAAAAAATCGTCTATTGCATGTTGCTGATGAAAAATAGACATTATATATGTGGATGTGACCCAAAGATCAAGAATGAAGAATTGTGGTCTAAGCTAATACAACCATGCAGATAATGGAGATTTTATGAATTCCGATGAAGGGACTGACAGGATATGAAAAAATCGTCTATTGCATGTTGCTGTTGAAAAATAAACATTATATATGAGGATGTGACCAAGATACCAAAAATGAAGAATTATGGTCTAGGCTGATACAACCATGCAGATAATGGAGATTTTATGAATTCCGATGAAGGGACTGATAATATATGAAAAAATCGTCTATTGCATGTTGCTGATGAAAAATAAACATTATATATGAGGATGTGACCGAAAGACCAAAAATGAAGAATTATGGTCTAGACTGATACAACCATGCAGATAATGGAGATTTTATGGATTTTGATGAGCGGACTGACAAAATATGGAAAAATCGTTTCTTGCATATTGCTGATGAAAAAAAAACATTATATATGTGGATGTGACCCAAAGAACAAAAATGAAGAATTATGGTCTCGGCTGATACTTCCATGCAGATAATGGAGATTTTATGAATTCCGATGAACGAACTGACGATATCTGAAAAAATCGTCTATTGCATGTTGTTGATGAAAAATAAACATTATATATGTGGATGTGACCCAAAGAACAAAAATGAAGAATTATGGTCTGGGCTGATACAACCATGCAGATAATGGAGATTTTATGAATTCCGATGAACGGACTGATAATATATGAAAAAATCGTCTATTGCATGTTGCTGATGAAAAATAAACATTATATATGTGGATGTGACCCAAAGAACAAAAATGAAGAATTATGGTCTGGGCTGATACAACCATGCAGATAATGGAGATTTTATGAATTCCGATGAACAGACTGACAATATATGAAAAAATCGTCTATTGCATGTTGCTGATGAAAAATAGACATTATATATGTGGATGTGACCCAAAGATCAAGAATGAAGAATTGTGGTCTAAGCTAATACAACCATGCAGATAATGGAGATTTTATGAATTCCGATGAAGGGACTGACAGGATATGAAAAAATCGTCTATTGCATGTTGCTGTTGAAAAATAAACATTATATATGAGGATGTGACCAAGATACCAAAAATGAAGAATTATGGTCTAGGCTGATACAACCATGCAGATAATGGAGATTTTATGGATTCTGATGAGCGGACTGACAAAAGATGGAAAAATCGTCTATTGCATATTGCTGATGAAAAATAAATATTTTATATGAGGATGTGACCGAAAGACCAAAAATGAAAAATTATGGTCTGGGCTGATACAACCAGGCAGATAATGGAGATTTTATGAATTCCGATGAAAGGACTGACAAAATATGAAAAAATCGTCTATTGCATGTTGCTGTTGAAAAATAAACATTATATATGTGGATGTGACCCAAAGAACAAAAATGAAAAATTGTGGTCTGGGCTGATACAACCATGCAGATAATGAAGATTTTATGAATTCCGATGAGCAGACTGACAAAATATGAAAAAATCGTCTATTGCATGTTGCTGATGAAAAAAAAATATTATATATGTGGATGTGACCCAAAGAACAAAAATGAAGAATTATGGTCTGGGATGATACAACCATGCAGATAATGGAGATTTTATGAATTCCGATGAGCAGACTGACAAAATATGAAAAAAGCGTCTATTGCATGTTGCTTATGAAAAATAAATATTATATATGTGGATGTGACCCAAAAAACAAAAATGAAGATTTATGGTCTGGGCTGATTAAACCATGCAGATGATGGAGGTTTTATGAATTCCGATGAGCGGACTGACAAAATATGGAAAAATCGTCTATTGCATGTTGTTGATGAAAAATAAATATTATATATGTGGATGTGACCCAAAGAACAAAAATGAAGAATTATGGTCTCGGCTGATACAACCATGCAGATAATGGAGATTTTATGATTTCCGATGAGCGGACTGACAAAATATGAAAAAATCGTCTATTGCATATTGCTGATGAAAAATAAATATTATATAAGTGGATGTGACCCAAAAAACAAAAATGAAGAATTATAGTCTGGGCTGATACAACCATGCAGATAATGGAGATTTTATGAATTCTGATGAGCGGACTGACAAAATATGGAAAAATTGTCTATTGCATGTTGCTGATGAAAAATAAATATTATATATGTGGATGTGACCCAAAGAACAAAAATGAAGAATTATTGTCTGGGCTGATACAACCATGCAGAAAATGGAGATTTTATGAATTCCGATGAGCGGACTAACAAAATATGAAAAATTTGTCTATTGCATATTGCTGATGAAAAATAAGAACTTTATATGAGGATGCTACCCAAAGACCAAAAATGAAGAATTATGGTCTAGGCTGATACAACCATGCAGATAATGGAAATTTTATGAATTCTGATGAGCAGACTGACAAAATATGAAAAAATCGTCTATTGCATGTTGCTGATGAAAAATAAATATTATATATGTGGATTTGAACCAAAGAACAAAAATGAAGAATTGTGGTCTGGGCTGATACAGCCATGCAGAAGATGGATATTTTAAGATTTCTGATGAGCTTACTGATAAAATATGGAAAGATCCGTATATTGCATATTGCTGATGAAAAATAAACATTTTATAAGAGGATGTGTCCCGAAGACCAAAAAAGAAGAATAATAGCCTTAGCTGATACAACCATGCAGATGATGGAAACTTTATGGATTCTGATGAGCTGACTAATAAAATATGGAAAAAATCATCTATTGCATATTGCTGATGGAAAATAAACATTAAACATGTGGATGTGACCAAAAGACCAAAAATGAAGAATTATGGTCTAGACTGATACGACCATGCAGATAATGGAAATCTTATGGATTCTGATAAGCCTAATGATAAATTATGGAAAAAAGCGTCTATTGCATATTTCTAATGAAAAATAAACACTTTATCTGAGGTTTTGACCAAAAGACCAAAAAAAGAAGAATTATGGCGTTAGCTGATACAACCATGCAGATGATGGAAATTTTATGGATTCTGATGAGCTGACTGATAAAATATGGAAAGAAGCGTCTATTGCATATTTCTAATGAAAAATAATTACTTTATATGAGGTTGTGACCAAAAGACCAAAAAGAAGAATTATGGCGTTAGCTGATACAACCATGCAGATGATGGAAATTTTATGGATTCTGATGAGCCGAGTTGTAAAATATGGAAATATTCTTCTATAGCATATTGCTGATGCAAAATAAACATTTTATAGGAAGATCTGACCCAAAAACCAAAAATTAAGATTCATGGTCTAAGCTGATACAACCATGCAGATAATGGAAATTTTATGAATTCTGATGAGCGGACTGACAAAATATGGAAAAGTTGTTTATTGCATATTGCTAATGAAAAATAAAAATTTTATATGAGGATGTTACCCAAAGACCAAAAGAAAAAAATTTTAGTGTAGTCGGATACAACCATATAGAAAATGGAGATTTTAAGGATTTGTATGAGCGGACTGATGAAATATGAAAAATGGAGTTTTGCTGATGGCAATAATCATTATGTATGAGGATTTGACCCATAGGCCAAAAATAGGTAATAATGGTGTAGTATGGTTGAACGATTCATATTTCAAAAATTTATTGAATCTGATGAGTAGTTTAATTCAAGCATAAATATGACGTCTATTATTTATGTTTCTTTCGAGTATGATCTTTTGCAAGATAAACTTTGTTCCTTCAATGTTATCATATAAATAAACTTTTGCATAAGTGTTTTCAAAGAAAAATACATAGCTGACATTGCTAGCTTCAGTTAGAATGCATGAAATTGACTACAACAATGCAAGTAAATCCTTAAAAGAAATTTTCATGCATTATCTAAAAGAAACAATTTACGATTATTCTTTCATTCAGGCAGAATACCAACGCAAGAAACATGTTTTTGATGGACATGTTACGTTTTTAATCAATATTACGTCTTAATCAAATTTGTGCCTATAAAAGCAATTTGAGTTTCGAAACGGCGGCAGTTGGATAAAGGTGTCACGGCGATTGGACGTAAACATTCCTTGGAAAACAATTCCGTGGAAACTTTTAATTGGGAAGAGAATCCGAATTCAGTTAACATCGGTAAGTGAGCTTTCGCACTTAGACTTTTTATAGGTAGAAGATTTCATTTTCAAAGGTTATAAATCTCCAAGTAAATATTTGGATATATTCTTTCTTTCATGTAATGAGACTTTCTATCAGCTCTTTTTTCAGTAATTCTTTGATTCCTTCAACTTAATAAAAGTAAATAAAATTCTAGAGCGTTTCTCTCTGTCAACAAATTGGAAATGATGAATTGAAAAACGATACAAGAAATTTTTTTCCAAAAAAGCTATTTGTTGTCAAGTAGTTGAAGAGAACTGATAGAAAAATAGCTAAGTTTGCGGACCTAACAAAGGACCAAAAATGAAGAATTATGGTCTAGGCTGACACAACCATGCAGATAATGGAGATTTTATGGATTCTGATGAGCGGACTGACAAAATATGGAAAAGTTGTTTATTGCATATTGCTAATGAAAAATAAACATTATATATGAGGATGTTACCAAAAGACCAAAAGAGAAAAATTTTAGTGTAGTCTGATACAACCATATACAAAATGGAGATTTTAAGGATTTGTATGAGCGGACTGATGAAATATGGAAAATGGAGTTTTGCTGATGGCAATAATCATTATGTATGAGGATTTGACCCATAGGCCAAAAATAGGTAATAATGGTGTACTATGGTTGAACGATTCATATTTCAAAAATTTATTGAATCTGATGAGTAGTTTAATTCAAGCATAAATATGACGTCTATTATTTATGTTTCTTTCGAATATGATCTTTTGCGAGATAAACTTTGTTCCTTCAATTTAATCATATAAATAAACTTTTGCATAAGTGTTTTCAAAGATAAACACATAGCTGACATTGCTAGCTTCAGTTAGAATGCATGAAATTGACTACAACAATACAAGTAAATACTTAGAAGAAATTTTCATGCATTATCTATAAGAAACAAATTACGATTATTCTTTCATTTAGACAGAATACCAACGCATGAAGCATATTTTGATGGACATGTTACGTTTTCAATCAATATTACGTCACAATCAAATTTGTGCCTATAAAAGCAAGTCGAGTTTTTTAACGGTGGCAGTTGGATAAAGATGTCACGGCGATTGGACGTAAACATTCCTTGGAAAACAATTCCGTGGAAACTTTTAATTAGGAAGAGAATCCGAATTCAGTTAACATCGGTAAGTGTGCTTTCGCACCTAGACTTTTTACAGGTAAAAAGATTTCATTTTCAAAGGTTATAGATCTCCCAGTAAATATTTGGATATATTCTTTCTTACATGTAATGAGACTTCCTATCAGCCCTTTTTTCAGTAATTCATTGATTCCTTCAACTTAATAAAAGTGAATAAAATTCTAGAGAGTTTCTCTCTGTCAACAAATTGGTAATGATCAATTGAAAAAAGATACAAGAAATTTTATTTCCAAAAAAGCTATTTGTTGTCAAGTAGTTGAAGAGAACTGATAGCAAAATAGCTAAGTATGCGGACCTAACAAAGGACCAAAAATGAAGACTGATGGTCTAACCTGATACAACCATGCAGATAATAGAGATTTTAATAATTCTAATGAGCAGACGGACAAAATATGGAAAAATCGTCCATTGCATATTGCTGATGAAAAATAAACATTATACATGTGGATGTGACCCAAAGAAAAAACCAAAAAATTTATGGTCTAAGCTGATACAACCAGGCAGATAATGAAAGAAATATGGATTCTCATGAGCTGATTGATAAAATATGGAGACAATAGTCTATTTCTTTTTGCTGATTAAAAATAAACATTATAAATGAGGATGTGACCAAAAGACACAAAATGAAGAATTATGGTCTAGGTTGATACAACCATGCAGAGAATGGAAATTTTATGGATTCTGAAAAGCTGACTGATAAAATATGGAGAAAAGCATCCATTGCATATTGCTGATGAAAAATACACATTATAAATCTGGATGTGACCAAAAGACAAAACATGAAGAATTATGGTCTAGGCTGATACAGCGATGCAGATGATGGAGATTTTAAGCATTTGGATGAGCGGACTGACAAAATATGGAAAAATCGTCAATTGCATATTGCTGATGAAAAATATACATTATATAAGAGGATGTGACCGAAAGAACAAAAATAAAGATTTTTGGTCTAAGCTAATACATCCATGCAGAAGATGGAGGTTTTAAGAATTCTAATTAGCGAACTGACAAAATATGGAAAATCGTCTATTGCATACTGCTGATGAAAAAAAAACATTATATATGAGGATGTGACCCAAAGACGAAAAATGAAGATTTATGGTCTAAGCTGATACAGCCATGCAGATGATGGAGATTTTAAGCATTTGCATGAGCGGACTGACAAAATATGGAAAAATCGTCTTTTGCATATTGCTGATGAAAAATAAACATTATATATGAGGATGTGACCAAAAGACCAAAAATGAAGAATTATGTTCTAAGCTGATACAACCATGCAGAGAACGGAAATTTTATGGATTCTGAAAAGCTGACTGATAAAAAATGGAGAAAAACATACATTGCATATTGCTGATGGAAAATGAATATTATACATGTGGATGTGACCAAAAGCTGGTCTAAGCTGGTACAACAAAAAATGAAGAATTATGGTCTAGGTTGATACAACCATGCAGAGAATGGAAATTTTATGGATTCTAATGAGCGAACTGACAAAATATGGAAAAAATCGTCTATTGCATTTTGCTGATGAAAAATACACATTATAGATCTGGATGTGACCAAAAGACCGAAAATAAAGAATTATGATCTAGGCTGATACAAATATGCAGATAATGGAAATTTGATGGGTTCTGGCGAGCGGACTGATAAAATTTGAAAAGAATCGTCTACAGCATTTTGCTGATGAAAAATAAACAACATATATGAGGATGTGACCCAAAGACCAAAAAAAGAAGAATTATGAACTAGGCTGATACAAACATCAAGATAATGGACATTTTATGGATTCTGATGAGCGGACTGATAAAAAATGGAAAAAATCATCTATTGCATATTGCTGATTAAAGATAAACATTGTGTATGAAGATTTGACCAAAAGACCAAAAATGAAGAATTATGGTCTAGGCTGATACAACCATGCAGATAATGGAAATTTTATGGATTCTGATGAGCGGATTGATAAAATATGGAAAAAATCATCTATTGCATATTGCTGATGAAAATAAAGATTAAATAAGAGGATGTGACCAAAAGACCAAAAAAGAAGAAATATGATCTAGGCTGATACAACCATGCAGAGAACGGAAATTTTATGGATTCTGAAAAGCTGGCTGATAAAAAATGGAGAAAAACATACATTGCATATTGCTGATGAAAAACAAAAAATATACATGAAGATGTGACCAAAAGACCAAAAATGAAGAATTATAGTCTAGGCTGATACAACGATGCAGAAAATGGAGATTTTAATAATTTTGTTGAGCGGGCTGACAAAATATGGTAAAATCGTTTATTGCATTTTGCCGAAAAAAAAACATTTTTATAAAGATGTGACCAAAGGACCGAAAATGAAGAATTATGGTCTAATCTGATAGAACGATGCAGATAATGGAGATTTTATGAATTCTGATGAGCGGATTGACAAAATGTTGAAAAATCGTTTATTGCATATTGCTGATGAAAAACAAACAATATAGATGAAGATGTGGCCGAAAGACCAAAAATGGAGAATTATGGTCTAATCTGATAGAACCATGCAGATAATGGAGATTTTATGAATTCTGATGAGCGGATTGACAAAATGTTGAAAAATCGTTTATTGCATATTGCTGATGAAAAACAAACAATATAGATGAAGATGTGGCCGAAAGACCAAAAATGAAGAATTATGGTCTAAACTGATACAACCATGCAGATAACGGAAATAATATGGATTCTGATGAGCGGACTGACAAAATATGGAAAAATCGTCTATTAAATATTGCTGATGAAAAATAAATATTTTATATGAGGATGTGACCAAAAGGCCAAAATTGAAGAATTATGTTCTAGGCTGATAGAACCATGCAGATAAAGAAGCTTTTATGATTTCTGATGAGCGGACTGACAAAATATGGAACAATTGTTTATTGCATATAAAAATAATGCATAACTATTGCATATTGCATGAAAAATAAAAATTTTATATGAGGATGTTACCCAAAGACCAAAAGAGAAAGATTTTAGTGTAATCTGATAAAACCATATAGATAATGGAGATTTTAAGGATTTGGATGAGCGGACTGATGAAATATGGAAAAATGGAGTTTTGCTGATGGCAATTATCATTATGTATGAGGATTTGACCCATAGGCCAACAATAGGTAATAATGGTGTACTATGGTTGAGCGATTCATATTTCAAAAATTTATAGAATCTGATGAGTAGTTTAATTCAAGCATAAATATGACGTCTATTATTTATGTTTCTTTCGAATATGATCTTTTGCGAGATAAACTTTGTTCCTTCAATTTAATCATATAAATAAACTTTTGCATAAGTGTTTTCAAAGATAAACACATAGCTGACATTGCTAGCTTCAGTTAGAATGCATGAAATTGACTACAACAATACAAGTAAATACTTAGAAGAAATTTTCATGCATTATCTATCTATAACAGACAATTTACGATTATTCTTTCATTTAGACAGAATACCAACGCAAGAAGCATATTTTTGATGGACATGTTACGTTTTTAATCAATATTACGTCACAATCAAATTTGTGCCTATAAAAGCAAGTCGAGTTTTTCAACGGTGGCAGTTGGATAAAGATGTCACGGCGATTGGACGTAAACATTCCTTGGAAAACAATTCCGTGGAAACTTTTAATTAGGAAGAGAATCCGAATTCAGTTAACATCGGTAAGTGTGCTTTCGCACCTAGACTTTTTACAGGTAAAAGATTTCATTTTCAAAGGTTATAGATCTCCCAGTAAATATTTGGATATATTCTTTCTTTCATGTAATGAGACTTTCTATCAGCCCTTTTTTCAGTAATTCATTGATTCCTTCAACTTAATAAAAGTGAATAAAATTCTAGAGAGTTTCTCTCTGTCAACAAATTGGTAATGATCAATTGAAAAAAGATACAAGAAATTTTATTTCCAAAAAAGCTATTTGTTGTCAAGTAGTTGAAGAGAACTGCTGATGAAAAATACACATTATAGATCTGGATGTGACCAAAAGACAAAAAATGAAGAATTATGGTCTAGGCTGATACAGCGATGCAGATGATGGAGATTTTAAGCATTTGGATGAGCGGACTGACAAAATATGGAAAAATCGTCAATTGCATATTGCTGATGAAAAATATACATTATGTAAGGGGATGTGACCCAAAGACGAAAAATGAAGATTTATGGTCTAAGCTGATACAGCCATGCAGATGATGGAGATTTTAAGCATTTGCATGAGCGGACTGACAAAATATGGAAAAATCGTCTATTGCATATTGCTGATGAAAAATAAACATTATATATGAGGATGTGACCAAAAGACACAAAATGAAGAATTATGTTCTAAGCTGATACAACCATGCAGAGAATGGAAATTTTATGGATTCTGAAAAGCTGACTGATAAAAAATGTAGAAAAACATCCATTGCATATTGCTAATGGAAAATGAATATTATACATGTGGATGTGAACAAAAGCTGGTCTAAGCTGGTACAACAAAAAATGAAGAATTATGGTCTAGGCTGATACAACCATGCAGAAAATGGATATTTTACGGAGTCTGATGAGCTGACTGATAAAATATGGAAAATATCTTCTATTGAATATTGCTGATGAAAAAAACATTATATATGAGGATGTGACCAAAAGACAAAAAATGAAGAATTATGGTCTAGGCTGATGCAACCATGCAGAGAATGGAAATTTTATGGATTCTGAAGTGCTGACTTAAAAAAATGGAGAAAAACGTCCATTGCATATTGCTGATGGAAAATGAATATTATACATTTGGATGTGACCAAATGACAAAAAATGAAGAATTATGGTCTAGGCTGATACAACTATGCAGAGAATGGAAATTTTATGGATTCTGAAGAGCTGACTGATAAAATATGGAAAAAATCGTCTATTGCATAATGTGATGAAAAATAAACATTACATATGAGGATGTGACCAAAAGACCAAAAATGAAAAATTATGGTCTTGGCTGATACAACCATGCAGAGAACGGAAATTTTATGGATTCTGAAGAGCTGACTGATAAAATATGGAAAAAATCGTCTATTGCATAATGTGATGAAAAATAAACATTACATATGAGGATGTGACCAAAAGACCAAAAATGAAAAATTATGGTCTTGGCTGATACAACCATGCAGAGAACGGAAATTTTATGGATTCTGAAGAGCTGACTGATAAAATATGGAAAAAATCGTCTTTTGCATAATGTGATGAAAAATAAACATTACATATGAGGATGTGACCAAAAGACAAAAAATGAAGAGTTATGGTCTAGGCTGATACAACCATGCAGAGAACGGAAATTTTATGGATTCTGAAGAGCTGACTGATAAAATATGGAAAAAATCGTCTATTGCATAATGTGATGAAAAATAAACATTACATATGAGGATGTGACCAAAAGACCAAAAATGAAAAATTATGGTCTTGGCTGATACAACCAGGCAGATAATGAAAAAAATATGGATTCGCATGAGCTGATTGATAAAATATGGAGACAATAGTATATTTCTTTTTGCTGATTAAAAATAAACATTATAAATGAGGATGTGACCAAAAGACACAAAATGAAGAATTATGTTCTAAGCTGATACAACCATGCAGAGAATGGAAATTTTATGGATTCTGAAAAGCTGACTGATAAAATATGGAGAAAAACATCCATTGTATACTGCTGATGGAAAATGAATATTATACATGTGGATGTGACCAAAAGCTGGTCTAAGCTGGTACAACAAAAAATGAAGAATTATGGTCTAGGTTGATACAACCATGCAGAGAATGGAAATTTTATGGATTCTAATGAGCGAACTGACAAAATATGGAAAAAATCGTCTATTGCATTTTGCTGATGAAAAATACACATTATAGATCTGGATGTGACCAAAAGACAAAAAATGAAGAATTATGGTCTAGGCTGATACAGCGATGCAGATGATGGAGATTTTAAGCATTTGGATGAGCGGACTGACAAAATATGGAAAAATCGTCAATTGCATATTGCTGATGAAAAATATACATTATGTAAGGGGATGTGACCCAAAGACGAAAAATGAAGATTTATGGTCTAAGCTGATACAGCCATGCAGATGATGGAGATTTTAAGCATTTGCATGAGCGGACTGACAAAATATGGAAAAATCGTCTATTGCATATTGCTGATGAAAAATAAACATTATATATGAGGATGTGACCAAAAGACACAAAATGAAGAATTATGTTCTAAGCTGATACAACCATGCAGAGAATGGAAATTTTATGGATTCTGAAAAGCTGACTGATAAAATATGGAGAAAAACATCCATTGTATACTGCTGATGGAAAATGAATATTATACATGTGGATGTGACCAAAAGCTGGTCTAAGCTGGTACAACAAAAAATGA
>NW_027019126.1:29931-57248 GCF_013076305.1 Rhopilema esculentum
TTTTCATCAGCAATATGCAATAGACAATTTTTTCATATTTTGTTAGTCCGCTCATCAAAATTAATAAAATCTCCATTTTCTGCATGGCTCTATCAGCCTAGACCATAATTCTTGATTTTTGGTCTTTGGGTCAAATCCACATAAATAATGTTTCGTTTTCATCAGCAATAAGCAATAGACGATTTTTCCATTTTTTTCAGCCAGCTCATAAGAATTCATAAAATATCTATTTTCTGCATGGTTGTATCAGCCTAGACCATAATTCTTCATTTTTGGTCTTTGGGTAACATCCTCATATAAAATGTTTCTTTTTCATCAGCAATATGCAATAGACGATTTTTCCATTTTTTTTCAGCCAACTCATCAGAATTCATAAAATATCCATTTTCTGCATGGTTGTATCAGCGCAGACCGTAAATCTTTATTTTTGTTCTTTGGGTCACATCCACAAATATATTGTTTATTTTTCATAAGAAATATGCAATAGACGATTTTCCCATATTTTGTCAGCCCGCTCATCAAAATTAATAAAATCTCAATTTTCTGCATGGTTGTATCAGCCTAGACCATAATTCTTCTTTTTTGGTCTTTGGGTCAAATCTTCATACATAATGTTTATTTTTCATCAGCAATATGCAATAGACGATCTTTTTATATCCTATCAGTCCGCTCATCAGAATCCAAAAAAGTTCCATTATCTGCATGGTTGTATCAGCCTATACCATATTTCTCAATTTTTGTTCTTTTGGTCACATCCTCATATATAATGTTTTCTTTTCAGCAATATGCAATAGACAATTTTCCATATTTTGTCAGTCCGCTTATCGGAATTCATAAAATCTCCATTATCTCCATGTTTGTATCAGCCTAGACCATAATTCTTCTTTTTTGGTCTTTTTGTCACAACCTGATATAAAGTGTTTATTTTTCATCAGAAATATGCAATAGACGATTTTTCCATATTTTGTCAGCCCGCTCATCAAAATTAATAAAATCTCAATTTTCTGCATGGTTGTATCAGCCTAGACCATAATTCTTCTTTTTTGGTCTTTGGGTAACATCCTCATATAAAATGTTTCTTTTTCATCAGCAATATGCAATAGGCGATTTTTCCATATTTTATCAGCCCGCTCATCAAAATTAATAAAATCTCCATTTTCTGCATGGCTCTATCAGCCTAGACCATAATTCTTCATTTTTTATCTGAGGGTCAAATCCACATATATAATGTTTCTTTTTCATCAGCAATAAGCAATAGACCATTTTTCTATATTTCATCAGCCAGCTCATCAGAATTCATAAAATATCCATTTTCTGCATGGTTGTATCACGTTAGACCATAATTCTTCAGTTTTGGTCTTTGGGTCAAATCCACATATACAATGTTTTTCTTTCCTCAGCATGAAGCATTAGACGATGTTTCCATATTTTATCAGCCAGCTCATCAGAATTCATAAAATATCCATTTTCTGCATGGTTGTATCACCATAGACCATAGTTCTTCATTTTTGGTCTTTGGGTCAAATCCACATATATAATGTTTCTTCTTCATCAGCAATAAGCAATAGACGATTTTTCCATATTTTGTCAGTCCGCTCATCAGAATTCATAAAATTTCCATTATCTGTATGCTTTTATCAGCTAGATCATAATTTTTCATTTTTGGTCTTTTGGTAACATCCTCATATAAAATGTTTCTTTTTTGTCAGCAATATGCAATAGACGATTTTTCCATATTTTGTCCGCCCGTTCATCAAAACTAATAAAATCTCCATTTTCTGCATGGTTCTATCAGCCTAAACCAAAATTCTTCATTTTTGGTCTTAGGGTCAAATCCACATATATAATGTTTCTTTTTATCAGCATTAAGCAATAGGCGATTTTTCCATATTTTATCAGCCAGCTCATCAGAATTCAAAGAAACTTCTATTTTCTGCATGGTTCTATCAGCTTAGACCATAATTCTTCATTTTTGGTCTTTTGGTAACATCCTCATATAAAATGTTTCTTTTTCATCAGCAATAAGCAATAGACGATTTTTCCATATTTTATCAGCCAGCTCATCAGAATTCATAAAATATCCATTTTCTGCATGGTTGTATCAGCCTAGACCATTATTCTTCATTTCTGGTCTTTGGGTCAAATCCACATATATAATGTTTCTTTTTCTTTAGCAATAAGCAATAGTCAATTTTTCCATATTTTATCAGCCAGATCATAAGAAATCATAAAATATCCATTTCCTGCATGGTTGTATCAGCCTAGACCATAATTCTTCTTTTTTGGTCTTTTTTGATATTCTCATATATAATGTTTATTTTTCATCAGCAATATACACTAGAAGATATTTTCCATATTTTATCAGTCGGCTCATTATACTCCACAAAATCTCCATTTTCTGCATGGTTCTATCGGCCTAGACCATAATTCTTCATTTTTGGTCTTAGTGTCAAATCCACATATACAATGTTTTTCTTTCCTCAGCAACAAGCAATAGACGATTTTTCCATATTTTATCTGCCAGCTCATCAGAATTCATAAAATATCCATTTTCTGCATGGTTGTATCAGCCTAGACCATTATTCTTCATTTCTGGTCTTTGGGTCAAATCCACATATATAATGTTTCTTTTTCTTTAGCAATAAGCAATAGTCGATTTTTCCATATTTTATCAGCCAGATCATAAGAAATCATAAAATATCCATTTCCTGCATGGTTGTATCAGCCTAGACCATAATTCTTCTTTTTTGGTCTTTTTTGATATTCTCATATATAATGTTTATTTTTCATCAGCAATATACACTAGAAGATATTTTCCATATTTTATCAGTCGGCTCATTATACTCCACAAAATCTCCATTTTCTGCATGGTTCTATCGGCCTAGACCATAATTCTTCATTTTTGGTCTTAGTGTCAAATCCACATATACAATGTTTTTCTTTCCTCAGCAACAAGCAATAGACGATTTTTCCATATTTTATCTGCCAGCTCATCAGAATTCATAAAATATCCATTTTCTGCATGGTTGTATCAGCCTAGACCATTATTCTTGATTTTTGGTCTTAGGGTCAAATCCACCTAAATAATGTTTCTTTTTCATCAGCAATAAGCAATAGACGATTTTTCCATTTTCTGTCAGCCAGCTCATCAAAATTAATAAAATCTCCATTTTCTGCATGGCTCTATCAGCCTAGACCATAATTCTTCATTTTTGGTCTTAGGGTCAAATCCACATATACAATGTTTTTCTTTCCTCAGCAACAAGCAATAGACGATTTTTCCATATTTTATCAGCCAGCTCATCAGAATTCATAAAATATCCATTTTCTGCATGGTTGTATCAGCCTAGACCATCATTCTTGATTTTTGGTCTTAGGGTCAAATCCACCTAAATAATGTTTCTTTTTCATCAGCAATAAGCAATAGACGATTTTTCCATTTTTTTTTCAGCCAGCTCATAAGAATTCATAAAATATCTATTTTCTGCATGGTTGTATCAGCCTAGACCATAATTCTTCATTTTTGGTGTTTGGGTAACATCCTCATATAAAATGTTCCTTTTTCATCAGCAATATGCAATCGACGATTTTTCCATATTTTGTCGGCCCGCTCATCAAAATTAATAAAATCTCCTTTTTCTGCATGGTTCTATCAGCCTAGACCATAATTCTTCATTTTTGGTCTTTGGGTCAAATCCACATAAATAATGTTTCTTTTTCATCAGCAATAAGCAATAGACGATTTTTCCATTTTTTTTCAGCCAGCTCATAAGAATTCATAAAATATCTATTTTCTGCATGGTTGTATCAGCCTAGACCATAATTCTTCATTTTTGGTCTTTGGGTAACATCCTCATATAAAATGTTTCTTTTTCATCAGCAATATGCAATAGACGATTTTTCCATTTTTTTTTCAGCCAACTCATCAGAATTCATAAAATATCCATTTTCTGCATGGTTGTATCAGCGCAGACCGTAAATCTTTATTTTTGTTCTTTGGGTCACATCCACAAATATATTGTTTATTTTTCATAAGAAATATGCAATAGACGATTTTCCCATATTTTGTCAGCCCGCTCATCAAAATTAATAAAATCTCAATTTTCTGCATGGTTGTATCAGCCTAGACCATAATTCTTCTTTTTTGGTCTTTGGGTCAAATCTTCATACATAATGTTTATTTTTCATCAGCAATATGCAATAGACGATCTTTTTATATCCTATCAGTCCGCTCATCAGAATCCAAAAAAGTTCCATTATCTGCATGGTTGTATCAGCCTATACCATATTTCTCAATTTTTGTTCTTTTGGTCACATCCTCATATATAATGTTTTCTTTTCAGCAATATGCAATAGACAATTTTCCATATTTTGTCAGTCCGCTTATCGGAATTCATAAAATCTCCATTATCTCCATGTTTGTATCAGCCTAGACCATAATTCTTCTTTTTTGGTCTTTTGGTCACAACCTGATATAAAGTGTTTATTTTTCATCAGAAATATGCAATAGACGATTTTTCCATATTTTGTCAGCCCGCTCATCAAAATTAATAAAATCTCAATTTTCTGCATGGTTGTATCAGCCTAGACCATAATTCTTCTTTTTTGGTCTTTGGGTAACATCCTCATATAAAATGTTTCTTTTTCATCAGCAATATGCAATAGGCGATTTTTCCATATTTTATCAGCCCGCTCATCAAAATTAATAAAATCTCCATTTTCTGCATGGCTCTATCAGCCTAGACCATAATTCTTCATTTTTTATCTGAGGGTCAAATCCACATATATAATGTTTCTTTTTCATCAGCAATAAGCAATAGACCATTTTTCTATATTTCATCAGCCAGCTCATCAGAATTTATAAAATATCCATTTTCTGCATGGTTGTATCACGTTAGACCATGATTCTTCACTTTTGGTCTTTGGGTCAAATCCACATATACAATGTTTTTCTTTCCTCAGCAACAAGAATTAGACGATTTTTCCATATTTTATCAGCCAGCTCATCAGAATTCATAAAATATCCATTTTCTGCATGGTTGTATCAGCATAGACCATCGTTCTTCATTTTTGGTCTTTGGGTCAAATCCACATATATAATGTTTCTTCTTCATCAGCAATAAGCAATAGACGATTTTTCCATATTTTGTCAGTCCGCTCATCAGAATTCATAAAATTTCCATTATCTGTATGCTTTTATCAGCCTAGATCATAATTTTTCATTTTTGGTCTTCGGGTAACATCCTCATATGTAATGTTTATTTTTTATCAGCAATATGCAATAGACAATTTTTCCATATTTTGTCAGTCCGCTCATCAGAATTCATAAAGTTTCCATTATCTGTATGGTTTTATCAGCCTAGATCATAATTTTTCATTTTTGGTCTTTTGGTAACATCCTCATATAAAATGTTTCTTTTTTATCAGCAATATGCAATCGACGATTTTTCCATATTTTGTCGGCCCGCTCCTCAAAATTAATAAAATCTCCATTTTCTGCATGGTTCTATCAGCCTAGACCATAATTCTTCATTTTTGGTCTTAGGGTCAAATCCACATAAATAATGTTTCTTTTTCATCAGCAATAAGCAATAGACGATTTTTTCTAATTTTGTCAGTCCGCTCATCGGAATTCATAAAATCTCCATTATCTGCATTGTTGTATCAGCTTAAACCACAACTCTTCATTTTTGGTCTTCGGGTAACATCCTCATATAAAATGTTTATTTTTCATCAGCAATATGCAATAGACAATTTTTTCATATTTTGTTAGTCCGCTCATCAAAATTAATAAAATCTCCATTTTCTGCATGGCTCTATCAGCCTAGACCATAATTCTTGATTTTTGGTCTTTGGGTCAAATCCACATAAATAATGTTTCGTTTTCATCAGCAATAAGCAATAGACGATTTTTCCATTTTTTTCAGCCAGCTCATAAGAATTCATAAAATATCTATTTTCTGCATGGTTGTATCAGCCTAGACCATAATTCTTCATTTTTGGTCTTTGGGTAACATCCTCATATAAAATGTTTCTTTTTCATCAGCAATATGCAATAGACGATTTTTCCATATTTTGTCCGCCCGCTCATCAAAATTAATAAAATCTCCATTTTCTGCATGGTTCTATCAGCCTAGACCAAAATTCTTCATTTTTGGTCTTAGGGTCAAATCCACATATCTAATGTTTCTTTTTATCAGCATTAAGCAATAGGCGATTTTTCCATATTTTATCAGCCAGCTCATCAGAATTCATAAAATATCCATTTTCTGCATGGTTGTATCAGCGCAGACCGTAAATCTTCATTTTTGGTCTTGGGGTAACATCCTCATATGTAATGTTTATTTTTCATCAGCAATATGCAATAGACGATTTTTTCATATTTTGTCAGTCCGCTTATCGGAATTCATAAAATCTCCATTATCTCCATGTTTGTATCAGCCTAGACCATAATTCTTCTTTTTTGGTCTTTTGGTCACAACCTGATATAAAGTGTTTATTTTTCATCAGAAATATGCAATAGACGATTTTTCCATATTTTGTCAGCCCGCTCATCAAAATTAATAAAATCTCAATTTTCTGCATGGTTGTATCAGCCTAGACCATAATTCTTCTTTTTTGGTCTTTGGGTAACATCCTCATATAAAATGTTTCTTTTTCATCAGCAATATGCAATAGGCGATTTTTCCATATTTTATCAGCCAGCTCATCAGAATTCATAAAATATCCATTTTCTGCATGGTTGTATCACCATAGACCATAGTTCTTCATTTTTGGTCTTAGGGTCAAATCCACATATATAATGTTTCTTTTTATCAGCATTAAGCAATAGGCGATTTTTCCATATTTTATCAGCCAGCTCATCAGAATTCATAAAATATCCATTTTCTGCATGGTTGTATCAGCGCAGACCGTGAATCTTCATTTTTGGTCTTGGGGTAACATCCTCATATGTAATGTTTATTTTTCATCAGCAATATGCAATAGACGATTTTTTCATATTTTGTCAGTCCGCTTATCGGAATTCATAAAATCTCCATTATCTCCATGTTTGTATCAGCCTAGACCATAATTCTTCTTTTTTGGTCTTTTGGTCACAACCTGATATAAAGTGTTTATTTTTCATCAGAAATATGCAATAGACGATTTTTCCATATTTTGTCAGCCCGCTCATCAAAATTAATAAAATCTCAATTTTCTGCATGGTTGTATCAGCCTAGACCATAATTCTTCTTTTTTGGTCTTTGGGTAACATCCTCATATAAAATGTTTCTTTTTCATCAGCAATATGCAATAGGCGATTTTTCCATATTTTATCAGCCCGCTCATCAAAATTAATAAAATCTCCATTTTCTGCATGGCTCTATCAGCCTAGACCATAATTCTTCATTTTTTATCTGAGGGTCAAATCCACATATATAATGTTTCTTTTTCATCAGCAATAAGCAATAGACCATTTTTCTATATTTCATCAGCCAGCTCATCAGAATTCATAAAATATCCATTTTCTGCATGGTTGTATCACGTTAGACCATAATTCTTCAGTTTTGGTCTTTGGGTCAAATCCACATATACAATGTTTTTCTTTCCTCAGCATGAAGCATTAGACGATGTTTCCATATTTTATCAGCCAGCTCATCAGAATTCATAAAATATCCATTTTCTGCATGGTTGTATCACCATAGACCATAGTTCTTCATTTTTGGTCTTTGGGTCAAATCCACATATATAATGTTTCTTCTTCATCAGCAATAAGCAATAGACGATTTTTCCATATTTTGTCAGTCCGCTCATCAGAATTCATAAAATTTCCATTATCTGTATGCTTTTATCAGCTAGATCATAATTTTTCATTTTTGGTCTTTTGGTAACATCCTCATATAAAATGTTTCTTTTTTGTCAGCAATATGCAATAGACGATTTTTCCATATTTTGTCCGCCCGTTCATCAAAACTAATAAAATCTCCATTTTCTGCATGGTTCTATCAGCCTAAACCAAAATTCTTCATTTTTTGTCTTAGGGTCAAATCCACATATATAATGTTTCTTTTTATCAGCATTAAGCAATAGGCGATTTTTCCATATTTTATCAGCCAGCTCATCAGAATTCAAAGAAACTTCTATTTTCTGCATGGTTCTATCAGCTTAGACCATAATTCTTCATTTTTGGTCTTTTGGTAACATCCTCATATAAAATGTTTCTTTTTCATCAGCAATAAGCAATAGACGATTTTTCCATATTTTATCAGCCAGCTCATCAGAATTCATAAAATATCCATTTTCTGCATGGTTGTATCAGCGCAGACCGTAAATCTTTATTTTTGTTCTTTGGGTCACATCCACAAATATATTGTTTATTTTTCATAAGAAATATGCAATAGACGATTTTCCCATATTTTGTCAGCCCGCTCATCAAAATTAATAAAATCTCAATTTTCTGCATGGTTGTATCAGCCTAGACCATAATTCTTCTTTTTTGGTCTTTGGGTCAAATCTTCATACATAATGTTTATTTTTCATCAGCAATATGCAATAGACGATCTTTTTATATCCTATCAGTCCGCTCATCAGAATCCAAAAAAGTTCCATTATCTGCATGGTTGTATCAGCCTATACCATATTTCTCAATTTTTGTTCTTTTGGTCACATCCTCATATGTAATGTTTTCTTTTCAGCAATATGCAATAGACAATTTTCCATATTTTGTCAGTCCGCTTATCGGAATTCATAAAATCTCCATTATCTCCATGTTTGTATCAGCCTAGACCATAATTCTTCTTTTTTGGTCTTTTGGTCACAACCTGATATAAAGTGTTTATTTTTCATCAGAAATATGCAATAGACGATTTTTCCATATTTTGTCAGCCCGCTCATCAAAATTAATAAAATCTCAATTTTCTGCATGGTTGTATCAGCCTAGACCATAATTCTTCTTTTTTGGTCTTTGGGTAACATCCTCATATAAAATGTTTCTTTTTCATCAGCAATATGCAATAGGCGATTTTTCCATATTTTATCAGCCCGCTCATCAAAATTAATAAAATCTCCATTTTCTGCATGGCTCTATCAGCCTAGACCATAATTCTTCATTTTTTATCTGAGGGTCAAATCCACATATATAATGTTTCTTTTTCATCAGCAATAAGCAATAGACCATTTTTCTATATTTCATCAGCCAGCTCATCAGAATTCATAAAATATCCATTTTCTGCATGGTTGTATCACGTTAGACCATAATTCTTCATTTTTGGTCTTTGGGTCAAATCCACATATACAATGTTTTTCTTTCCTCAGCATGAAGCATTAGACGATGTTTCCATATTTTATCAGCCAGCTCATCAGAATTCATAAAATATCCATTTTCTGCATGGTTGTATCACCATAGACCATAGTTCTTCATTTTTGGTCTTTGGGTCAAATCCACATATATAATGTTTCTTCTTCATCAGCAATAAGCAATAGACGATTTTTCCATATTTTGTCAGTCCGCTCATCAGAATTCATAAAATTTCCATTATCTGTATGCTTTTATCAGCTAGATCATAATTTTTCATTTTTGGTCTTTTGGTAACTTCCTCATATAAAATGTTTCTTTTTTGTCAGCAATATGCAATAGACGATTTTTCCATATTTTGTCCGCCCGTTCATCAAAACTAATAAAATCTCCATTTTCTGCATGGTTCTATCAGCCTAAACCAAAATTCTTCATTTTTGGTCTTAGGGTCAAATCCACATATATAATGTTTCTTTTTATCAGCATTAAGCAATAGGCGATTTTTCCATATTTTATCAGCCAGCTCATCAGAATTCAAAGAAACTTCTATTTTCTGCATGGTTCTATCAGCTTAGACCATAATTCTTCATTTTTGGTCTTTTGGTAACATCCTCATATAAAATGTTTCTTTTTCATCAGCAATAAGCAATAGACGATTTTTCCATATTTTATCAGCCAGCTCATCAGAATTCATAAAATATCCATTTTCTGCATGGTTGTATCAGCCTAGACCATTATTCTTCATTTCTGGTCTTTGGGTCAAATCCACATATATAATGTTTCTTTTTCTTTAGCAATAAGCAATAGTCAATTTTTCCATATTTTATCAGCCAGATCATAAGAAATCATAAAATATCCATTTCCTGCATGGTTGTATCAGCCTAGACCATAATTCTTCTTTTTTGGTCTTTTTTGATATTCTCATATATAATGTTTATTTTTCATCAGCAATATACACTAGAAGATATTTTCCATATTTTATCAGTCGGCTCATTATACTCCACAAAATCTCCATTTTCTGCATGGTTCTATCGGCCTAGACCATAATTCTTCATTTTTGGTCTTAGTGTCAAATCCACATATACAATGTTTTTCTTTCCTCAGCAACAAGCAATAGACGATTTTTCCATATTTTATCTGCCAGCTCATCAGAATTCATAAAATATCCATTTTCTGCATGGTTGTATCAGCCTAGACCATTATTCTTCATTTCTGGTCTTTGGGTCAAATCCACATATATAATGTTTCTTTTTCTTTAGCAATAAGCAATAGTCGATTTTTCCATATTTTATCAGCCAGATCATAAGAAATCATAAAATATCCATTTCCTGCATGGTTGTATCAGCCTAGACCATAATTCTTCTTTTTTGGTCTTTTTTGATATTCTCATATATAATGTTTATTTTTCATCAGCAATATACACTAGAAGATATTTTCCATATTTTATCAGTCGGCTCATTATACTCCACAAAATCTCCATTTTCTGCATGGTTCTATCGGCCTAGACCATAATTCTTCATTTTTGGTCTTAGTGTCAAATCCACATATACAATGTTTTTCTTTCCTCAGCAACAAGCAATAGACGATTTTTCCATATTTTATCTGCCAGCTCATCAGAATTCATAAAATATCCATTTTCTGCATGGTTGTATCAGCCTAGACCATTATTCTTGATTTTTGGTCTTAGGGTCAAATCCACCTAAATAATGTTTCTTTTTCATCAGCAATAAGCAATAGACGATTTTTCCATTTTCTGTCAGCCAGCTCATCAAAATTAATAAAATCTCCATTTTCTGCATGGCTCTATCAGCCTAGACCATAATTCTTCATTTTTGGTCTTAGGGTCAAATCCACATATACAATGTTTTTCTTTCCTCAGCAACAAGCAATAGACGATTTTTCCATATTTTATCAGCCAGCTCATCAGAATTCATAAAATATCCATTTTCTGCATGGTTGTATCAGCCTAGACCATCATTCTTGATTTTTGGTCTTAGGGTCAAATCCACCTAAATAATGTTTCTTTTTCATCAGCAATAAGCAATAGACGATTTTTCCATTTTTTTTCAGCCAGCTCATAAGAATTCATAAAATATCTATTTTCTGCATGGTTGTATCAGCCTAGACCATAATTCTTCATTTTTGGTGTTTGGGTAACATCCTCATATAAAATGTTTCTTTTTCATCAGCAATATGCAATCGACGATTTTTCCATATTTTGTCGGCCCGCTCATCAAAATTAATAAAATCTCCTTTTTCTGCATGGTTCTATCAGCCTAGACCATCATTCTTGATTTTTGGTCTTAGGGTCAAATCCACCTAAATAATGTTTCTTTTTCATCAGCAATAAGCAATAGACGATTTTTCCATTTTCTGTCAGCCAGCTCATCAAAATTAATAAAATCTCCATTTTCTGCATGGCTCTATCAGCCTAGACCATAATTCTTCATTTTTGGTCTTAGGGTCAAATCCACATATACAATGTTTTTCTTTCCTCAGCAACAAGCAATAGACGATTTTTCCATATTTTATCAGCCAGCTCATCAGAATTCATAAAATATCCATTTTCTGCATGGTTGTATCAGCCTAGACCATCATTCTTGATTTTTGGTCTTAGGGTCAAATCCACCTAAATAATGTTTCTTTTTCATCAGCAATAAGCAATAGACGATTTTTCCATTTTTTTTCAGCCAGCTCATAAGAATTCATAAAATATCTATTTTCTGCATGGTTGTATCAGCCTAGACCATAATTCTTCATTTTTGGTGTTTGGGTAACATCCTCATATAAAATGTTCCTTTTTCATCAGCAATATGCAATCGACGATTTTTCCATATTTTGTCGGCCCGCTCATCAAAATTAATAAAATCTCCTTTTTCTGCATGGTTCTATCAGCCTAGACCATAATTCTTCATTTTTGGTCTTTGGGTCAAATCCACATAAATAATGTTTCTTTTTCATCAGCAATAAGCAATAGACGATTTTTCCATTTTTTTTCAGCCAGCTCATAAGAATTCATAAAATATCTATTTTCTGCATGGTTGTATCAGCCTAGACCATAATTCTTCATTTTTGGTCTTTGGGTAACATCCTCTTATAAAATGTTTCTTTTTCATCAGCAATATGCAATAGACGATTTTTCCATTTTTTTTTCAGCCAACTCATCAGAATTCATAAAATATCCATTTTCTGCATGGTTGTATCAGCGCAGACCGTAAATCTTTATTTTTGTTCTTTGGGTCACATCCACAAATATATTGTTTATTTTTCATAAGAAATATGCAATAGACGATTTTCCCATATTTTGTCAGCCCGCTCATCAAAATTAATAAAATCTCAATTTTCTGCATGGTTGTATCAGCCTAGACCATAATTCTTCTTTTTTGGTCTTTGGGTCAAATCTTCATACATAATGTTTATTTTTCATCAGCAATATGCAATAGACGATCTTTTTATATCCTATCAGTCCGCTCATCAGAATCCAAAAAAGTTCCATTATCTGCATGGTTGTATCAGCCTATACCATATTTCTCAATTTTTGTTCTTTTGGTCACATCCTCATATATAATGTTTTCTTTTCAGCAATATGCAATAGACAATTTTCCATATTTTGTCAGTCCGCTTATCGGAATTCATAAAATCTCCATTATCTCCATGTTTGTATCAGCCTAGACCATAATTCTTCTTTTTTGGTCTTTTTGTCACAACCTGATATAAAGTGTTTATTTTTCATCAGAAATATGCAATAGACGATTTTTCCATATTTTGTCAGCCCGCTCATCAAAATTAATAAAATCTCAATTTTCTGCATGGTTGTATCAGCCTAGACCATAATTCTTCTTTTTTGGTCTTTGGGTAACATCCTCATATAAAATGTTTCTTTTTCATCAGCAATATGCAATAGGCGATTTTTCCATATTTTATCAGCCCGCTCATCAAAATTAATAAAATCTCCATTTTCTGCATGGCTCTATCAGCCTAGACCATAATTCTTCATTTTTTATCTGAGGGTCAAATCCACATATATAATGTTTCTTTTTCATCAGCAATAAGCAATAGACCATTTTTCTATATTTCATCAGCCAGCTCATCAGAATTCATAAAATATCCATTTTCTGCATGGTTGTATCACGTTAGACCATAATTCTTCATTTTTGGTCTTTGGGTCAAATCCACATATATAATGTTTCTTCTTCATCAGCAATAAGCAATAGACGATTTTTCCATATTTTGTCAGTCCGCTCATCAGAATTCATAAAATTTCCATTATCTGTATGCTTTTATCAGCTAGATCATAATTTTTCATTTTTGGTCTTTTGGTAACTTCCTCATATAAAATGTTTCTTTTTTGTCAGCAATATGCAATAGACGATTTTTCCATATTTTGTCCGCCCGTTCATCAAAACTAATAAAATCTCCATTTTCTGCATGGTTCTATCAGCCTAAACCAAAATTCTTCATTTTTTGTCTTAGGGTCAAATCCACATATATAATGTTTCTTTTTATCAGCATTAAGCAATAGGCGATTTTTCCATATTTTATCAGCCAGCTCATCAGAATTCAAAGAAACTTCTATTTTCTGCATGGTTCTATCAGCTTAGACCATAATTCTTCATTTTTGGTCTTTTGGTAACATCCTCATATAAAATGTTTCTTTTTCATCAGCAATAAGCAATAGACGATTTTTCCATATTTTATCAGCCAGCTCATCAGAATTCATAAAATATCCATTTTCTGCATGGTTGTATCAGCCTAGACCATTATTCTTCATTTCTGGTCTTTGGGTCAAATCCACATATATAATGTTTCTTTTTCTTTAGCAATAAGCAATAGTCGATTTTTCCATATTTTATCAGCCAGATCATAAGAAATCATAAAATATCCATTTCCTGCATGGTTGTATCAGCCTAGACCATAATTCTTCTTTTTTGGTCTTTTTTGATATTCTCATATATAATGTTTATTTTTCATCAGCAATATGCAATAGGCGATTTTTCCATATTTTATCAGTCGGCTCATTATACTCCACAAAATCTCCATTTTCTGCATGGTTCTATCGGCCTAGACCATCATTCTTGATTTTTGGTCTTAGGGTCAAATCCACCTAAATAATGTTTCTTTTTCATCAGCAATAAGCAATAGACGATTTTTCCATTTTCTGTCAGCCAGCTCATCAAAATTAATAAAATCTCCATTTTCTGCATGGCTCTATCAGCCTAGACCATAATTCTTCATTTTTGGTCTTAGGGTCAAATCCACATATACAATGTTTTTCTTTCCTCAGCAACAAGCAATAGACGATTTTTCCATATTTTATCAGCCAGCTCATCAGAATTCATAAAATATCCATTTTCTGCATGGTTGTATCAGCCTAGACCATCATTCTTGATTTTTGGTCTTAGGGTCAAATCCACCTAAATAATGTTTCTTTTTCATCAGCAATAAGCAATAGACGATTTTTCCATTTTTTTTCAGCCAGCTCATAAGAATTCATAAAATATCTATTTTCTGCATGGTTGTATCAGCCTAGACCATAATTCTTCATTTTTGGTGTTTGGGTAACATCCTCATATAAAATGTTTCTTTTTCATCAGCAATATGCAATCGACGATTTTTCCATATTTTGTCGGCCCGCTCATCAAAATTAATAAAATCTCCTTTTTCTGCATGGTTCTATCAGCCTAGACCATAATTCTTCATTTTTGGTCTTTGGGTCAAATCCACATAAATAATGTTTCTTTTTCATCAGCAATAAGCAATAGACGATTTTTCCATTTTTTTTCAGCCAGCTCATAAGAATTCATAAAATATCTATTTTCTGCATGGTTGTATCAGCCTAGACCATAATTCTTCATTTTTGGTCTTTGGGTAACATCCTCTTATAAAATGTTTCTTTTTCATCAGCAATATGCAATAGACGATTTTTCCATTTTTTTTTCAGCCAACTCATCAGAATTCATAAAATATCCATTTTCTGCATGGTTGTATCAGCGCAGACCGTAAATCTTTATTTTTGTTCTTTGGGTCACATCCACAAATATATTGTTTATTTTTCATAAGAAATATGCAATAGACGATTTTCCCATATTTTGTCAGCCCGCTCATCAAAATTAATAAAATCTCAATTTTCTGCATGGTTGTATCAGCCTAGACCATAATTCTTCTTTTTTGGTCTTTGGGTCAAATCTTCATACATAATGTTTATTTTTCATCAGCAATATGCAATAGACGATCTTTTTATATCCTATCAGTCCGCTCATCAGAATCCAAAAAAGTTCCATTATCTGCATGGTTGTATCAGCCTATACCATATTTCTCAATTTTTGTTCTTTTGGTCACATCCTCATATATAATGTTTTCTTTTCAGCAATATGCAATAGACAATTTTCCATATTTTGTCATTTCGCTCATTAGAATTCTTAAAATCTTCAACATCTACATGGCTGTATCAGCTTAGACCATAGTTCTTCATTTTTGGTCTTTTGATCACATCCTCACATATAATGTTTATTTTTCCACAGGAATATGCAATAGACGATTTTTCCATTCTTTATCAGTCTGCTCGTCAGACTCCATAAAATGTCCATTATCTGCATAGTTGTATCAGCCTAGGCCATAAATCTTCATTTTTGGTCTTTTGATCACATCCCCATATATAATGTTTATTTTTCGTCAGGAATATGCAATAGACGATTTTTTTCATTCTTTATCAGTCTGCTCATCACACTCCATAAAATGTTCATGATCGGCATAGTTGTAGCAGCCTAGACCATAATTCTTCATTTTTCGTATTTGGGTTGCATCCTCATATAAAATGTTTATGTTACATCAGCAATATGAAATAGACTTTTTTTTCATATTTTGCCAGTCCGCTCATTAGAATTATTAAAATCTCCATTATCTGCATGGTTGTATCTGGTTAGACGATAATTTTTCATTTGTCGTCTTTGGGTTACATCCACATGTATAATGTTTATTTTTCATCAGCAATATGCAATGGACGATTTTTCCATATTTTGCCAGTCCGCTCATCAGAATTCATAAAATTTCCATTATCTGCATGGTTGTATCAGCCTAGACGATAATTCTTCATTTTTGGTCTTTTGGTCACATCTTCATGTATAATGTTTATTTTTCATTAGCAATATGCAATAGACAATTTTTCCATATTTTATTAGTCAGCTCATCAGATTTCATGAAATTTCCGTCCTCTTCATGGTTTTATCAGCCTAGACGATAATTTTTCATATTTGGTCCTTTGTTCAGGTCTGCATATTTACTTTTTTTTGCTATCAAGTATCTTCAACTTCTTAAAAATAAATAGTTTTTTTGTAAAAGAAGCTTTTTTTCGGTTTCCAATTGATCGTTTCCAAATTGTTGACACAGAGAAAATCTCTAGAATATCATTTACTTTAATGAAGTTCAAGGAATCAATGAATTACTGAAAAAAGGGCTGATAGGAAGTCTCATTACATCAAGTAAAGAACAGATGCAAATATTTACTTGGATATTTATAACCTTTGAAAATGAAATCTTTTATCTGTAAAAAGTCTAAGTTCTAAAGCTCACTTACCGTTGTCAACTTAATGCGGATTTTCTTTCCAATTAAAAGTTTCCACGGACTTGTTTTCCAAGGAATGTTAACGTCCAATCGCCGTGACATCTTTATCCAACTGCCACCGTTAAAAAACTCGACTTGCTTTTATAGGCACAAATTTGATTGTGACGTAATATTGATTGAAAACGTAACATGTCCATCAAAAATATGCTTCTTGCGTTGGTATTCTGCCTAAATGAAAGAATAATCGTAAATTGTCTGTTATAGATAGATAATGCATGAACATTTCTTCTAAGGATTTACTTGTATTGTTGTAGTCAATTTCATGTATTCTAACTGAAGCTAGCAATGTCAGCTATGTGTTTATCTTTGAAAACACTTATGCAAAAGTTTTTTATATGATTACATTGAAGAAACAAAGTGCATCTTGCAAAAGATCATATTCGAAAGAAACATAAATAATAGACGTCATATTTATGCTTGTATTAAACTACTCATCAGATTCAATAAATTTTTGAAATATGAATCGTTCAACCATAGTACACCATTATTACCTATTTTTGGCCTATTGGTCAAATCCTCGTACATAATGATTATTGCCATCAGCTAAACTCAATTTTTCCATATTTAATCAGTCCGTTCATCCAAATCCTTAAAATCTCCATTATCTATATGGTTGTATCAGACTACACTAAAATTTTTCTCTTTTGGTCTTTGGGTAACATCCTCATATAAAATTTTTATTTTTCATTAGCAATATGCAATAGACAATTTTTCCATATTTTGTCAATCCGCTCATAAAAATTAATAAAATCTCTATTATCTGCATGGCTGTATCAGCTTAGACCATAATTTTTCATTTTTGTTCTTTGGGTCACATCCAAATATATCATGTTTCTTTTTCATCAGCAATATACAATAGACGATTTTTCCATATTTTGTCGGTCCGCTCATTAGAATTATTAAAATCTCCATTATCTGCATGGTTGTATCAGGTTAGACGATAATTCTTCATTTTTCGTCTTTGGGTTACATCCACATGTATAATGTTTTTTTTTCATCAGCAATATGAAATGGACGATTTTTCCATATTTTGCCAGTCCGCTCATAAGAATTATTAAAATCTCCATTATCTGCATGGTTGTATCAGGTTAGACCATCATTCTTCATTTTTCGTCTTTGGGTTACATCCACATGTATAATGTTTATTTTTCATCAGCAATATGCAATGGACGATTTTTCCATATTTTGCCAGTCCGCTCATCGAAATTCATAAAATCTCCATTTTCTGCATCGTTCTTTCAGCCTAGACCATAATTCTTCATTTTTGGTCTTTGGGTAACATCCTCATATAAAAAATTTATTTTTTTTATCAGGAATATGCAATAGAAGATTTCTTCCATTCTTCTTCAGTCTGCTTATCAGAAACCATAAAATTTCTTTTATCTGCATGGTAGTGTCAGTCTAGATCATAATTCCTCTTTTTTGGTCTTTGTTGACATCCTCATATATAATTTTTTTTTCATCAGCAATATGCAATAGAAGATATTTTCCATATTTTGTCGGTCAGCTCATTAGAATTATTAAAATCTCCATTATCTTCATCTCCATTTCAGCCTAGACCATAATTTTTCTTTTCTGTTCTTTTTGTCACATCCTCATATGAAATGTTTATCTTTCATCAACAATATGCAATAGACGATTTTTTTCCATATTTTATCAGTCAGCTCATCAGAATCAACAAAATTTCTATTATCTGAATGATTGTATCAGCCTAGACGATAATTCTTCATATTTGGTCCTTTGTTCAGGTCTGCATATTTAGTTTTTTTTGCTGTCAAGTATCTTCAACTTCTTGACAACAAATAGCTTTTTTGTAAAAAAAGTTTTTGTGTCGGTATCCAATTGATCGTTTCCAAATTGTTGACACATAGAAACTCTCTAGAATATCATTTACTTTAATGAAGTTCAAGGAATCAATGAATTACTGAAAAAGGGCTGATAGGAAGTCTCATTACATCAAGTAAAGAACAGATGCAAATATTTACTTGGATATTTATAACCTTTGAAAATGAAATCTTTTATCTGTAAAAAGTCTAAGTTCTAAAGCTCACTTACCGTTGTCAACTTAATGCGGATTTTCTTTCCAATTAAAAGTTTCCACGGACTTGTTTTCCAAGGAATGTTAACGTCCAATCGCCGTGACATCTTTATCCAACTGCCACCGTTAAAAAACTCGACTTGCTTTTATAGGCACAAATTTGATTGTGACGTAATATTGATTGAAAACGTAACATGTCCATCAAAAATATGCTTCTTGCGTTGGTATTCTGCCTAAATGAAAGAATAATCGTAAATTGTCTGTTATAGATAGAGAATGCATGAAAATTTCTTCTAAAGATTTACTCGTATTGTTGTAGTCAATTTCATGCATTCTAACTGTCAGCTATGTGTTTATCAATGTCAGCTATGTGTTTATCTTTGAAAACACATATGCAAAAGTTTATTTATATGATTACATTGAAGGAACAAAGTTTATCTTGCAAAAGATCATATTCGAAAGAAACATAAATAATAGACGTCATATTTATGCTTGAATTAAACTACTCATCAGATTCAATAAATTTTTGAAATATGAATCGTTCAACCATAGTACACCATTATAACCTATTTTTGGCCTATGGGTCAAATCCTCGTACATAATGATTATTGCCATCAGCAAAACTCCATTTTTCTATATTTCATAAGTCCGCTCATCCAAATCCTTAAAATCTCCATTATCTATATGGATGTATCAGACTACACTAAACTTTTTCTCTTTTGGTCTTTGGGTAACATCCTCATATAAAATTTTTCTTTTTCATTAACAATATGCAATAGACAGAATTTCCATATTTTGTCAATCCGCTCATTGAAATTAATAAAATCTCCATTATCGCATGGTTGTATCAGCTTAGACCATAAATTTTTTGGTTTTTGTCTTTAGATCACATCCTCATGTATAATGTTTTTTTTCATCAGCAATATGCAATAGACGATATTCTCAAATTTTATCAGTCAGCTCATCAGAATACATAAAATGTCCATTATCTGCAATATTGCACCAGCCCAGACCATAATTCTTTTTATTGGACTTTTTGTCACATCCTCATATACAATGTATTTTTTCATCAGCAATATGCAATAGACTAATGTATCCATATTTTATCAATAAGCTCATCTGAATCCATAATATTTTCATTATCTGCATGGTTGTATCAGCCTAGACCAGAATTTGTCATTTTTGTTCTTTGGGTCACATCCTCATATGTAATGTTCATTTTTCATCAGCAACATGCAACAGGCGATTTTTCCATATTTTGTCAGCCCGCTCATCAGTATTCAAAAAATCTTCATTATCTGCATGCTTCTATCAGCTTAGACCATAATTCTTCATTTTTGGTCTTCGGGTCATATCCTCATATATAATGTATATTTTTCATCAGCAATATGCAATAGACGAATTTTCCAGATTTTGTCCGTCCGCTCATCCAAATGCTTAAAATCTCCATCATCTGCATGGCTGTATCAGCTTAGACCGTAATTCTTCATTTTTGGTCTTTTGATCACATCCCCATATATAATATTTATTTTTCCTCAGGAATATGCAATAGACGATTTTTTCCATTCTTTATCAGTCTGCTAATCAGACTCCATAAAATGTTCATTATCTGCATGGTTGTATCATCTGAGACCATAATTCTTCATTTTTTGTCTTTGGAATACATCCACATGTATAATGTTTATTTTTCATCAGCAATATGCAAATGAATATTTTCTCCATATTTTATTAGTCAGCTCATTAGAAGTCCTAAAATCTCCATTATCTGCATGGTTGTATCAGCCTAGACGATAATTCTTCATTTTTGGTCGTTCGGTAACATCCACATATCAAATGTTTCTTTTTCATCAGCAATATGCAATAGACAATTTTTCCATATTTTGTCAGTCCGCTCATCAGAATTCATAAAATCTCCATTATCTATATGGTTGTATCAGACTACACTAAAAATTTTCTACTTTGGTCTTTGGGTAACATCCTCATATAAAATTTTTATTTTTCATTAGCAATATGCAATAGACAATTTTTCCATATTTTGTCAGCCCGCTCATCAAAATTAATAAAATTATCATTTTCTGCATGGTTGTATCAGCCTAGACCATAATTTTTCATTTTTGGTCGTTCGGTCATATCTTCATGTATAATGTTTATTTTTATCAGCAATATGAAATAGACGATTTTTTCAAATTTTGTCAGCCCGCTCATCAAAATTAATAAAATCTCCATTTTCTGCATGGTTGTATCAACCTAGACCATAATTTTTCATTTTTCTTTTTTCGGTCATATCTTCATGTATAATGTTTGATTTTCATCAGCAATATGAAATAGACGATTTTTCCATATTTTGTCGGTCCGCTCATTAGAATTATTAAAATCTCCATTATCTGCATGATTGTATCAGGTTAGACCATCATTCTTCATTTTTGGTCAAATCCACATATATAATGTTTTTTTTTCATCAGCAATATGCAATAGACGATTTTTTCATATTTTGTTAGTCCTTTCATGAGAATTCATAAAATCTCCTTTATCTGCATTGTTGTATCAGCTTATAGCACAACTCTTCATTTTTGTTCTTTGGGTCACATCCTCATATGTAATGTTCATTTTTCATCAGCAACATGCAACAGGCGATTTTTCCATATTTTGTCAGCCCGCTCATCAGTATTAAAAAAATCTTCATTATCTGCCTGGTTCTATCAGCTTAGACCATAATTCTTCATTTTTGGTCTTCGGGTCATATCCTCATATATAATGTTTATTTTTCATCAGCCATATGCAATAGACAATGTTTTCCATAATTTATCAGTCCGCTCATCAGAATTCATAAAATCTCCATTATCTGCATGTTTGTATCAGTTTAAACCATAATTCTTCATTTTTGGTCTTTTGGTCACATCCTCATACCTAATCTTTTTTTTTCATCAGCAATATGCCATAGACGAATTTTTCCATAATTTATTAGTCGGCTCATCCGAATACATAAAATTTCCATTATCTGCATGGTTGTATCAGCCTAGAACATGACTCTCCTTTTTTGGTCTTTTGGTCACATCCTCATCTATAATGTTTTTTTTTTCAGCAATGTGCAATAGACGATTTTCCATATTTTGTCAGCTCGCTTATTAGAATTCGTAAAATATCCATCATCTATATGGCTGTATCAGCTTAGACCATAATTCTTCATTTTTGGTCTTTGGCTCACATCTTCATATAAAATGTTTATTTTTCATCAGCAATATGCAATAGACGATTTTTCCATATTTTGCCAGTCCGCTCATATAAATTTATAAAATCTCCATTATCTGCATGGCTGTATCAGCTTAGACCATAAATTTTCATTTCTTGTCTTTTGATCACATCCTCATATATAATGTTTATTTTTCGATTTTTTCCATTCTTTATCAGTCCGCTTATCAGAAACCATAAAAATTCCTTTATCTGCATGGTTGTATCAGTCTAGATCATAATTCCTCTTTTTTGATCTTTTTTGACATACTCATATATAATGTTTTTTTTTCATCAGCAATATACACAAGAAGATTTTTTCCATATTTTTTCAGACTGGTCATCAGAATCCAAAAAGTTCCATTATTTGCATGGTTGTATCAGCCTAGGCCATAAATCTTCATTTTTGGTCTTTTGATCACATCCTCATATATAATGTTTATTTTTCCACAGGAATATGCAATAGACGATTTTCCCATTCTTTATCAGTCCGCTTATCAGAGTCCATAAAATGTCCATTATCTGCATAGTTTGGTCTTTGGGTCAAATCCTCATACATAATACTTATTTTTCATCAGCAATATGCAAGAAACGATTTTTCCATATTTTGCCAGTCCGCTCATCTGCATGGTTGTATCATCTCAGACCATAATTCTTCTTTTTTGGTCTTTGGGTCACGTCCACATGTATAATGTTTATTTTCCATCAGCAATATGCAATAGACGACTTTTTCCATTCTTTTTCAGTCCGTATATCTGAATCCATTAAGATCTCCATTGTTTGCAAGGTTTTATCAGCCTAGACCATAATTTATTCTTTGGTATTTTGGTCACATCCTCATATAAAATGTTTATGTTTCATCAGCAATATAAAATAGACTATTTTTTCATTTTTTGTCAGTCTGCTCACCAAATTTCATAAAATCTGCATTATCTGCATGGTTGTATCAGCTTAGAACATAATTCTTCATTTTTCGTCTTTGTGTTACATCCACATGTATAATGTTTATTTTTCATTAGCAATATGCAATAGATGACTTTTTCCATTTTTTGTCGGTCCGCTCATTAGAATTATTAAAATCTCCATTATCTGCATGGTTGTATAAAGTTAGACCATCATTCTTCATTTTTGGTCTTTTGATCACATCCTCATAAAAATGTTTTTTTTTGGCAATATGCAAAAGACGAATTTTATATATTTTGTCAATCCACGCATTAGAATTCATAAAATCTCCATTATCTGCATTTTTCTATCATCTTAGACCATAATTCTTCATTTTTCGTCTTTGGGTTACATTCACATGTATAATGTTCATTTTTCATTAGCAATATGCAATAGAGGACTGTTTCCATTCTTTTTCAGTCCGTTTATCTGAATCCATAAAAATTTCCATTGTTTGCAAGGTTTTATCAGCCTAGACCATAAATCATTTCTTTGCTATTTTGGTCAAATCCTCATATAAAATGTTTATTTTTCATCAGCAACATGCAATAGACGATTTTTTCATATTTTGTCAGTCCGTTCATCAAAATTCATAAAATCTCCATTTTCTGCATCGTTCTTTCAGCCTAGACCATAATTCTTCATTTTTGGTCTTTGGGTAACATCCTCATATAAAAAATTTATTTTTTTTATCAGGAATATGCAATAGAAGATTTCTTCCATTCTTCTTCAGTCTGCTTATCAGAAACCATAAAATTTCTTTTATCTGCATGGTAGTGTCAGTCTAGATCATAATTCCTCTTTTTTGGTCTTTGTTGAAATCCTCATATATAATTTTTTTTTCATCAGCAATATGCAATAGAAGATATTTTCCATATTTTGTCGGTCCGCTCATTAGAATTATTAAAATCTCCATTATCTTCATCTCCATTTCAGCCTAGACCATAATTTTTCTTTTTTGTTCTTTTTGTCACATCCTCGTATGAAATGTTTATCTTTCATCAACAATATGCAATAGACGATTTTTTTCCATATTTTATCAGTCAGCTCATCAGAATCAACAAAATTTCTATTATCTGAATGGTTGTATCAGCCTAGACGATAATTCTTCATATTTGGTCCTTTGTTCAGGTCTGCATATTTAGTTTTTTTTGCTGTCAAGTATCTTCAACTTCTTGACAACAAATAGCTTTTTTGTAAAAAAAGTTTTTGTGTCGGTATCCAATTGATCGTTTCCAAATTGTTGACACATAGAAACTCTCTAGAATATCATTTACTTTAATGAAGTTCAAGGAATCAATGAATTACTGAAAAAGGGCTGATAGGAAGTCTCATTACATCAAGTAAAGAACAGATGCAAATATTTACTTGGATATTTATAACCTTTGAAAATGAAATCTTTTATCTGTAAAAAGTCTAAGTTCTAAAGCTCACTTACCGTTGTCAACTTAATGCGGATTTTCTTTCCAATTAAAAGTTTCCACGGACTTGTTTTCCAAGGAATGTTAACGTCCAATTGCCGTGACATCTTTATCCAACTGCCACCGTTAAAAAACTCGACTTGCTTTTATAGGCAAAAATTTGATTGTGACGTAATATTGATTAAAAACGTAACATGTCCATCAAAAATATGCTTCTCTCGTTGGTATTCTGCCTGAATGAAAGAATAATCGTAAATTGTTTTTTATAGATAATGCATGGAAATTTCTTTTAAGGATTTACTTGTGTTGTTGTAGTCATTTTCATGCATTCGAACTCAAGCTAGCAATGTCAGCCATGTGTTTATCCTTGAAAACACTTATGCCAAAGTATATTTAAATGATTACATTGAAGGTACAAAGTGCATCTTGCAAAAGATCATACTCGAAAAAAACATAAATAATTGAGGCCATATTTTTGCTTGAATTCAACTACTCATCAGAATTGATAAATTTTTAAAATGTGAATCGCTCAAACATAGTAGACTATTATTACCTATTGTTGGACTATGGGTCAAATTTTCATATATAATGATTAATGCCATCAGCAAAATTCAATTTTTCCATATTTTATCAGTCTGTTCATCCAAATGTTTAAATGTTCATTATCTATATGGTTGTATCAGACTACACTAAAATTTTTTCTATTTTGGTCTTTGGGTAACATCCTCATATAAAATTTTTATTTTTCATTAGCAATATGCAATAGAAAGTTTTTCCATATTTTGTCAACCCGCTCATCAAAATTAATAAAATCTCCATTTTCTGCATGGTTGTATCAGCCTAGACCATAAATCTTCATTTTTGGTCTTTTGGTCATATTTTCATGTATAATGTCTATTTTTCATCAGCAATATGAAATAGACGATTTTTTCCATATACTATCAGTCCGCTTATCAGAATCCACAAAAGTTCCATTATTTGCATCGTTGTAACAGCTTTGACCATAATTCTTCATTTTTGGTCTTTCGCTCACATCTTCATATATAATGATTATTTTTCATCAGCAACATGCAATAGACGACTTTTTCCATATTTTATCAGTCAGCTCATCAAAATCCATAAAATTTCCATTATCTTGATGGTTGTATCAGCCTAGAACATAATTTTTCATTTTTGGTCTTTCGGTCATATCTTCATGTATAACGTTTATTTTTCTTCGGCAATATGCAAAAGACGAATTCTTCCATATTTTGTCAATCCACTGATTAGATTTCATTAAATCTCCATTATCTGCATCTCCATTTTAGTCTAGATCATAATTCTTCATTTTTGGTCTGTGGGTCACATTCACATGTATAATGTTTAATTTTCATCAGCAACATGCAATAGACGATTTTTTCATATTTTGGCAGTCCGTTCATCGAAATTCATAAAATTTCCATTATCTGCATTGTTGTATCAGCCCAGACCATAATTCCTCATTTTTGGTCTTTGGGTAACATCCACATGTATAATGTTTATTTTTCATCAGCAATATGAAATAGACGATTCTTTCCATATTTCATCAGTCAGCTTATCAGGATCCATAAGTTTTCCATTATCGGCATGGTTGTATCAGCCCAGACCATAATTCTTCATTTTTGTTCTTTGGGTCACATTCACATGTATAATGATTATTTTTCATTAGCAATATACTCTAGAAAATATCTTCCATTTTTTATCAGTCAGCTCATCACAATCCATAATTTTTCCATTATCTGCATGGTTGTATCAGCCCAGACCATAATTCTTCATTTTTGTTCTTTGGGTCACATCCACATATATAATGTTTATTTTTCATCAGCAATATGCAATGGACGGTTTTTCCATATTTTGCCAGTCCGCTTATATGAATTATTAAAATCTCCATTATCTGCATGGTTGTATCAGGCTAGACCATCATTCTTCATTTTTCGTCTTTGGGTTACATCCACATGAATAATGTTTATTTTTCATCAGCAATATGCAATGGACGGTTTTTCCATATTTTGCCAGTCCGCTCATAAGAATTTTTAAAATCTCCATTATCTGCATGGTTGTATCAGGCTAGACCATCATTCTTCATTTTTCGTCTTTGGGTTACATCCACATGTATGATGTTTATTTTTCATCAGCAGTATGCAATGGACGATTTTTCCATATTTTGCCAGTCCGCTCATAAGAATTATTAAAATCTTCATTATCTGCATGGTTGTATCAGGCTAGACCATCATTCTTCATTTTTCGTCTTTGGGTTACATCCACATGTATAATGTTTATTTTTCATCAGCAATATGCAATGGACGGTTTTTCCATATTTTGCCAGTCCGCTCATAAGAATTATTAAAATCTCCATTATCTGCATGGTTGTATCAGGCTACACCATCATTCTTTATTTTTCGTCTTTGGGTTACATCCACATGTATAATGTTTATTTTTCATCAGCAATATGCAAGAAACGATTTTTCCATATTTTGCCAGTCCGCTCATAAGAATTATTAAAATCTCCATTATCGGCATGGTTGTATCAGGCTAGACCATCATTCTTCATTTTTCGTCTTTGGGTTACATCCACATGTATAATGTTTATTTTTCATCAGCAATATGCAATGGACGATTTTTCCATATTTTGCCAGTCCGCTCATAAGAATTATTAAAATCTCCATTATCTGCATGGTTGTATCAGGCTAGACAATCATTCTTCATTTTTCGTCTTTGGGTTACATCCACATGTATAATGTTTATTTTTCATCAGCAATATGCAATGGACGATTT
>NW_027019237.1:0-28596 GCF_013076305.1 Rhopilema esculentum
TACTTCTAGATTCACAGATCAAATTAGCTGGAGGTTTGAGAACTTGAACAAATTTAAATGGATGAATCTTATTCACCCATCCAAATTTGAAGCAAGAAAGAACGCTTCATCTCAAGAGCAAAAGCAGTTAATAGCCGAATTAAGGGACATTTATCCAACTCCGGATCCACTTGCACTTGAACACTGTCTCAATGTCCTATATAACAGTAGGGAAATATCCGTTTTGCTTGACCGAGTAACAAGAGAGAGGGACGCTTTCATCGCCAAAAAGAAAGAAAGACGCAGAAGACTTGTCAGAGCTAACGAAGAGCCCCCCGAAAGCAGACTGTCGGAGAGAGAAGCGGTTGAAGAGGATGATTTGTTTGAGGTGACAAATGAAGTTGAAGTAGAAGTTGATATTGTTACTGAAGGCAAACCCTCAATCCAAGATTTGTTGACCATTCTAAAGAAGACAGAATTACAGGATACACTTCCTCAGGCAATGACAGTTTTGGAGCTTGCTGCAGTAACACCATTAACGAGTGTTCATTGCGAGAGAGTCTTTAGCCGCATGAAAAGAGTTGTGTCGTCTTCAAGGTCCACTATGCTCCAGAAAAGAAAAGAAATGCTAGTTTTCCTTCAAGTAGAACACAAAACACTTCGCTGGCTTGCCGAACAACCACAATTCAAAACAAATGTAGTTGAGAGATTTAAGGCATTTAATCAAAGACGCTCTGATAGATTTTCAAAAAAGTAGCTTAAGCTTTAGTTAATTTTATGTAAGACGTGTTTTAGGTAGAGCATGATAAATGATGATAATTTGTTTTCTTTTATTCAAAGGCAAAAATAGTTTTGGAGTAAAATTAAAAATTATTGTCCATGTTCAAGAACGATTTTTATGAGTGTTCTGAGTCTGTGTCTACAATTCATCTTCATTGCATTTTCACTTTTAGCTTTTAGACCATTTTGGAATCGTTTAGAGGCATTAAAAAGGGGGTCCTCAGACAGATTTTGTGAGGTCAATATCAAGCCTCTTTGAATCTATGAGCAACTTTTTTTCCTGCCAGCCGCCCCTGATGGGTTGCCATTTTCAAGAGGTTGCTGACAAAACTCTCATTTTTGAAGATTTGCTGACAAGATTTCGGTCTGGGGGTGTAACAGCAACCAAACCTCCCCTCCCCCCTCCCCATAGCCACAGCCCTGCTCTTTGTCAGATATTGACACATTGTAAAGTTGGCTAATATATTTGATTGCACCTGAATGTGCAATACCAACTAACATTGTGTGATTTTTATACCTTGAATAGAGAGAGCTCTAAACATTTAGAGATGATGGGGACTGAGAGAATGGTTCCGTGCTGTCAATGATCTTCTTCTACCTGGATATGTTTCCGAAATCCGGCCTGTTGCTGGATTTTCCATAATTTTAATCATAACTAAGAAAATTTCTTGATAAAAAAAGTTATAAAGGTGTAAATACAAAGAACAACAAAAATTAAAAGCAATAGAACAAACTTGAACGTAGTTTTAAAAGTTAAAAAAAAGCGATCCAAACATAAAAACAATCAAACATCAAAAAGCTACAATCCTCCCAGGTTGTCATGCAAGAAAAGCAACCTCTTGCCATTCTTTGGAAGAAGTCTTGATCGCTTCTCTTCAAAAATGTTTCCAGCCCCCGAAAAAGCCGCTCCGAATAAACACTAGATTAGTTTGGCAATATGGGGGAAGGTAGTTTTGTGCTGCTTTCACCAAAAGAAAGGACTTTCCATGCGTGGTATGCATGGCATGTTGACATACCTGTCAAGTTCTGCAGCTAGAACAGAATGTGGTACGCTCAGCGTCTCTTTCCTTTTCCTAACAATGGCTTCCAGTGTGAAGTCATCGTCACCTACATCATCATCAGACCCCAAAACATGGTCATTCAACTCAGAAATTTGGTCATGGCATGCTGAAAAGTTGTAGTGAATCTCTTCCTGTAGAGTCTCCAATTTTTTTTTATGCCCTGGTGTGCAGTCCTCTTAGTCTGTATTCTCTTTATTGTCACCTTTTTCTTCAGAAGACTTTAGCACTAAAGCTGCTTTTCTCATGTCTTCTAGCAGCATGTCTATTGCTTATAGTCAGGGCTGTTAGCCTCAGATTTTGAGAGTCGTGCAAAATCCGATACCAGCATTTTGGGCGGCGCTGAACAAGATAAGATGCAGATCCCAGCTGAGAAATGCCCCCAAATGCCATTTTTAGACTGCTGTACTTCGTCCCAGGCCCCAGGCCCCAAAAGTATTTATTGTAAAAATACTGTTGCTAGTTGTGATAACAACATTAAATTTAAAAGAATTTGGCAGTTTGATATGCTCGAAAAGATAAGATGCAGACCCTAGCTGAGAAATACCTCCAAATGCTATTTTTAGACTGTTGTACTAGGTCCCAGGCCCCAAAAGCGTTAATTGTAAAAACACTGCTGCTAGTTGTGATAACAACATGAAAGTGAGAAGAAATGGGCAGTTTGATATGCTCAAAAAGATCGGATGCAGACCACAGCTGAGAACTGCTCTTATGTGATATTTTAAGACCGCTGTCCTAGGTCAAAGTCCGCGGAAGTGCATATCCTTATTACATTTATAAACTCTTTTATTCTGTTTTTCAAAGGAAACCTACATTAGGAATAAAGAATCTTTTTTCATTCTCCTGCATAATATTGATAAAGGTTTTGTACAGTCTAGCTTAAATAATTCAAAAAAGTAGTCGAATAGAATTTTAGTGGAAGAAATCTGATACCTTCATTTTCAAACCCAGTAAATGAACCGGATGTTGTAATGGTTGCATTTCATTTCTTTTAAAAGTTTACTTTCGGGCATGCATTATTAAATTCAGTTGACAGGATCTATTGTCTTGTTTAATAATAGCCCTCGATGAATGTGTGTCCACTTTGGCAATCACAAAATACATGTGGTAAGAGTTCAGATGAAATTCAATTCAAACAATTCATATACGTTTTTTGAGAAATATGACAATGATACGTGGAAATGTCTAAGAAAATATTTCAACTGGTTAACCCCCATAGCGAGTTGACCAGACCTAGTTTAATGAGCAAAGAAACATTTGAGACAAATTGGGCAAGTTTTTGTTGTTGCCAAAAAACGACATCAGGTGTATTAGAATGTCCAGCAAGGAAAAGCACTCCCTCCAATAAAGGTTCAGAATGAAGAAGCATTGTAGAACAGCTTAAAAGGTTTCAGGGCATTGGTGAGCTTCCTTCTTTCCTTGATACAAGGACAGGCTTAACAAGCAACGAGGTACTAGCCGGCAATCTCTTGCAAAATGAGGCAAAATTTCATAAGCGTTGCAAAAGTAAATATGACAACTACCATTACCGAAGGTTGTGTAGGAAAAGAAAGAAACAAACAGCTGATGTTGAAATTGCTTAGGCCCCACCTAGCACACGCCAAAGGTACAGCGCAGATAATTCCAAAGTTAGGTGTTTTTTGTGATTTGGAAGTGAATTTGACAAACGCTTGAACACTTAGAGTTCTTCAATGAAAAACTCTTGGCCAAATAAAGCGAAGGTGACATGGTAACAGTTGAGGCCTAATATCACAAACAATGCCTTGCCGCTCTTTACAACCATCTGAGAAGCTTTCTTTGAACAAAATCTGTTCACGAAACAGAGGACACTATTAGAAAAGGGATAGTGTTGGCTGAGATTATTGATTATCTTAGAGACATGGTAGAATCTTCCAATAATATTTCCGTATTCAAGTTAAGCAGTATCAAAAAACTCTTTTGCGATTGTTTTGTGGCGTGTGGTGCCACTGCAGAAAGTGTAAAGAATGTGCATAGTACTCGTTTGAAGAATGACATCTTACATCACATCCCAGAGCTTGAAGAAGAAAAGCCAGGAAACAATGTTCTCCTAACACACAAGGAAGAAACCAGTACCGCAATTTATCAGGCAAGTCTAGAGAATGACCAGGATGATGGAATTTGCCTTTCTAAAGCTGCCAATATCATTAGGAAACAAGTATTTCGCATAAGATTGAGTGGTGCAAGGTAAGCTGTCAAATACCACCAATGAAAGTGCCCGACATAGCAAAGAGCAAGAAACACAGTTTCCACTTTACCTTGGGTTGATGATTCATTCTGAAACAAGAGAGAAAGGACTTGTTAGCCGCCTCACAAAATATGGAATGTGCGTCTCCTACCATTGGATACGGCATGTCCAAACCTCAATTGCAACGGAGGTTTGCCAGGAATACCAGCAGCAAGGCATTGTTTCTCCACCTTGTCTGAGGGAAGGATTATTCACCACCGCTGCAATTGATAACATCGATCACAACCCGTCATCTGTCACAGCAGCTAACTCATTTTATGGCACCAGTATATTGATCTTCCAGCACACCGATTCAACGAAGGAAACAGCACTTTTGATATAAAAAATTGTTTATCTTGGTCTGGATTTCGTGCACACAGAGTCCGGGATACTCCAGTAAGGTTACTTTCCACCTTACTATCTTACTTCCTTTACTGAAAGATTCGGTAAATTCTTCTGCAATGGTACGTTATATGATGGACATTATCAAGAGCATTTTGCTACGGTTAAAATCCGACCGAACGCCTGTTATTACTGCTGATCAACTAGTGTATGCTTTGGGAAAACAAGTTCAATGGATGTACCCAGCAATTTACGGAAAGGATAATTTGCTGATGATGCTTGGCACATTGCATATTAAGATGGCCTTTTTAGATGCTATAGGTGACTGGCTAGCAGTGGCGAAGCCAAAGGTCCTGCTGGTCCTGCTGAGCAGGACCAAGAATTTCCAAAGATAAGATTTACTGTAAACAATAAACAATTTCTTCTTTGCAAAAAGGAAGTTTCAAATTCTTTTTGATAAACAGTCCCCAGTTCCGCCAGCTGATACAGGCATCCCGTGCTAATCTCAAGGTCCTGTTCTCTTCTACGGCAGCCCTGTATTTTGGTCCTGCTCATAACTATGATACCCTATGTTTGGTCCTGCTTCACAATGGGCTTTTGTGAATTTAGTCCTGCTTCACAATAGTCTAGAACAAAGAGCAGTCCTGCTCAATCTCGGGAGCAGGACCTCGTCGAAATGACCATCATAACATTTCGTAGGCAGTTGTGATTTGATTGGTCGAGGGTTCACCTACGTAGGTCAAAGAGCATTGTTTTGAAAACCTTTGGTCCTGCTATTTCTGAGAGCAGGACTGCAAGAATTGCCCTGTGCATTCTCGTTCTGCTATGAGATACTAGCAAGGAGGCCAGTTCAAGTATTATGGCGAGGCGATGTGAATGCGGATTTTCTGCTTTGGCAATACCAATGATATTATTATTGACAGCAAAACTTGCCTCAGTTGAGCTGCATAAATTTTATTTGTAACAAAACAGAGCTCTGCAGAGTCCAAAGTTCGCAAGAAAGAAATGTAAACAACAAAAATTGGCTGTATGAGGCACTCTGATTTCGGCCTTTGTACGATCGGTTGAGGCACGGTATATCATGGTGGCCTAAATAAAATTTTCTTAGACTTGGACAAGGACGATGAAAGCATAATTGAATTTACTGTTGTGTGATTGAAAGTTTTGAGTTGGAGAATAAACCAATTTCAGCGGAATTTGCATGTTTTTACCTGAATTGTTTTCTCGTCTAATGGTTTATCTAATAAAGTTGTTTTCATTGATAATGCGACACATTATTCGATTGTACCTCTCTTTATCAGCTGCAGAATAATTGTTCTGCAGAATATGTGAACTTGCCCCTACAGACTTTAAACTCTGTTGTTTATTAAAATTATTTTAATAGAGTATCTAGATTGGTCAGGTTTATAAGACCAAAATCTGGAATACCACAAATATATGATATGCAACTTCAAATGCCACCCCTACCCCCTTTTATCGTCAAATTTAGTTATCACCAATTTGAACTTTTACTTCAGCTGTAGAGGCTTACAACAATTTAACATAGATTTGTTTGAAAAGTAAGCACCCTAAAGCACGTCTTTAAGTATGGGTTTATTTTTCAAAAGATAGACATCGATTTAAAATTTGCTTTTTACTGAATTTAAGAAAAAAATCATCTGCAAAATAGAATTTTTGTCCATAGGCTTTTCCAATTGAATAAGGGCGTGGCCCTGTCCATATAGCAGGACCAACAATTTTTGGCTAGCTTCGCCACTGCTGGCTAGAAGGAAGTGGCTGGGCAGAATTTACTGAGCTTTGCAAATGTTTAGGACAATGCTCAGGTGCCAATGAATAAGAACAGCAAATGTATATATCTGTTACCCTTGTGCATGTTTCAGTTGTTATTGTCTCATGCCTGAACGGGATATCAAATTACCATTCCAAAAATTGCTTTTGGAGGCATTTTATATGTGGGATGGGCATGTTTCTTCAGCGTTGCAAACTGTCATTTTTACCAATTTTCATGCTGGTATCACAACTAGCAGCAGTATTGTCATGATAAACGCTTTTGGGGCCTGGGACCTAGTACAACAGTCTAAGAATAACATTTGGGGGCATTTCTCAGCTGGGGTCTGCATCCTATCTTTCTAAGCATATCAAACTTAGCCTGTGCTCCAGAGCACATTTCTTCTAACTTTCAAGTTGTTATCACAACTAGCAGCAGTATTTTTACAATAAATGCTTTTGGGCCCTGGGACCAAGTACAACAGTCTAAAAATAGCATTTGGAGGCATTTCTCAGCTAGGGTCTGCATTTTATCTTTTCGAGCATATCAAACTGCCAAATTCTTTTAAATTTAATGTTGTTATCACAACTAGCAACAGTATTTTTACAATAAACACTTTTGGGGCCTGGGACCTGGGACCAAGTACAACAGTCTAAAAATAGCATTTTGGGGCATTTCTCAGCTGGGGTCTGCATCTTATCTTGTTCCGCGCCCAAAACTACCTAATTATTTTTCGAATGATATGCTGATTTTGATATGTTTTAAAGAGTGTTCAGCCGCTTGATAGCTTGTTCTTAGGGTGTTCTTGGGGTGTTCAGCCTGTTCTTGGAGTGTTCAGTCTTTCAGAAACAACGACTCAGGGGAACCTTTAGCAGATGAAGAGTGGCTCTGAAACTACAACATGCAGAGTGCAAGAGCATAGGAGAAGAAGTCATTACTGAGTGAAAAAGTCAATGGCAGTGCAAAAGCCACTTTATGGTAAGTCATTTTTAGGTCTGAATATTAACACGTTAGTATTTTGGCTGGCTCGCTGGAACACGCTTAGCCCTCTTTGAAATAAAATCTGCAAAAATCCTAAACTAAATTAAAACAACGTTTCCTTTCCTAGACCTCTTTGATTTTAATGCGTCTTAATTTGTAACAGTTTCATTGAATAATTGAGTAAGATGGCATTATTAAAATGCCGTTCAATTTTTTATTGTGGTTTTTATTTAATAATGCATCGTTCAATTCTTGTGTACTAGGGTAGGTAGGTTGGCATTTTGTCAAGAATCCTTTGTTTCCCTTTCTGAAACATAATCACGGTAATCAACATGTTTAAATGGTAACCTTTGTCAGGGGAAACCATCATTATGAAAGTAGAGAGAGATCTGGCTATTCTCAGAAAAATTTTCTGATAACGTTTCTTATAACATTTTATTTTTCTTTTAGGTGTAAATGTGGTCATTGCGATGTTGTGCAATTGACAAAGCCAAAGGAATGTAGCTGCTGCACAGAGATTGATCAATGTACTGTAGCACTGAGTGATGAAAGAGTGGTGAAGGAAGTAGGCTCTATGCCCACACGCATAACAGAGCCCCCTGGGCTCAGGCCATTATGCCTTGAACAGTGAGTGGTCTCTTAAGGTAGTCAACCACTTTAGGTGAAAAACTTTTATTAAATGAGATTAAAAAATCAAATTTGAAGTGAAGAAATTGTCACAAACCCAAATTTGGTAAAAATTTTCTCAAATATGCAATATTATTCAAAATGGTGGCAATAACAATATAGGTAAAATGCAACACACTAATAACAGCTAATTATTTCAGTGAATGGTTAAAAAACTGAAACTTTGCAAAAATCATCTAAATAGACATTTCTAGAGAATGAATAACATTTTGGTAAATTGGATCTTAACTTTTTTGGAAAAATCACATATATTTTTACTTGTTTGCATGCGGCAGAAAAGTTAGAGATTTAGGACTAAGAATTAGCACCAAAGATAAATATGAATGTGTAAGAACTATTTTTATTTCTTAGAGTCTCTCACAGGAAATGTATATTGAGATCTTCAGCTCAAAATATTAATTACTCTTTGAGCAGCACTGTTAAAAAGGAAGAGATACGTCCGTTTTTCAAAAACTTACGAAAACAGAAAACTATGTTAGTACAACTTGTTCTTTTGGACAGAAACCTCTTAGTAGGCTCCAGACTCGTACAACTGAACCTACTTTTTCTTTCTATTTGTCCCAAAGTCCTTTTTTGATGGCCCTCAGCCTTTGCCTCTGCCTTTTTACCCTCTCAGTTGATCTTTTCTCTGCACAATACAATCGCTTTCTGTTGCTTGAAATAAGGCAATTGTTTGTGTAATGACCAGGTCGGATTCCAAGCCTTTCAAGAATAGCAGCTATTGTAGATGACCCATCATTAAAGCGTGTTACAGCACTTGCTGCATATAACTTTACAATTTTCTTGCCACAGTAGACTTTTTTGGGACATCTTGCTCAAATTAAGTGGTTCAGAGACTCGTTTAGATTCTGAGTGAAGGAGTCCAAACATCGAGACAACAAAGATTTGTCACTCAACTGCTTATAAATTGGCTTCACTTCATCAACAACAGCCATATCAATATTGTGCTTGTGCTTGAAGTTTTAGTTCCACTGGCTTTGTCTCGCTGCCACACCATGAATCTTTCCCCTTTGGGCATATTCTATGCCAGCAATGATGTCTGTCAAGGTCAGCAATGATGTCTTTAAAGAGATATAAGATTGTAAAGGCCAGCAATGCTGTCTTTTCTCATGCCAATCAAATCACCTGGATTTTTTCTTATTGCAAGTCCATAATTATTTTGCATTTTGTCAATAACTTTGTTTGTTAGACGCCCTTTACTTCCAATTGTTTTTCCATCTTTCAATTCTACATTCCCCAAGAAATCTTTTAACTTTCTAAGGCGTGTACCCATCCGCTTCTGAACATTTCCAATGCATTTTTTTTACTATTGCAACATTGTCACCATAGGGCTTATCTTTGGCAATGGTGGAATAAGAGGAAGAGTCTTGATCACCAATGTAAGAGGTGTACCTCAAACCATTCTTTGCAACTGAACGTTGATATATTTCTTTAATTCCTGCAATTTCCACTGCTCCAGATGAACCAAATCTGTCACTCTAATCTGTGCTCTAGCCACCATGCTTGCTATTCATCTGATTCTCTTTGAAGACACCAGGTTTGAGACTGAGACTTAAGTGAGGATGGTATTTCAGTAAAAATTTCGGTACAGTCAATAATATTTTTGTAATAGGATAATATTTTAATTGCGGTGGCATATCTTTTTGTCTTCTTTCTTGAGATGGAAACGGAAAGAAAAGAGGAACTTTATGAAATAAAAAGTTAATCCAACTTGTAAAAATTTTTGAAGCATTTCCAGTAGAATTTCCAAATCTGTCTGATAAATCAACTTCATAAATAAACTAACTTTAAGTCTCATTAGTACAAAAAAAATCTTCTAACTGAGAAAGGCTGCGCTTTGGACCAGGTTTCTGAGATTGAGAGGACAGTTGATAGGAAAGATCTGAAACCTTGGAAGATGTAGGCACACGGCAGTAATGAATACAATCAAGCTTTGGCTGGAAATACTAAAACAAGTCACGAAGAGAAGAAAAATTTTGAAAGCCAGTATAAAATTTGACTGCAGCATCCCTTTATCCAGTTTTTAATTTGAGAAGAGAGAGCTTTTAAGCCTCCTGAGGTGTATAAGAAAGTATTCATGGTCGCACTGCTTGTTTGTGTCAAAGGAAGAAGGAATGTAAATTGGAGAACTGACAAAAGAAAATTCAGTTTGCGTAGAAACTGAAGTAAATGGTGAATCATCAGTTGATAACTGTAGATAGGATTCCATTACATTACAATCCGAGAGAGAAACATCTTCATTGGAGATTGCAGTCACCGATGCAGAGGAAGAAAACGTACGTTCAGCTGGCCCTTTCCGGGATACTATTGGCAACGGATCGACGCTACTGCACAGATTCAAATAAGGGACAGCACCACTGATTTGGATACCTTCTGATGTCCACATCAGTATAATGCTTCTCACAAAGGAATGTAGATAGTGTAACATCAAAACCATCACATCCATTTGCGCGTTTTATGAGACTACACCATCGAAGCTTCTTGGGTTTCTTTTGTGGGAAAACCTAAATATCAAGATGTGAAGTTTTGGAAAATCACGCCAATCTGCATACTTTGAGTTACTATTTCAGCATAACTAAGGCCCCTAATGCAAAAAAGGTTTATGAAAAAATGTGAACTGGGAGAGAAAGCTTTATGTTTGATATCTGACAGATTGTGGCTAGGGACATACGAGAGAATTACTGTAACCATACATCATACATAAAATATACCTGTCATCAAATTCGCCAGGCACTTCATCTGATTCATCTCCCTCTTCCATGTCATAATCGTCATCTAATTCATCTTCACTGGAACTATCTTCTTCATTCTCACAAATTTTTTCATCTTCTACTCGATTGCTAATGGGTAATTTGGAAAGGGTCTCCATGACTTTAACCTCATCTCTTCTCACTCCTGCAAAAAACCGACATGGGCTACTTTATATCCATACATGGGATCATATAAGCTTGACACTTGTAAAAAACAATGAATGAGAGATCAGTAACAATATCAGTTGAGCATCTCCCATTGTTTAACCCTGGTTAAATGGGGAATGTTCCCTGTGAACATGTATTGGCTTATAAACTGATATTGCATCTAGTTACCCTAACAAAAACAGGAACATAAAAAATATGGAACATAAAATATCTATTTTCTTGTGCTTTGTTTTAATTTGCGAAGCTTGAATTTGTAGGATAGCCATTGGTTTCCTCAGCCTCATGTTTTGTGTAGCATAGGGCTCAAATCTTGATTGGCTGAGAGCTTGCGCTAAGTCACGTGGTCTCTCTCGCCGCTAAGCCAATCACGGTCCCGGAAAGTGTAAACAAACTTAGGCCAAAGCCGGAAATTGGGCATTTTTACCACCCTCCATTAAAAATAACGTGTAAAATCTGCTGCGATAAATTTCAAATTTTTTTAACTACAGCCCTACACAGATAAATTTCCCACAAATCTACCGTGGAACATGACCCGATTTTTAATTGTTTAGAAAATACAGCGTCTCAAACCTAGCCAGCAGAAACATTTATATTGAAGGAGATTGTAATGAATGAATTAACAGTCAAAAACAACAGATTAACAAGAAAACTCGAATTTTAATTATTCTTGTTTTTTCACAATTCACCAACCATGTTTACTTCAACTTTATACCTGGGAATTTTGATGAAAAACGATTTCATTCATGACTATCACTTAGGCCGACGCAACAAAATCAGTAACTGGTAGCTCTCCTCAGATTTCGGAATTCAATTTTTTTTATTCTATGTGGTAAAATCTTGTAAGTGGTCAGGAAATTATATTTAATGGCCATTCTAGTGCCCGAAGCGTTGACGTCCACATTATCCGGGTCACAGAATAGAAATGTCACTTCTGTTCTGTGTCTGGGTTATGGTATGTTCCGGAATGTTCAAAATGACATGTACTTTGCACTCGAGTGACTCGAACTTGAACAGCCGCGATGTGCATCCATTCGTGTACTTTAGAACGCAGTAAGTTTCTTTAATTTTTATGGCATGATGCAACCTTATAAGATATTAGCACTTTGGCTACAGTTTGCTAACACAAATGATAAAATTCATTTTTTGCAAGAAGTTATCTTAAGCACGTGTTTTAGCTCTTAGGCCGACATGCTATGTCATCTTATTGAATTGTTCTTTAGTTCAAGATCTTGCATCGGAGTGCCGCTAAAAAGAAATTTAATACACTCATAAAAACTCTTTCCACTCAGTTTGATGATTTTTAAAACATTTGGTCACCATTTACTATTCCAATCTGGTTAGCAGTGTGTGTGTGTCACTCGGTAGGTAGAACCTAAGCTGGTGATTTGGTGGTTTTTAAAAAAACAGTTTGATTTGTGATCCCAGGATTTCTGAAAACGTTAAGCTTCTGGTCCTGGAATAAGGCCCCATGTAAATATATCTCTTTTTAACTCGAGGAAGGCATCAGCAATGGTTGCGGGATCACAGCCTTTTTCGTCTGTAGTAAACTCTTCCTCACCATCGTCACCCTTTTCTTTATCGTCGTTATCGCGATCACCAACAATTGGCACCGAGTCTGGATTGAGAATGGATGCTGATGCAGCTTCAGATAAAACTTTGATCGAATCAACCAACTTATCTTTGCAAATGCTACAAATGCCAGGGCCAGAAGGAAAGCATTCCGGATGAAAGGAGTGCCCACAACCATGGAGAATTTTCATGCTTGTATTGATGGATGGTTGCACACAATTAGGTAGGTCGCATCACCTTAAAACGGAGAGAATAAAAAAATTGCATGTTTTGTTTGAAATTTTACCAATTGTGAACTATAATGAATACAGTTGATCCATGAAGAAAAATAATTGTTTGTAATTTGTTCATAGGTTAAAATGTCAAAAGCCTAAGAAGTTCCATTTTTCTACTGTATTCTATTTTTGGCACAGGTAAACATTGGGTGTAAAATATACATTTTGGATACATAAGGGCATATTTAATGTTCTGGGGCCATTAGATTAGAAAGTCTCTCAGCAGCAAGTAAGTTATTTTTCTCAAAGGAGTAAACGATATGACATAAATCATTTATATTATATGAGCAAATGTTATAATATACCGATTACATTATATATATATGCACTTTTTTTGAACATGAACATAAGAACATGAGTTTCAAGATTGGTCAAAAGCTAAAAATAAATTAGGAACAAGCTGAGGCTGAGCTACTGTTAGATGCAATTTTGAGCAATGTTTTATCTAAAATAATGATGGTTTTTGGTCATTTGTGTGCTTTTTCAGTGATGAAAGAGGAAATTTACTGGTTCTTATCAAAAAGAGTGTCCCTGCTTGGATTTGGTTCCTTGTTGAGAAACTGGAATCCAAGCGGAAGGACCTTGGATGCTACAACTGTGTCTTCTCCATAAAGTACAGGCAGTTTCCAGTATGTCATATTTTTTGCTTTCCTAGCTGGTCGAGGCACCTGATATCCAGAATTGGGATTTTGGGCAATTTGCAAATGAATTTGGCGGCATCCAATTTAATTCTTTCCAGTTTTGATCTGCTGAAGGTGTATTTTTTTGGAACTTCAAAAACAGATAAAAATTTTGCTGAAGTGGCTTTGGTGTTGTCAAATGCTCTTGCTTTTTGGCGCAGAAGATCACCACTGTCGCTATGGCTTGACTGAGCTCGCAGTATGGAATGGAAATTTTCCACAGGGTACTCATCAAATGCATTAAGATTTGTCATCAGTGTGTTGAAAAGAGGATGATCTTGATTCTTCCAATGCATTCTTCCAATGATGTGGCATACTCCTCTGTGTTTTGCCTTTTAAAGATGACAGAATAGATAGAAAGGACAACAGGAAGATAATTATCTAACAGATTTAAAAGGGCTAAGTACTGTAGGTCTTTGCAGTTTGAGAAAGCTACAGTAACTTGCTCTCTGATTGATGTCCAACCACCATAAAGTATCTCCTCGATTAAAGAAATTCGACTTGCTTTTGGTTTATTTGAAAGGTGTTTCCTAGCACCAAAGATGAAGGAAAAGGCCTTTTTGAAAAACTCGATATTGAGTAGACAAACAGATTCTCTTGCATTTAGTTGAATCTGCAAGGGACCAATGAAAGGAACAATATTTTGTAAAGACAAAGGAGCAAAACTGTGGAGGTTATATTGAACCTGTCTCATGAAGAACTGTGCTGGCCAATCACCTACAAAAGGGCACACAAAGGAAGAAAGATAAAGGTGGAGACCCTGGTTTACTGCATGAGTTGCAGCATCAAGAAAGTTTTGAAAGCTCTTAAGTGGAAGCTCAAGCTCATCAATTAGTCTACAGTCTTTCATCTGTCTAATTGTCTTGCAAGATTGCTGTTCTTGATAATCATGCTCCTATGGAAAAAGGGACACATTGATAATCTACACTTAGGAAGAAATAAATTTGTCTAATGTTATTTTAGATTTCAAAGCAGTTTTCTTAAGCCTCCAAAGTGCTTGGAAGGTTGGCTAGCAACCCATGTTGTTACATTACCATACCAATAATGAGAAAAAATGTATTAAGGTGTATAATTGCTCTCTTTTCTGTCAATGATTTCTTAGTAGTATCAGATTTATTTTTATAAGCATTGTTAAAATGTACATTAACATGTTATGTTGATATGTATTGAAGTTAAATAAAGATAATATATATCTGCAAAAAAACTGTTGTCTAACCTCCATTCGTTTTCTTTCCATCTCAGGGTCAAAGAAGGTGGTTCGGATCCAGTGTGGCATGACAGAGGCATAAGTACTTGATAAGTTAGAGATGTTTTCTGACAGAATTTGTTCCAAGAGAGCAGAGTCGACAACCTTTGGATTTGTTGTTGGAAAAAGAGATGGAATGGCTGGAACACCCTGAAATCTCTTCAAGAGAATAGTTGCCATACTAATTGCAGTGGAGGTTTCAGCATCATTAGGGCGGCTCTTTGTGTGAATATTTGTATAGTCATCTATCATAAGAACCAGGAGATCTTTGTTTTCAACAGCTTCAGATACAAATGTTGAAACAGCTTTATCGTGGTTGAATGACAGTTTCACCCGTTCTCTCTTTTGAGTTGATTTGGAGACACTCACTCCACTTTTATTGAGAATGGATAGTCCTGTCTCACTTATCCCTTTTCCTACTACTCTTTGGGATAGTACTTTTTGGAACCAGCTTGCTTTTTGTGACTGGCCAAAGACAAGCATATAGAGTGCAGCAACAACCTTCTTCTCATTCTGAAGCAGTTTACTTGGTGTCTGTTCTTGGACCGACATGGCTTCTAGAAGGGTTTGGAAAATGCTGGTTGCTCCTGCATCTTGGCACATTACCTTGACAGCCTCTGGGTCAAAAGGTGGTTGCTGATCATTGTGGCCATACTTTGACCACAACAGTTCTCTAAAAAGGGTCACCTCATGCTGTAGGTGGATGCTCCTGGAAAGAAGTGCCTTCATCTGTGGCAGGAAATATGCAGGCACGTACACAAATTCACTACCCACATCAACATGTCCTAGTCCAACAATATCATCAGTTATGATTTCTGATGTAGGGACATACTTGACAAGGCTTGTTGGAATCAATGAAAACTTCTGGCCATTAATCACAGTTTCCTCAAAACATGGTACAGAAGTCTCATCCTGCTCATCTGGTATTTTTTCCAGGCCCGTGTTTGTTGTTGCAGTGCTGTCCTGAGATGATGAGCTCTCTGAAGAAGCGAACTCAGATACAATTTTCTGCAACTGAAGAAGCATACCTGTTTTAGACTTAAACTGACACTGTGATAATCTGTAGTTTTAAGTTGATAATGAATTAAAGATAATCAACTGCATTCAACTTTTTATTGTTTTCTTGTGAAAAAATATGAGATAAGGAATTACGAACTAAATATGTTTATATGGAATTACTAAATTCTGTTGCTTTCTCTAAAAATTAATCTCAGAAAAGCTTGTGACTTGTAACATATGGGTTATTGAAGAGTAATAGACGTTTCCGTTCTTGTATAGATGGACACGCCCCCTTTTACAAAGTGTTTGCTTTTTTTCTATATTCAGTTTCAACATAGGTAATGATAAACAAATTTAGCTTACCTTAGCATAAGACAAAAGTTCTGTAAAATTCGGAGGCAATTTTGCTGTAAAATAGCGCTTCTTTGTGCAGGTAATGACGCAATCTGTACAAAACTTGTCGCTCAATTTTCTTTCATTGCGTTGGTCGAACGCTTTAAATAAAACACTACTTCTTCCAATCCTTGCGTGTAAGTTAACAAGGTGTTTGGAACGGCTGTTCCATTCGTCATGGTGTGCATTGGCACAAAGTTTTGAAAATCTTCCAATTTTGGTCGTTTATTTTTTCGTCAACTTAAAAAATTTAAGCAAGTAATTGGCAATAATTGCGTGACACAGGTACAATTTTCCCGCCATTCGACGGGACCCAGACCCTTTGTAAATTGACCTGTTGTTCATATGAGTGATTTAGATACGTGCTCTCCACGAGGACAGAAACTGTTTTGTAGGGGTTGGAAACATTTAGATGTTATGTTTTTTTGGTGGAATTATTTTAAACGCGTGCATTTGTTGGAGGTAAGTGGACCAAACCATGGTTATGTCAGACTGATTTTGTTGCGTCGGCCTAAGCGAGAGTCATGAATGAAATCGTTTTTCATCAAAATTCCCAGGTATAAAGTTGAAGTAAACATGGTTTGTGAATTGTGAAAAAACAAGAACAATTAAAATTTGAGTTTTCTTGTTAATCTGTTGTTTTTGACTGTTAATTCATTCATTACAATCTCCTTCAATATAAATGTTTCTGCTGGCTATGTTTGAGACGCTGTATTTTCTAAACAATTAAAAATCAGGGTCATGTTCCATGGTAGAATTGTGGGAAATTTATCTGTGTAGGGCTGTAGTTAAAAAAATTTGAAATTTTTTGCAGCAGATTTTACACGTTTTTTTTTTAACGGAGGGTGGTAAAAATGCCAAATTTTCGGCTTTGGCCTAAGTTTGTTTACACTTTCCGGGACTGTGATTGGCTTAGCGGTGAGAGAGACCACGTGACTTAGCGCAAGCTCTCAGCCAATCAAGATTTGAGCCCTATACTGTTTTGTGTACCCAACCATTTACAGCTAGAACAACCATTCAAAGCAGTCTGGCAAGCAACATCTTTTACCTTCAAGAATTCTAAAAATAAACAGTAATTTTTTGTCCCAAATAAGTGAGGGAGGGTCTGATATAATGTAATATAAGATAATATGAGTGGGTCTGATATACAAGCCAAATATTAATAAAAAGGGGAATCGTAATAATAGGGGGATCCCAAATATTTTTGTTTTTCAACAACGTTTTAACTGAAGCCAGCAAAGTCAGATTGTCTTAGCTGCTTGTCAAATCAAAAGAAAATCATGTTATATCAGGTAGTGAATATCAGGTAAAGGAAACAATCATCTGACAAAAAATCAGGAATTAACATAACAAACAGAGTAAATGCCTACACTAAAGCCTTCATCGGCTAACTCTGTTTCACGTTCTTGTAAAACCATGGCGAATTCATCGGTCTCAGTGTGGTCATAAACAGTTGATGTTGATGCCTCTGTTTAGTGTTCGGTCTCAAAGTTACACAAGTTTAACTCATAGAACACACAGGACTTTTTCTGCTCGCACAGTCATCCTCTCCAGCTACAAACAACAACCACTACAATAACAGGGGGGCTGGTTCAACGGGGCTCCCAGACTAGTTAAACTATTAAACATAAATACTACACTCTGTAGATGACGAGGGAGAGAGCATTGCGTGGAATAAACTTCTATTTACTTCTGTAAGCAATTAGAAGTAGTATTAAATAGGAAAATAAAGACAAATCTAAATACACTGAAAAGTAAACGCCAAAACTGTCCTTACTTGACGATGATCTCTCAACATTTTTCTTGAAGATGCCGTTAACTTATGCCATGCAGAAGGTTCTTCTTGTGGCGTTGGGAAGTTCACAGATGGAAAAGCAACAATACCAAAATCATCACGTCTAAGAACAGCCTGCATCTTACCCATAAATCCAGGCAAGGAAGATATTCTGTTTTCGAATCTTCAGCCTTGAAATGTTCCAAGGAAATAAGTGAGTACTGGGATGGGGTAAAGTTTGCAGATTGGAATATCAATAATATTTTAACAAAAAATCCTTTACTTATCTAGTTAATCATAAGGTATTTACTTTATTTTCTTACTGGTACTGAACGTTTGTTGACTGATTGTCTTCATATCATTGTCTATTTCAATAAAACTGTTTTTGAATAAAACTTTGCAACAAGCTCTGGGAGCAAGCATTTCTCATCAAAAATGTGAGCATTTCTTTAAATTTGCTGCCCAGAATTCCTCATCAGGATAAATCCTTTCTAGGTGATAATCTTTCTCAGTAAAAACAAAGAAGTCACAATATTCCTTCTTGCAAACCAACAGCTGAGTTTGGACCTGATAATAGTGAGGATGCTTGTGACTCCAAAGGAACTCATTGTTAACTGCTTTTAGGCAAAATTGTTTATAACCCGCTGCCTCAAAGATAAACTGATATTTTTTTGCTTAAAGGTCATTTCATTTCGATACAACCATTTCCACGGCAGCTTCATGACACTAGGCCATCAGGAGATGCTCCCATGAATGGATGATCCATTCAAATATGAAAGCCACACTCAGTAACTTTGAAGTTTTCATGCAAGTCAAACATTACACATAAATATGTTATCAGTGCAGTTTTCTCTTGCACACAACCCCAACTGGTTGCTTTGGTTGAGAACTGATAGCTTTCAGGGTAGCAAATCGATTTTCACGAGCTTTGGGATGGTAGGGCAACATTTGTATGGCATACACCGTGGGCTTTAGATGCAGTTATGCAACCTGCTCTATAATGAAACCATGCCCTGTTCTTGGATTGTTTTTGTGTTTCACTCACCTACTTGCACCTGCCTTTATGTGCCTGTAATATTTATCTTTTGACAAACATCCAATATCCAGATAATATTTTGATATCAACTGGAGATCAAATAACTCTGTTGGGTGTTTCCATGTCAAATCAGCAAGCAAAACATTATTTTGACACCCACCATCTCAGAATTGGCTAATTTTGTGTCTAAAAGAGCCTTACCATATGACAATCACATCTGTACAAAAGTTTCTTAAAATTCAAAACCATCTAGAAATTACGGGGATTTTAATTTCATCAAAATTCTCCAAAAGTTGGCAGATGGCGGCCATTTTGAATTACGGTTAGAAATTAAAAATAGAAATAAAACCTCAAAACCCTGAAGGATTATGTGTTTGGATGAATTGGTCAACAAAACTGTACTATTTCATGTATGGGGATTCTGATTATGCTATTGAATTCACCATTACTGTCAAACCTAACCCCCCAGAGTTTCATTTGTGCCCCCTGTTCTTTAATTGGGTACTTCCGATGTAATTTTTCTTACATCTATTCAAGTCTTGATAAAAAAATTTGACAACACCATTGAAGGCCAAATTTGGCCAGGGGGTTCCTGAGACATTGAACTTTAACTTAAATAAAAGCTGTGATGGTCTTTTTCTTCATTTTCAAGTTATTGGTATCTAAACTTTCACAATATTCATAATCGCATTTGCAGGCTTATGTTAAATTAATCATTGTCCTTCATCTCATAAATCATATTTTAAAAAACGATAGGCTATTTAATATTATGTCTCCTCAGTAAATTATTTTGCAGAAATATCATCATCATCATCATCATCATCATCATCATCATCATCATCATCATCATCATCATCATCATCATCATCATCATCATCACCATCAATTAAATTAACTAAAATACAATTTAAGAAATAAGCTCTTTACATCTAAATAACAAATTAGAGCTTTTTACCAAAAAAAGAAAAATTAATTAATTAACACTAACAACAAGCAACAGTACAAACATGATTAAGCGACAACTGTTAAATTTTATGTAAATTTAGCAAAAACAAACAAGGAAAAAGAAGCAACAACTACAACAAAGAACTTGGTCTGCTTTTTAGGAGGTTACCTGCATTTGTTTTTGGTACCTAAAAATTTCCCTCATAAGTCTTGCAATATTGGCATTATTGTTGTCTGTTTTTGTCATGAATATTTGATATTTTAGTATAGACGGGTTTTTAACAAAATAGATAGGAATGTAATCATTTCTTTTATGCTAAAAAGTAGGGCATTTCAAGAGTGTCTGGATCTCGTGTCAGATTTCAAGAGTGTGTGGAACTCGTCTCAGATTTCGTTAGATTAACACATATTACATATTCTTTGATTGTAACTTCTTTTGTCCCTTCTGTTTCTACTGCCAATTTATGGTTTGCTGGTCTAAACCAGACTAGGTATTGTAATAAATTTGAAGAAAGAAGGTCAAGATATTTTCCTCTTCAAAATTGTTCTTCCTACACGAATACATTTTCCCTTTATTCGACTCATTCATTTCCATATACCATTGTTGTAGGAATTGGTCCTTTAAATTAGTTTTTACCACTTCCATTTGATTCTTACTATTATTTACAATTCGTTATTTTACGCTCCAAATGTATGTGTTAGTCATTCTGAAGAAGCTTACAGCGAAACGTCAAACAGGTTGCTTTTTATTGAGAATCTATATGTATTTATATATATTAAATAATTTTATATTTCAGATGAAACAAAGAAAACTCTAAAGCTTGGAGTTCTACCAAGATTTAATCTTGCTGTTAAAAGACCGAGAACAAGCATTTTCATCAAAAGAGCCTGTTAAAAGACCGAGTACACACATTTTGAACAGAGAAGTGGCATTCACACATTCAGTTTTTCAGAGTTTTTAAAAGTACATGACTATGAAATCTTGTTGAGAAATGAAGGCTCATGTTCAGCTTGTAAAGAAAGAGAGAGAGATATGAAAGCCAACTGATGCAGAGGAGGCCAAAATGAAAATCTACCTGCTAGGCACAAAGACCCATTAATGGCAACAACTCCTGGGAGGGCTGTTTTAGTACTCAAAGAAGCCAGATTGAAATGTAAACAGCTGAATAAAGAAGTACAACAGATGGTAATGGCAATAAAAAATTGTTCCAAAGATCTGACGCCAGAATTGAGCAATGATTTCAAAGAACTTTTTCAAAAATGGGACAAAAGAACAATCTCTGACTTCATTCTGGGAATAGCAGCAAAAATACTTGCAACAGTATCTGAGCCAAGTAAGGGATCATCCAGTGATAATCAAAAAATTTACACGCAGAATTCAAAAAAGTGTTCTTTTTTCAACATTTTCAATATTTGGGGGTTTAAATGGGGGTCAAATGTGGCCACCAGTGGTCCCACACAGCAAATTTTGACTAAAAATTCAAAGTTTACGGAATCCCTCCAAAGTTCATGTCAAATATAATTTTTTTACGCAGAATTCAAAAAAATTGTTCTTTTTTCAAAATTTTCAATATTTGGGGGTTTGAATGGGGTTCAAATGTGGCCGCCAGTGGTCCCAGACACCATTGAATTACTATTTCTTTCCAAGAGCTCGAAATATCGAACTTTCCACGCTTCAATATGTCAAAGTTTTCTTACTTTCACAAAAATTCCATTCTGATGTCCAAATTTGTACATGGGCGAAAAAATCAGGGCAGATAGGGGGTAATTGAATTGTATATTTGGAAAATAGCAATTCTTTCAGAAACTCGTAACTTTATTGTTTTGAAGAATTCTTATGTGAAAATGAGATTTTTTCCGAACCTTCAAAAATTGTCTGTCAGGTGAGTCAAAACTGAAGGGAAATACTGCTATGTGTTGCAGAATAATAGCTTAGACAAGAATTTCAAAAGAAAGGTTTTCCATAATGGGAAACCTTACGTTGAAAAGAACAGCCTGCAAACAATATTAACGAACAATATGGTTGCTACCTACCTAGAAATATTTATACTAAACTTGAAATGAAACGTGAAATAGTTCCATGAGAAGCAATGCTTATCTTCGCTTAGACTACATGTGTGTACTACACACACCCCCCCCCCCCCCCCCATTATTATAATCCTGTATAAAAACAGGATAGGAATGGAAATTTTAACCTATCTATACATTTCCTCATAAATTCATTACAAAAAGGGATATATGGTACCACATATTTAAGTATGTATTAACTAAAATACATAAGAACACTATATATGCCCCCCCCCCTTTTTACCACCGTAGTTTGTTGGGAAATTTTGCTAGAATGTTAGAAATTGTTGGAAAATTTATCATTAAAATCCGAATTATTTCATAAGATGATTATTATGTCTCTACTATCATAGTAGACATAGTAGAAATATCGTTGATGAAAAGCATTTCGAATAATTAATAATAGTATAATCGAATTTTTGGAAGTTTTTTTCTATTCAAATTTTTTTTCTATATCAAGAATAAAGAGAAACGCAGTACACACAAATGGGCCTACTTACTTGTGGAAAGATATGTTTGTTTGAACGGGAAGCAAGTCTTTTTTAGGAATCCATCGATTCTGGCAGCCGAAAGCAGCATACGACACTACCATTTTCTTATCTTAAAACGCTGAATTATCTTTAAATGTTGACAACAGTATATTAGATTAATAAGTGAGCCAAGCGCGTATATGGTGATAGTAGGCAATACTGTCCGCTGTGATTTCCCGTGTATTTTTTTGCCAACTTGTTGCTACCATTTTGGATCCCCATAGTTCGCATGCGTGACGTGATAGACCGCACATTCTAGCATTACTATTTCTATGAGTACAACCAACCATAACCAACATAAGCAGATTCAAGCAGGGCAAACATGGGCTAAACGTTTCATTGTTTATCTTTGTTTTACAACCGAATTTTAAAAATGTTTTCATTGATAATAAAAATATCTTAAAACGAAAGACTTTATCTATGACAGCATGATTCTGCCGTTAGGGTAAATTTCATTGAAATGGTCAAAAATATGATCCAAATCCAGCATCTTTGCATGTTTCACATGAATTCCAAGCAGCAAAAAGAATTTCAATCGAGAGTCACTCAATTGTGCTCCTTGTGTATTTTTAATGATGCATAGAGAGCTGAAGGACCTCTTGCTGGAGGCAGTTGAAACTGGAATAACAGGCAATAGTCAGTAATCTGTGCAGCTCATAAAATGCATCACGGAGTTGACTAGTTTCCATTGTAAATTCAAGCAAACAAGATGGATATTCTTTGCCCCTTTTTCTTGCAAGCGGCCTTTCCATATTGCGTATTTCCAATTCCAAGTTGAAGAAGTTGGATTTGTACATTAATGCAAGAGGACTTATGAATAAGCAGTTGAGAAATATCGCTGAGCCTGGTGTTAATGTAGATACACCTACATCATGACTTTGTTCTCATGATTAAATCTGCAATTTAACTCAGAAAGGCATCTGTCAAGGAGAGGATAAAATATATTGATGTGGAAACTTTCTGCAGTTGGTGCTCTTTTGCCAACAGTAGATAAAAGGATGCTGCTTTCCAAGCTCTTTGGCAACTTTTGCTGCCTCAAAAATTTTGTTTCCTTCACTAAGTTCAGCTCATTAGCAATGGTGTCTGCTGTCTTTTTCAAGGAATTGTATTCTGTTTCGCAATCGGAGGGAAGACAAGCTTTCAATCATTGTGCTTAGAAAGCTCAGCTGCATCTGCTATAAAGTTGCCTGCATCTTTCAAGAAATGGGAAGCAGCTTTGCAGTGTCAAAGAATCTCCGTGATAACAACCAACATCATGCAGTATTGCTGAATCATTGAACTAAGAAGGCCCCTCGCCTTGTATGCTCTTTCTCTATCTTTATGATTTATCCCTTTATCTTCCAACATTGCAAGAATAGCTTGGGCTCTTCTCATTATTGTTCTACGCATTCCAGACTGGCATGACCATCTGGTGTCTGATAATTTCTTTAACTGCATTTGCTTTTAACCAAGCGTTTTTTGTACATCCATCCACTTTATGTGAACTGTACTGCCACTTATAAAACAGTTTAGCTTTCAGAAAATAACTTCTGGTTCGTAAACAACTACTAGGTTCAAGCGATGATTGAAGCAATGTATATAGTTAGCCATTGATGAAGCTTCATCCTTGATGACCATTCACCACTCACATGACCATTCATAACAGAGGCGCCATCATACCCATACTGCCCAACACAACTCCCAAATGGTATTCCTATTCCATGAACGATGTCAATAATGCTATCGGCAAGCATTTTGCATTTGCGCCATTAGCAATGATTTCCTCGTGAACCACTCCATCTAAAAAGTACCTCAACACAATCGCAATCTGTTCCTTTTTTGATACATCTTTTGACTCATCCGCTAGGAGGGCAAAGTAAGTTACAGCATTAATCTCATCTCGAATTTGTTGCTGAATCATATTTGCTATAATATTCAGTAACACATTTTGAATACTATGGTGGGTGTATTTGGCATTCAATGGTCTTCTTTAAATTTTGAAGCGACTATAGTGTCATGCCTTGCCATTAAAGAGAGAATCGCTAGAAAGTTCCCACAATATTGACTGTATGAATGGTTTTCTCGATCATTGTTAGCTGCTCTTTACATGGAGGCTCTTTCTCGCTGCTCAGTGTCAAATGCTGCCAAAAAATATGGGCGAGGTGAGAATGAGGATTTAATATTTGCCTCTGAGTGCTCAGCTATAGAAGGTGTAAATGATGCTATTATTTATGATAACAACTATGATGATGGCAGAATGAGTAATTCGAAAGGAAATCTTAGTATGCTTTTGGATGATTCTCCTTCGGAAAGTGATTCAGATGATTGTAGCTTTGATGAAAGCATGAATATAGCCACAGATGCACCTGACATTTGTCCTGGGTACGACGGTAAACTGCACCCTGGGGCTCCCTTGAGCAAGGAGTAGTACCTTATCAGCTCCCCATGCTAGGGTAACGGTGAAGCTATTGGCAGCAGGATAGCGGATTGCGGAGATGGGCACACTGCGGTGCAACTGCGGACCATGGCCATCCCAGCTTTGTATGTCTGGCAAAGGTTTGGTGCAACCAAGCAAATGGCAGAGATCACCTGCTCAGTTAGCGAGCACTGCGGTTGAAGAAAGAGACTTGGGGCCTCTACTCCACCTAGTCCTAGCTCCTGACCACACACAAAATGGTTGTACAACGAAACAAAACCCCATACCGCATCGTCCGTCGCGCGGGTCACCAAGGGACGCGTTATCCAGCGGGTAACCAGGCTGGACACGACAAGTATGCTACTGGAAAACAATGCCACAATATGCGGAACGAGTTGCGCATTGGCACTTGGAATGTACGCAAACTTAAACAACTAGGAAAGCTTGACACTGTGTGCAGAGAAATGAGTCGAAGCAAGATCCAGATACTGGGAATTGCACAAACAAACTGGAACAACTGCGGCAGTTTTGTCAGCGGAGACTCCTTCAAAGTCGTCTTCTCAGGAAAAGAAGTCGGATACAGCCATGGAATAGCCATTATCCTTGCAAAAGAAGCAGCAAATGCATTGATAGGTTACTCGCCAATATCAGACAGAATCCTGAAAGTATGTATCAAAGCCAAGCCATACAATCTCAGCATTGTACAGTGCTATGCTCCAACAAGCACTGCCAGTGACGATGAACTTGAAGAATTCTACAACCAACTGCAAGAGACATTAGACGCCATACCCAGCCGTGACATTAAAATCGTGATGGGAGACCTGAATGCCAAGGTAGGAACAGCAAACACAGCCACACCAACTCACGGAACTTGTGGACTTGGCATCAGAAACGAAAGAGGAGAAACTCTCATCGACTTCTGTAAAGTAAACAATCTTGTCGTAGCCAACACGCTTTTTGATCAGCATCCAAGAAGACTGTACACTTGGACATCGCCTGACAGAACGATCAGAAATCAAATCGACTACATCATGATCGAACAGAAGTGGAAAAGCTGCCTGAAAGATGCAAGAACTCTACCAGGAGCCGACTGCAACAGTGATCACCAACTTCTGTCCGCCAGGATCCGAATGCGACTGAAGAAATTAGATCAACCACCACCAACGCTACGTCTAGATTTCTCCACTCTAGGCGACAAGTACAAGATTGACATTAACAACAAATTCGAATCCCTGCTAGAGTGTGAAACTGAAGAAATTCCCCCTAACGACTTCTGGAAGTTAGGCAAGGAATGTCTAGTCGAAGTTGCAAAGCAAACTATCCAAAAGCGAAAAAAGATCAAAAATGATTGGATCTCAGAAGAAACAAGAGCAGAAATCGAGAAACGAAGATGTCTGAAAGGAACAACCGACGAATACAAAAAACAAAATGCAACAGTACAAAGAATGATGAGAAAAGACAAAAATCAGCAAATAGACAGAGTCTGTAAGAAAATTGAAGAAAACTCCATAACTAATTCAACCAGAGATCTGTATCGAGGAATCAAAGATCTGACCAAAAAGTTCAAACCAACCATTGACACAATAAAAGATGAAAACGGTAATGCTTTGTGCAATGGATATGATGTCAAAGAAAGATGGAAGTCATATTGCGAAGATCTGTATAAAATTAATGACAACTTAGCACACGACAACTTTGCGTTCGACCAAACCGAAGAAGAACCGCCCCCTCTGCGGAGTGAAATCCAGAAAGCCATAAATGATTTGAAAAACAACAAAAGCACAGGTATCGACGAAGTGGCCGCGGAACTTGTTAAGAACGGTGGAGGGAATGTCTTCGAGTTTTTCCATGTTCTCTGCAAAAAGATCTGGAAAGATAGAAAATGGCCAGAGGATTGGATTACATCAGTTTTTGTACCCATCCCAAAGAAAGGAGACGTTTTAGAATGCAGTAACAACAGAACAATATCTTTAATCAGCCATTGCAGCAAGATCCTTTTAAAAGTTATAGCCGGTCGTCTGAAAGGTAAACTAGATGAAGAAATTGCAGATGAACAATGTGGATTTCGTGCAAACAAAGGCACACGAGATCAAATTCTAAACTTGAAGCTGATAATGGAAAAACACAGAGAGCGGTGCCATAACCTGTATATGTGCTTCATAGACTACAGGAAGGCATTTGACACAGTCGACCACGAAACACTGTGGAAAGCACTGTTTGAGATGGGCTTTCCAACGCACATCATCCATCTCATAAAAGATCTTTATGACAACCAGAAAGCAGTTGTAAGAACCACTTATGGCATGACAGATTTCTTCAACATCGGTCAAGGAGTCCGCCAAGGTTGTATACTGTCGCCGCATCTTTTTAATGTCTACTCTGAGAAAATTATGCGAGAAGCTCTAGACGGATTCAAGGGATCCATAAAAGTGGGAGGAAGAACCGTCAGTAACCTTAGGTACGCTGATGACAGTGTCCTTATTGCTGGATCCATGCAAGAGCTGGAAGACCTCGTCACAAGAGTCAAAGTAGCAAGCGAGCAGGCAGGACTGATGCTAAACACGCAGAAGACGAAAGTCATGAAGATGGCTGGTGATCCAGACAACATGGAAATGCGAGATCTTGCTGTTAACGGCGAAGTCATTGAAACAGTGGATAATTTTATTTATCTCGGTGCAAACTTTACTAACGATTGCAATGACAGCAAAGAAATCAGAAGAAGGTTGGCCATAGCAAGAAGTGCAGTAGTAAGCCTCAGCAACATTTGGAAAGACCGCTCGATCACACTCCAATCAAAAATCCGAATCCTCCATACGCTAGTATTTCCTGTAGCAACTTATGGATGTGAATGTTGGGTCCTCAAGAAATGTGACAGGAACAGACTGACGTCCTTCGAGATATGGTGTTACAGAAGAATAATGCGTATAAGTTGGAGAGAAAGGAAAACGAACGAATGGGTCCTGGAAAGGATCGGCCAAGCAACCCTCATAAACAGCATCAACAAAAGGAAGTTATCTTTTATTGGCCATGTTGCGAGAAGTAAAGGCTTGGGAAATGACATTCTTTCGGGAATGGTAGACGGAAAGAGGAAACGAGGAAGACCACGAAGGAAACTGGAGAACGACGTGGAAGATTTACTGGGAATGACCATGGCCGAGCTGCTTCGGAAGGCGCAAGACAGGGACACTTGGCGGGCAACCATTGCGTGTGCCACGGCGGGTCAGCCTTGACCCTTCCGTTACTGATGATGATGATGATGCACCTGACATATTAGGCAAGGTGAAGCAAATTGAGGCACAATCAGAACCTGATGCAAGGAAAGAGCTCAAAGGTCCAAAGGATAGATCGCAAAGCCCAGACGAGGACCCAGTTCAACCAATGAAAGATGTATTTCCTACTCATTTGATAGGAAAAAAACACGGAAAATCGCCCCCCGCATCCTATTTTAGGCAACCATGGATAGAATATTATGTAAAAATGTAAGCGATATTTTGCTTTTATTGTTGTCATTTTGCTGTGGATCTACGATTAGAATCTGCCTTTTAAGATGAAGGCTACAGAAATTGAAAATCACATGAGTAACTGTGATAGTTTTAAGTCCAAGGTAACTGGTAAGGAATATAAGATAAATTACTTGCTTAAATGTGATTCGTCTAATGTGGTGTATTTGTTAGAGTGCAATGTTTGTGGTGTGCAGTATGTTGGTAGCACTGACACGCCCTCTAGATTAAGGTTTAATAACTATAAGGCATGTAATCGTAAGTTTAGTCAGGGATCCTCAGTACCTTAGGTGGAATTTTTCAGGCATTTTTCTGGAGAAGGCCACCGGGAGTTTCTACAGGATAAAAGGGTTAGTATAATACACCAATTCATTTTAAAATCGAGGTCGCCGGTCTCGATCACGAGAACGAGGTTCCGGGGGAAAATTT
>NW_027019293.1:6314-35856 GCF_013076305.1 Rhopilema esculentum
CATTTAGGACCAGGCATCCAGAGCATTTCTAAATGGAAAACATCCTTTTTAAAAATCAAGATCCAAATAGTCAAGGGAATAGTAATTAAAAAGAAACAAAGCCATTTAATCAAATATCCGTTCAAGTATCATTTTTCGTCAAAATCTGACCAGATTAAATTACATTCCAACCGGTCTTGCAACGACTTTGAAAATTTAAACAGACAAGAAAGGCAAAGAGTACAATTTCGACAAAAATAGGACCGTTTCCAAATAATTCCCAACAAACTTGTAACATTTTACAAATTTTCAACAGAGAAAACGGGCATTCTACTGAAAATCTTTATGAGTGTCAAAATTCGTCGAAAAGGGGGCCGTTTGCATATAATTTTTACAAAGCTTCCAATGTTTTCCAATTTTTCAACAGACAAGACCGACATTTTGCTAGAGAATCTTCCCGAATGTCAAAATTCGTCGAAAAGGGGGCCGTTTGCATATAATTTTTACAAAGCTTCCAATGTTTTCCAATTTTTCAACAGACAAGACCGACATTTTGCTAGAGAATCTTCCCGAATGTCAAAATTCGTCGAAAAGGGGGCCGTTTGCATATAATTTTTACAAAGCTTCCAATGTTTTCCATTTTTTCAACAGAGAAGACCGACATTTTGCTAGAGAATCTTCCCGAATGTCAAAATTCGTCGAAAAGGGGGCCGTTTGTATATAATTTTTACAAAGCATGCAATGTTTTCCAATTTTTCAACAGACAAGACCGACATTTTGCTAAAGAATCTTCCCGAATGTCAAAATTCGTCGAAAAGGGGGCCGTTTGCATATAATTTTTACAAAGCATGCAATGTTTTCCAATTTTTCAACAGACAAGACCGACATTTTGCTAGAGAATCTTCCTGAATGTCAAAATTCGTCGAAAAGGGGGCCGTTTGCATATAATTTTTACAAAGCTTCCAATGTTTTCCATTTTTTCAACAGAGAAGACCGACATTTTGCTAGAGAATCTTCCCGAATGTCAAAATTCGTCGAAAAGGGGGCTGTTTGTATATAATTTTTACAAAGCATGCAATGTTTTCCAATTTTTCAACAGACAAGACCGACATTTTGCTAAAGAATCTTCCCGAATGTCAAAATTCGTCGAAAAGGGGGCCGTTTGCATATAATTTTTAAAAAGCTTGCAATCTTTTACAAATTTTTAACAGAGAAGACAAAAATTTTACTGGAAAATCTTCCTGAATGTCAAAGTTCGTCGAAAAGGGGGCCGTTTGCATATAATTCTTAAAAAACTTGCATTGTTTTCCAATCTTTCAACAGAGAAGACAGTCATTTTGATAAAAATCTTTCTGAAGGTCAAAATTCGTCGAAAAGGGGGCCGTTTGCATATAATTTTTTCAAAGTTTGCTATGTTTTCCAATTTTTGAAAAGAGAAGACGGGAATTTTACTGAAAATTTTCCTGTATGTCAAAATTCATCCAAAGGGGGCCGTTTGCATATAATTTTTTCAAAGCTTGCAATGTTTTACAATTTTTAACAGAGAAGACGGGAATTTTACTGAAAATCTTCATGAATCTCAAATTTCGTCCAAAGGGGGCCGTTTGCATATAATTTTTACAAAGTTTGCAATGTTTTACAATTTTTTAACAGAGAAGACGGGAATTTTACTGAAAATCTACATGAATCGCAAATTTCGTCCAAAGGGGGGTTGTTTGCATATAGTTTTTCCAAAGCTTGCAATGTTTTCCAATTTTTTAACAGAGAAGACAGTCATTTTTCTGAAAATTTTCCTGAATGTCAAAATTGGTCGAAAAAGGAGACGTTTGCACAGTGGAGTCTCTTGCTAATGGTCATCTGGGGCAATGGCCCCTCAAAAGATTCAAAGGAAATCTATGATATTCATATTTAATTTTGAAGATAGTCTTACTGTGGTTATTTATATAAGTTTGTATCTCGTCTAGAAAAAGCTCCTTGCTATCGTGAATAATTGCTTGAATATAGTGAATAATTAGAAAACTCGACCTTTCTATCGATTATCGCAATACTGATGGTCTGCCCTCCCAGCTGTGAAAGTCACCAGCCGCCACTGCGCTTGCATATAATTTTCATAAACCATGCAACGATTTCCAATTTTTCAACAGAGAGGACTAGAATTTTGCCAGAGAATCTTCCTGAATGTCAAATTTCGTCCAAAGGGGGCCGTTTGCAAATAATTTTTTCAAAGCTTGCAATGTTTTCCAATATTTTAACAGAGAAGACAAAAATTTGACTGGAAAATCTTCTTGAATGTCAAAATTCGTCGAAAAGGGGGCCGTTTGCAAATAATTCTTACTAAGCTTGTAATGTTTTACAATTTTTTAACAGAGAAGACAGTGATTTTACTGGAAAATCTTCTTGAATGTCAAAATTCGTCGAAAAGGGGGCCGTTTGCAAATAATTTTTTCAAAGCTTGCAATGTTTTCCAATATTTTAACAGAGAAGACAGTCATTTTACTGAAAATCTTCCTGTATGCCAAAATTCGTCCAAAGGGGGCCGTTTGCAAATAATTTTTTCAAAGCTTGCAATGTTTTCCAATATTTTAACAGAGAAGACAGTCATTTTACTGAAAATCTTCCTGTATGCCAAAATTCGTCCAAAGGGGGCCGTTTGCAAATAATTTTTTCAAAGCTTGCAATGTTTTCCAATCTTTCAACAGAGAAGACAGTCATTTTACTGGAAAATCTTCCTGAATGTCAAAATTCGTCGAAAAGGGGGCCGTTTGCATATAATTTTTTCAAAGTTTGCTATGTTTTCCAATTTTTGAAAAGAGAAGACGGGAATTTTACTGAAAATTTTCCTGTATGTCAAAATTCATCCAAAGGGGGCCGTTTGCATATAATTTTTTCAAAGCTTGCAATGTTTTACAATTTTTAACAGAGAAGACAGTCATTTTTCTGAAAATTTTCCTGAATGTCAAAATTGGTCGAAAAAGGAGACGTTTGCACAGTGGCGTCTCTTGCTAATGGTCATCTGGGGCAATGGCCCCTCAAAAGATTCAAAGGAAATCTATGATATTCATATTTAATTTTGAAGATAGTCTTACTGTGGTTATTTATATAAGTTTGTATCTCGTCTAGAAAAAGCTCCTTGCTATCGTGAATAATTGCTTGAATATAGTGAATAATTAGAAAACTCGACCTTTCTATCGATTATCGCAATACTGATGGTCTGCCCTCCCAGCTGTGAAAGTCACCAGCCGCCACTGCGCTTGCATATAATTTTCATAAACCATGCAACGATTTCCAATTTTTCAACAGAGAGGACTAGAATTTTGCCAGAGAATCTTCCTGAATGTCAAATTTCGTCCAAAGGGGGCCGTTTGCAAATAATTTTTTCAAAGCTTGCAATGTTTTCCAATATTTTAACAGAGAAGACAAAAATTTGACTGGAAAATCTTCTTGAATGTCAAAATTCGTCGAAAAGGGGGCCGTTTGCATATAATTCTTAGAAAACTTGCATTGTTTTCCAATCTTTCAACAGAGAAGACAGTCATTTTACTGAAAATCATCATGAATGTCAAAATTCGTCGAAAAGGGGGCCGTTTGCAAATAATTCTTAGAAAACTTGCATTGTTTTCCAATTTTTTTAACAGAGAAGACAGTCATTTTACTGAAAATCTTCCTGTATGTCAAAATTCGTCCAAAGGGGGCCGTTTGCAAATAATTCTTAGAAAACTTGCATTGTTTTCCAATTTTTTAACAGAGAAGAGAGTCATTTTACTGAAAATCTTCCTGAATGTCAAAATTCGTCGAAAAGGGGGCCGTTTGCAAATAATTCTTACTAAGCTTGTAATGTTTTACAATTTTTTAACAGAGAAGACAGTCATTTTACTGGAAAATCTTCTTGAATGTCAAAATTCGTCGAAAAGGGGGCCGTTTGCAAATAATTTTTTCAAAGCTTGCAATGTTTTCCAATATTTTAACAGAGAAGACAGTCATTTTACTGGAAAATCTTCCTGAATGTCAAAATTCGTCGAAAAGGGGGCCGTTTGCATATAATTCTTAGAAAACTTGCATTGTTTTCCAATCTTTCAACAGAGAAGACAGTCATTTTACTGAAAATCTTCCTGTATGTCAAAATTCGTCAAAAGGGGGCCGTTTGCAAATAATTTTTTCAAAGCTTGCAATGTTTTCCAATATTTTAACAGAGAAGACGAGAATTTTACTGAAAATCCTCCTGAATGTCAAAATTCGTCGAAAAGGGGGCCGTTTGCATATAATTTATACAAGGCTTGCAATGTTTTACAATTTTTTATCAGAGAAGACGGGAATTTTATTGAAAATCTTCATGAATCTCAAATTTCGTCCAAAGGGGGCCGTTTGCATATAATTTTTTCAAAGCTTGCAATGTTTTCCAATTTTTCAACAGAGAAAACGGGAATTTTACTGAAAATCTTCCTGTTTGTCAAAATTCGTCCAAAGGAGGCCGTTTGCATATATTTTTTCAAAGCTTGCAATGTTTTCCAATTTTTTAACAGAGAAGACAGTCATTTTTCTGAAAATTTTCCTGAATGTCAAAATTGGTCGAAAAAGGAGACGTTTGCACAGTGGAGTCTCTTGCTAATGGTCATCTGGGGCAATGGCCCCTCAAAAGATTCAAAGGAAATCTATGATATTCATATTTAATTTTGAAGATAGTCTTACTGTGGTTATTTATATAAGTTTGTGTCTCGTCTAGAAAAAGCACCTTGCTATCCCGTCTGGTCCTTAGCCTCGCTTCTGGCCCGCTAGTGCCTTGAGCGATGATGTCATTTTACGGGCAATGTTTTTTTGTCCCTAGCCGACATGCGCACAAGCTAGTTCTCGACCTCGGGCATTGTGAAACGCGGCCTGTGATTGGCTTATTTGGAGGAATTCGGGGCAAGAAAAATTTTGCCCAGAAAATGACATCATCGCTAAACAACAACCACATCTATATATGCTTCTTCTTCTGCGCTCCATGACGATCAACATCGAACCATGAATACAGTGAATAATTAGAAAACTCGACCTTTCTATCGATTATCGCAATACTGATGGTCTGCCCTCCCAGCTGTGAAAGTCAAGAGCCGCCACTGCGCTTGCATATAATTTTTATAAACCATGCAACGATTTCCAATTTTTCAACAGAGAAGACGAGAATTTTACTGAAAATCTTCCTGAATCTCAAATTTCGTCCAAAAGGAGCCGTTTGCATATAATTTTTACAAAGCTTGCAATGATTTCCAATTTTTCAACAGAGAGGACTAGAATTTTGCTAGAGAATCTTCCTGAATGTCAAAATTCGTCCAAAGGGGGCCGTTTGCAAATCATTTTTTCAAAGCTTGCTATGTTTTCCAATATTTTAACAGAGAAGACAGTCATTTTACTGAAAATCTTCCTGAATGTCAAAGTTCGTCGAAAAGGGGGCCGTTTGCATATAATTTTTAAAAAGCTTGCAATGTTTTCCAATTTTTTAACAGAGAAGACAGTCATTTTACTGAAAATCTTCCTGAATGTCAAAATTCGTCAAAAAGGGGGCCGTTTGCATATAATTCTTGAAAAACTTGCATTGTTTTCCAATCTTTCAACAGAGAAGACAGTCATTTTGATGAAAATCTTCCTGAAGGTCAAAATTTGTCGAAAAGGGGGCAGTTTGCATATAATTTTTTCAAAGTTTCCAATGTTTTCCAATTTTTCAAAAGAGAAGACAGTCGTTTTACTGAAAATCTTCCTGTATGTCAAAATTCGTCCAAAGGGGGCCGTTTGCATATAATTTTTACAAAGCTTGCAATGTTTTCCAATTTTTTAACAGAGAAGACGGGAATTTTACTGAAAATCTTCATGAATCTCATAATTCGTCCAAAGGGGGCCGTTTGCATATAATTTTTACAAAGCTTGCAATGTTTTCCAATTTTTTAACAGAGAAGACAGTCATTTTACTGAAAATCTTCCTGAATGTCAAAATTCGACCAAAGGGGGCCGTTTGCATATAAATTTTAAAAAGCTTTCAATGTTTTACAAATTTTTAACAGAGAAGACGAAAATTTTACTGGAAAATCTTCCTGAATGTCAAAATTCGTCAAAAAGGGGGCCGTTTGCATATAATTCTTGAAAAACTTTCATTGTTTTCCAGTCTTTCAACAAAGAAGACAGTCATTTTGATGGAAATCTTCCCGAAGGTCAAAATTCGTCGAAAAGGGGGCAGTTTGCATATAATTTTTTCAAAGTTTCCAATGTTTTCCAATTTTTCAAAAGAGAAGACAGTCATTTTACTGAAAGTCTTCCTGAATGTCAAAATTCGTCCAAAGGGGGCCGTTTGCATATATTTTTTACAAAGCTTGCAATGTTTTCCAATTTTTTAACAGAGAAGCCGGGAATTTTACTGAAAATTTTCCTGTATGTCAAAATTCATCCAAAGGGGGCCGTTTGCATATAATTTTTTCAAAGCTTGCAATGTTTTACAATTATTAACAGAGAAGACGGGAATTTTACTGAAAATCTTCATGAATCTCAAATTTCGTCCAAAGGGGGCCGTTTGCATATAATTTTTTCAAAGCTTGCAATGTTTTCCAATTTTTTAACAGAGAAGACGAGAATTTTACTGAAAATCTTCCTGAATGTCAAAATTCGCCGAAAAGGGGGCCGTTTGCATATAATTTTTACAAAGCTTGCAATGTTTTACAATTTTTTAACAGAGAAGACGGGAATTTTACTGAAAATCTTCATGAATCTCAAATTTCGTCCAAAGGGGGCCGTTTGCATATAATTTTTTCAAAGCTTGCAATGTTTTCCAATTTTTCAACAGAGAAAACGGGAATTTTACTGAAAATCTTCACGAATGTCCAAATTCGTTTAAAGAGGGGCCGTTTTCATATAATTTTTTCAAAGCTTGGAATATTTTGAATTTTTTAACAGAGAAGACGAGAATTTTACTGAAAATCTTCCTGAATGTCAAAATTCGCCGAAAAGGGGGCCGTTTGCATATAATTTTTACAAAGCTTGCAATGTTTTACAATTTTTTAACAGAGAAGACGGGAATTTTACTGAAAATCTTCATGAATCTCAAATTTCGTCCAAAGGGGGCCGTTTGCATATAATCTTTTCAAAGCTTGCAATGTTTTCCAATTTTTCAACAGAAAAAAAGGGAATTTTACTGAAAATCTTCACGAATGTCCAAATTCGTTTAAAGAGGGGCCGTTTTCATATAATTTTTTCAAAGCTTGCAATGTTTTCCAATTTTTCAAAAGAGAAGACAGTCATTTTACTGAAAGTCTTCCTGAATGTCAAAATTCGTCCAAAGGGGGCCGTTTGCATATAATTTTTTACAAAGCTTGCAATGTTTCACAATTTTTTAACAAAGAAGACGGGAATTTTACTGAAAATCTTCATGAATGTCCAAATTCGTCCAAAGGGGGCCGTTTGCATATAATTTTTTCAAAGCTTGCAATGTTTTACAATTATTAACAGAGAAGACGGGAATTTTACTGAAAGTCTTCCTGAATGTCAAAATTCGTCCAAAGGGGGCCGTTTGCATATATTTTTTACAAAGCTTGCAATGTTTTCCAATTTTTTAACAGAGAAGCCGGGAATTTTACTGAAAATTTTCCTGTATGTCAAAATTCATCCAAAGGGGGCCGTTTGCATATAATTTTTTCAAAGCTTGCAATGTTTTACAATTATTAACAGAGAAGACGGGAATTTTACTGAAAATCTTCATGAATCTCAAATTTCGTCCAAAGGGGGCCGTTTGCATATAATTTTTTCAAAGCTTGCAATGTTTTCCAATTTTTTAACAGAGAAGACGAGAATTTTACTGAAAATCTTCCTGAATGTCAAAATTCGCCGAAAAGGGGGCCGTTTGCATATAATTTTTACAAAGCTTGCAATGTTTTACAATTTTTTAACAGAGAAGACGGGAATTTTACTGAAAATCTTCATGAATCTCAAATTTCGTCCAAAGGGGGCCGTTTGCATATAATTTTTTCAAAGCTTGCAATGTTTTCCAATTTTTCAACAGAGAAAACGGGAATTTTACTGAAAATCTTCACGAATGTCCAAATTCGTTTAAAGAGGGGCCGTTTTCATATAATTTTTTCAAAGCTTGCAATGTTTTCCAATTTTTCAAAATAGAAGACAGTCATTTTACTGAAAATCTTCCTGTTTGTCAAAATTCGTCCAAAGGGGGCCGTTTGCATATAATTTTTTCAAATCTTGCAATGTTTTGCAATTTTTTAACAGAGAAAACGAGAATTTTACTGAAAATCTACATGAATCAAAAATTTCGTCCAAATGGGGGCTGTTTGCATATAATTTTTTCAAAGATTCCAATGTTTTTCAAATTTTCAAAATAGAAGACAGTCATTTTACTGAAAATCTTCCTGTATGTCAAAATTCGTCCAAAGGGAGCCGTTTGCATATAATTTTTACAAAGCTTGCAAGGTTTTCCAATCTTTCAACAGAGAAAACGGGAATTTTACTGAAAATCTTCATGAATCTCAAATTTCGTCCAAAGGGGGCCGTTTGCATATAATTTTTTCAAAGCTTGCAATGTTTTCCAATTTTTTAACAGAGAAGACGAGAATTTTACTGAAAATCTTCCTGAATGTCAAAATTCGCCGAAAAGGGGGCCGTTTGCATATAATTTTTACAAAGCTTGCAATGTTTTACAATTTTTTAACAGAGAAGACGGGAATTTTACTGAAAATCTTGATGAATCTCAAATTTCGTCCAAAGGGGGCCGTTTGCATATAATTTTTTCAAAGCTTGCAATGTTTTCCAATCTTTCAACAGAGAAAACGGGAATTTTACTGAAAATCTTCACGAATGTCCAAATTCGTTTAAAGAGGGGCCGTTTTCATATAATTTTTTCAAAGCTTGCAATGTTTTCCAATTTTTCAAAATAGAAGACAGTCATTTTACTGAAAATCTTCCTGTTTGTCAAAATTCGTCCAAAGGGGGCCGTTTGCATATAATTTTTTCAAATCTTGCAATGTTTTGCAATTTTTTAACAGAGAAAACGAGAATTTTACTGAAATCTACATGAATCAAAAATTTCGTCCAAAGGGGGGCTGTTTGCATATAATTTTTTCAAAGATTCCAATGTTTTCCAAATTTTCAAAATAGAAGACAGTCATTTTACTGAAAATCTTCCTGTATGTCAAAATTCGTCCAAAGGGAGCCGTTTGCATATAATTTTTACAAAGCTTGAAATGTTTTCCAATCTTTCAACAGAGAAGACAGTCATTTTGATGAAAATCTTCCTGAAGGTCAAAATTTGTCGAAAAGGGGCAATTTGCATATAATTTTTTCAAAGTTTCCAATGTTTTCCAATTTTTCAAAAGAGAAGACAGTCATTTTACTGAAAATCTTCCTGTATGTCAAAATTCGTCCAAAGGGGGCCGTTTGCATATAATTTTTACAAAGCTTGCAATGTTTTCCAATTTTTTAACTGAGAAGACGGGAATTTTACTGAAAATCTTCATGAATCTCATAATTCGTCCAAAGGGGGCCGATTGCATATAATTTTTACAAAGCTTGCAATGTTTTCCAATTTTTTAACAGAGAAGACAGTCATTTTACTGAAAATCTTCCTGTTTGTCAAAATTCGTCCAAAGGGGGCCGTTTGCATATAATTTTTTCAAAGCTTGCAATGTTTTCCAATTTTTTAACAGAGAAAACGAGAATTTTACTGAAAATCTACATGAATCACAAATTTCGTCCAAAAGGAGCCGTTTGCATATAATTTTTACTAAGCTTGCAATGTTTTCCAATTTTCAACAGAGAAGACAGTCATTTTTCTGAAAATTTTCCTGAATGTCAAAATTGGTCGAAAAAGGAGACGTTTGCACAGTGGCGTCTCTTGCTAGTGGTCATCTGGGGCAATGGCCCCTCAAAAGACTCAAAGGAAATCTATGATGTTCATATTTAAGTTTGAAGATAGTCTTACTGTGGTTAATTATATAAATTTGTATCTCTTCTAGAAAAAGCTCCTTGCTATCCCGTCTCGTCCTTAGCCTCGCTTCTGGCCCGCTAGTGCCTTGAGCGATGATGTCATTTTACGGGCAAAGTTTTTTTGGCCCCTAGCCGACATGCGCACAAGCTAGTTATCGACCTCAAGCATTGCGAAACGCGGCCTGTGATTGGCATATTTGGAGGAATTCGGGGCAAGAAAAATTTTGCCCAGAAAATGACATCATCGCTAAACAACAACCACATCTATATATGCTTCTTCTTCTGCGCTCCATGACGATCAACATGGAACCATGAATATAGTGAATAATTAGAAAACTCGACCTTTCTATCGATTATCGCAATACTGATGGTCTGCCCTCCCAGCTGTGAAAGTCAAGAGCCGCCACTGCGCTTGCATATAATTTTTATAAACCATGCAACGATTTCCAATTTTTCAACAGAGAAGACGAGAATTTTACTGAAAATCTTCCTGAATCTCAAATTTCGTCCAAAGGGGTCCGTTTGCATATATTTTTTACAACGCGTGCATTGTTTTCCAAATTTCAAACAGTCAAGACGGGCATTTCGCTAGAAATTCTTCCTGAATTTCAAAATTCGTCGAAAAGGGGGCCGTTTGCATATAATTTTTACAAAGCTTGCAATGTTTTCCAATTTTTCAACAGAGAGGACTAGAATTTTGCTAGAGAATCTTCCTGAATGTCAAAATTCGACCAAAGGGGGCCGTTTGCATATAATTTTTACAAAGCTTGCAACGATTTCCAATTTTTCAACAGAGAGGACTAGAATTTTGCTAGAGAATCTTCCTGAATGTCAAAATTCGACCAAAGGGGGCCGTTTGCATATAAATTTTAAAAAGCTTTCAATGTTTTACAAATTTTTAAAAGAGAAGACAAAAATTTTACTGGAAAATCTTCCTGAATGTCAAAATTCGTCGAAAAGGGGGCCGTTTGCATATAATTCTTCAAAAACTTGCATTGTTTTCCAATATTTCAACAGACAAGACAGTCATTCTACTGAAAATCTTCCTGAATGTCAAAATTCGTCGAAAAGGGGGCAGTTTGCATATAATTTTTTCAAAGTTTCCAATGTTTTCCAATTTTTCAAAAGAGAAGACAGTCGTTTTACTGAAATCTTCCTGTATGTCAAAATTCGTCCAAAGGGGGCCGTTTGCATATAATTTTTACAAAGCTTGCAATGTTTTCCAATTTTTTAACAGAGAAGACGGGAATTTTACTGAAAATCTTCATGAATCTCATAATTCGTCTAAAGGGGGCCGTTTGCATATAATATTTAAAAAGCTTTCAATGTTTTACAAATTTTTAACAGAGAAGACGAAAATTTTACTGGAAAATCTTCCTGAATGTCAAAATTCGTCAAAAAGGGGGCCGTTTGCATATAATTCTTGAAAAACTTGCAATGTTTTCCAATTTTTCAAAAGAGAAGACAGTCGTTTTACTGAAATCTTCCTGTATGTCAAAATTCGTCCAAAGGGGGCCGTTTGCATATAATTTTTACAAAGCTTGCAATGTTTTCCAATTTTTTAACAGAGAAGACGGGAATTTTACTGAAAATCTTCATGAATCTCATAATTCGTCTAAAGGGGGCCGATTGCATATAATTTTTACAAAGCTTGCAATGTTTTCCAATTTTTTAACAGAGAAGACAGTCATTTTACTGAAAATCTTCCTGAATGTCAAAATTCGACCAAAGGGGGCCGTTTGCATATAATATTTAAAAAGCTTTCAATATTTTACAAATTTTTAAAAGAGAAGACGAAAATTTTACTGGAAAATCTTCCTGAATGTCAAAATTCGTCAAAAAGGGGGCCGTTTGCATATAATTCTTGAAAAACTTGCATTGTTTTCCAATCTTTCAACAGAGAAGACAGTCATTTTGATGAAAATCTTCCTGAAGGTCAAAATTTGTCGAAAAGGGGGCAGTTTGCATATAATTTTTTCAAAGTTTCCAATGTTTTCCAATTTTTCAAAAGAGAAGACAGTCATTTTACTGAAAGTCTTCCTGAATGTCAAAATTCGCTGAAAAGGGGGCCGTTTGCATATATTTTTTACAAAGCTTGCAATGTTTCACAATTTTTTAACAAAGAAGACGGGAATTTTACTGAAAATCTTCATGAATGTCAAAATTCGTCCAAAGGGGGCCGTTTGCATATAATTTTTTCAAAGCTTGCAATGTTTTACAATTATTAACAGAGAAGACGGGAATTTTACTGAAAATCTTCATGAATCTCAAATTTCGTCCAAAGGGGGCCGTTTGCATATAATTTTTTCAAAGCTTGCAATGTTTTCCAATTTTTCAACAGAGAAAACGGGAATTTTACTGAAAATCTTCACGAATGTCCAAATTCGTTTAAAGAGGGGCCGTTTTCATATAATTTTTTCAAAGCTTGCAATGTTTTCCAATTTTTCAAAATAGAAGACAGTCATTTTACTGAAAATCTTCCTGTTTGTCAAAATTCGTCCAAAGGGGGCCGTTTGCATATAATTTTTTCAAATCTTGCAATGTTTTGCAATTTTTTAACAGAGAAGACGAGAATTTTACTGAAAATCTTCCTGAATGTCAAAATTCGCCGAAAAGGGGGCCGTTTGCATATAATTTTTACAAAGCTTGCAATGTTTTACAATTTTTTAACAGAGAAGACGGGAATTTTACTGAAAATCTTCATGAATCTCAAATTTCGTCCAAAGGGGGCCGTTTGCATATAATTTTTTCAAAGCTTGCAATGTTTTCCAATTTTTCAACAGAGAAAACGGGAATTTTACTGAAATCTTCACGAATGTCCAAATTCGTTTAAAGAGGGGCCGTTTTCATATAATTTTTTCAAAGCTTGCAATGTTTTCCAATTTTTCAAAATAGAAGACAGTCATTTTACTGAAAATCTTCCTGTTTGTCAAAATTCGTCCAAAGGGGGCCGTTTGCATAAAATTTTTTCAAATCTTGCAATGTTTTGCAATTTTTTAAGAGAGAAAACGAGAATTTTACTGAAAATCTACATGAATCAAAAATTTCGTCCAAATGGGGGCTGTTTGCATATAATTTTTTCAAAGATTCCAATGTTTTTCAAATTTTCAAAATAGAAGACAGTCATTTTACTGAAAATCTTCCTGTATGTCAAAATTCGTCCAAAGGGAGCCGTTTGCATATAATTTTTACAAAGCTTGCAATGTTTTCCAATCTTTCAACAGAGAAAACGGGAATTTTACTGAAAATCTTCATGAATCTCAAATTTCGTCCAAAGGGGGCCGTTTGCATATAATTTTTTCAAAGCTTGCAATGTTTTCCAATTTTTTAACAGAGAAGACGAGAATTTTACTGAAAATCTTCCTGAATGTCAAAATTCGCCGAAAAGGGGGCCGTTTGCATATAATTTTTACAAAGCTTGCAATGTTTTACAATTTTTTAACAGAGAAGACGGGAATTTTACTGAAAATCTTGATGAATCTCAAATTTCGTCCAAAGGGGGCCGTTTGCATATAATTTTTTCAAAGCTTGCAATGTTTTCCAATCTTTCAACAGAGAAAACGGGAATTTTACTGAAAATCTTCGCGAATGTCCAAATTCGTTTAAACAGGGGCCGTTTTCATATAATTTTTTCAAAGCTTGCAATGTTTTCCAATTTTTCAAAATAGAAGACAGTCATTTTACTGAAAATCTTCCTGTTTGTCAAAATTCGTCCAAAGGGGGCCGTTTGCATATAATTTTTTCAAATCTTGCAATGTTTTGCAATTTTTTAACAGAGAAAACGAGAATTTTACTGAAAATCTACATGAATCAAAAATTTCGTCCAAAGGGGGGCTGTTTGCATATAATTTTTTCAAAGATTCCAATGTTTTCCAAATTTTCAAAATAGAAGACAGTCATTTTACTGAAAATCTTCCTGTATGTCAAAATTCGTCCAAAGGGAGCCGTTTGCATATAATTTTTACAAAGCTTGCAATGTTTTCCAATCTTTCAACAGAGAAGACAGTCATTTTGATGAAAATCTTCCTGAAGGTCAAAATTTGTCGAAAAGGGGCAGTTTGCATATAATTTTTTCAAAGTTTCCAATGTTTTCCAATTTTTCAAAAGAGAAGACAGTCATTTTACTGAAAATCTTCCTGTATGTCAAAATTCGTCCAAAGGGGGCCGTTTGCATATAATTTTTACAAAGCTTGCAATGTTTTCCAATTTTTTAACTGAGAAGACGGGAATTTTACTGAAAATCTTCATGAATCTCATAATTCGTCCAAAGGGGGCCGATTGCATATAATTTTTACAAAGCTTGCAATGTTTTCCAATTTTTTAACAGAGAAGACAGTCATTTTACTGAAAATCTTCCTGTTTGTCAAAATTCGTCCAAAGGGGGCCGTTTGCATATAATTTTTTCAAAGCTTGCAATGTTTTGCAATTTTTTAACAGAGAAAACGAGAATTTTACTGAAAATCTACATGAATCACAAATTTCGTCCAAAAGGAGCCATTTGCATATAATTTTTACTAAGCTTGCAATGTTTTCCAATTTTCAACAAAGAAGACGGGAATTTTACTGAAAATCTTCATGAATCTCAAATTTCGTCCAAAGGGGGCCGTTTGCATAAAATTTTTTCAAAGCTTGCAATGTTTTCCAATTTTTTAACAGAGAAGACGAGAATTTTACTGAAAATCTACATGAATCACAAATTTCGTCCAAAAGGAGCCGTTTGCATATAATTTTTACTAAGCTTGCAATGTTTTCCAATTTTCAACAAAGAAGACGGGAATTTTACTGAAAATCTTCATGAATCTCAAATTTCGTCCAAAGGGGGCCGTTTGCATAAAATTTTTTCAAAGCTTGCAACGTTCTCCAATTTTTCAACAGAGAAGACAGTCATTTTTCTGAAAATTTTCCTGAATGTCAAAATTGGTCGAAAAAGGAGACGTTTGCACAGTGGCGTCTCTTGCTAATGGTCATCTGGGGCAATGGCCCCTCAAAAGACTCAAAGGAAATCTATGATGTTCATATTTAAGTTTGAAGATAGTCTTACTGTGGTTAATTATATAAATTTGTATCTCTTCTAGAAAAAGCTCCTTGCTATCCCGTCTCGTCCTTAGCCTCGCTTCTGGCCCGCTAGTGCCTTGAGCGATGATGTCATTTTACGGGCAAAGTTTTTTTGGCCCCTAGCCGACATGCGCACAAGCTAGTTATCGACCTCAAGCATTGCGAAACGCGGCCTGTGATTGGCTTATTTGGAGGAATTCGGGGCAAGAAAAATTTTGCCCAGAAAATGACATCATCGCTAAACAACAACCACATCTATATATGCTTCTTCTTCTGCGCTCCATGACGATCAACATGGAACCATGAATATAGTGAATAATTAGAAAACTCGACCTTTCTATCGATTATCGCAATACTGATGGTCTGCCCTCCCAGCTGTGAAAGTCAAGAGCCGCCACTGCGCTTGCATATAATTTTTATAAACCATGCAACGATTTCCAATTTTTCAACAGAGAAGACGAGAATTTTACTGAAAATCTTCCTGAATCTCAAATTTCGTCCAAAAGGAGCCGTTTGCATATAATTTTTACTAAGCTTGCAATGTTTTCCAATTTTCAACAAAGAAGACGAGAATTTTACTGAAAATCTTCATGAATCTCAAATTTCGTCCAAAGGGGGCCGTTTGCATAAAATTTTTTCAAAGCTTGCAACGTTTTCCAATTTTTCAACAGAGAAGACAGTCATTTTTCTGAAAATTTTCCTGAATGTCAAAATTGGTCGAAAAAGGAGACGTTTGCACAGTGGCGTCTCTTGCTAATGGTCATCTGGGGCAATGGCCCCTCAAAAGACTCAAAGGAAATCTATGATGTTCATATTTAAGTTTGAAGATAGTCTTACTGTGGTTAATTATATAAATTTGTATCTCTTCTAGAAAAAGCTCCTTGCTATCCCGTCTCGTCCTTAGCCTCGCTTCTGGCCCGCTAGTGCCTTGAGCGATGATGTCATTTTACGGGCAAAGTTTTTTTGGCCCCTAGCCGACATGCGCACAAGCTAGTTATCGACCTCAAGCATTGCGAAACGCGGCCTGTGATTGGCTTATTTGGAGGAATTCGGGGCAAGAAAAATTTTGCCCAGAAAATGACATCATCGCTAAACAACAACCACATCTATATATGCTTCTTCTTCTGCGCTCCATGACGATCAACATGGAACCATGAATATAGTGAATAATTTGAAAACTCGACCTTTCTATCGATAATCGCAATATTGATGGTCTGCCCTCCCAGCTGTGAAAGTCAAGAGCCGCCACTGCGCTTGCATATAATTTTTATAAACCATGCAACGATTTCCAATTTTTCAACAGAGAGGACTAGAATTTTGCTAGAGAATCTTCCTGAATGTCAAAATTCGACCAAAGGGGGCCGTTTGCATATAAATTTTAAAAAGCTTTCAATGTTTTACAAATTTTTAAAAGAGAAGACAAAAATTTTACTGGAAAATCTTCCTGAATGTCAAAATTCGTCGAAAAGGGGGCCGTTTGCATATAATTCTTGAAAAACTTGCATTGTTTTCCAATATTTCAACAGACAAGACAGTCATTCTACTGAAAATCTTCCTGAATGTCAAAATTCGTCGAAAAGGGGGCCGTTTGCATATAATTTTTTCAAAGTTTCCAATGTTTTCCAATTTTTCAAAAGAGAAGACAGTCATTTTACTGAAAATCTTCCTGTATGTCAAATTCGTCCAAAGGGGGCCGTTTGCATATAATTTTTACAAAGCTTGCAATGTTTTCCAATTTTTCAATAGACAAGACACTCATTTTACAGAAAATCTTTATAAATGTCAAAATTCGTCCAAAGGGGTTCCGTTTGCATATAATTTTTACAAAGCTTGAAATGTTTGCAATTTTTCAATAGACAAAACAGTGTTGGATAACGGAAACCCCTGAACGCCATTACGTCATTTGCTTCAATTGACAATTATGTAATTATATTAATAGACAATGTTTTGTTTATTGCGTGGGTCGCTAGACGACATTATTTACCTTATATGGACTTTTCTATTTTCGTCGTTTGTATCTGTTAGGTTATATAAATGCTTGAATAAAAGTTAGAGAGAGTTGGAAAATTGTCGAGACGAAGAAGAGGAACCGAAGAGCCGAGCTCGACGAAGCACTGAGTAGCTAAGAAATAGCATATAGTTTTGTTGATTTTCATATATCGAAGTTGTGTTTACGAAAGAATTTAGTTGTTCTTGCTGGAAACCTGCCGACCCTATTTGCCATCTTACGCTGACTGCAGCCGAGTAAAAGATCGTTAGTTGTGTTAAACTTTCTCTTTACTGCTCACTCGTTTAAACGTTGTTGATTAGAACTCAGGCGTTAGATCACATTTGAAGTGTGATTTAACACTAGTCATAGCAAGGTCATCCATGATTACACTGTAGTCAAGTAAAAGGGGGCCCCAGTAAGTTAGGATGTCTTATCTAATACTAGTGCTCAGGGAGAGGTTGAGAACAGCCGGGAGGTGACCGAGGGTGTAGGTAATGGTGAAAGACAAAGGTTAGAGAGGGAAATTGACATTGAATTAACAAAGCTGACATTTATTCGGAGGAAACTGATGACCTGATTCAGGACAATGTATTGAAGAGGTCAAGGTAGTTTCGGAAAGAATGGAAAGTTTACAAGGTAAAATATTAGCCTGAAGTTCTCAAATACAAGAACTGAAAATCAGCGAGGGTGAAACAAGTAGAGAAGTTAGACAATGGAAAAAGGACATTAAGGAAAGGTATACGCCATTGATTGAGCAGAAGGAAAAGCTAGCGAATGTTTTGAAAGAACAGCAAAATAGACAAGTACTAGACAAAGAAAGAGAGATCATTAGGGAGTCACAGCTCAAACAAGAAATTGAACAGCGAAGAATAGGGGAAGTTCAAGAACAACAAGCGAAGCTTGAGGAAAAACAATAGGAGACAAAGGTTAGAGCTTGAAAAAGAATTATGGGAACAGGAAATGAAAGCAGAGCTAGAAATCGTAGAAAAGAAAATGGAGATGGAGAAAGTCATCAAATTGATTAGGCAAAGTCACCAAAGTTGAAAATAACAGCATTCAATGGTACAGCAAGTGACTGGGTAAGGTTTGGAAATATGATCATTACACAGGTGCATAACAAAAATGTAACAGACGAAGTGAAATTTGGTTATCTACTAGAGATGGTATTTGTTGGGGATACGAGCTGAAACGGCTATTGTCTTTCCGTTTGTCGCTCAAAGTTTAAATCCAATCAGAGAAAAGTGTATTAATAGAGCATGCGCAGTTGCTTCCATTTTGCCGCGAAATACTGGTTTCATATCTCGCTCTCGCAGCTTCACTCGCTTGGATGAAACTGGAGTTGCACGATGTTTTATCGTTCTGTTGTTGTTTATAAAGTACCTTTCTTGTAGAGGCCTAGATGGAGTGGCCCTCTAAGCAAAATTAGGCTACAGCACACAGGAAATTGGTCTTGTGTTTGTAGCTGGTTTTTATTATGAACCAAAGGAATTATCATGGCAGGGTTCGGGGTGCAGAATTGTTCTGTTATGTTTATCTATCAAAAAGTCAAACAAAGCTTTGATATTAATATTTTCGGTTATCTAAGCTCAATTACGACCAACAAATCCGTAGGAAACTAGATAACGCATGGGCTCTGATGCTAGTTTGAAAGTTCGGAGAGGGAGGGGGGGCAGGGGAGATTTTAACAATCATTACAAAAGATTTTAAAAAAAGTTCTATTGTTTCGCTAATTAGTGGGGGTATGGCACCCCCCATGGCCCCCTTCGTCAGAGGCCCTGTGACACCCCCTGCTTGCAGAGGAGATATCCAAATTTAGCCCCACACCCGTAAGTCTTTGATTGTAAAGAAAGGCAAAGTATTCACATTCTTCATTTCTAGATTTATCCCTCCCCCTTATTTCTGTCGCTTACGCACAAATTAGCTTGTTTAGTTTATTATCTAAACTCCAAAATAATTTACAATTTGCATAGTGTTCTTGGTTGTTTGAAACATGCTAATTTAAAACAACTGGCAAGGGAAAAGGCAGGGGCAGAACTGATGCTATTTACTGAAAAACCCTTGCTCATTTAAACATGTCATAGACTGGTCTAAGTGGAGTCACATTTTTGATAAGGTTATTTGTCACTTCCAAAAAAGGAAGTGATACTGTTACATTAAGATTACCAGAATTCTGAAACTATGACTTCTTCATCCTAAGAAATCCCTTTGCCTGTCTTAGACAATGACCCCTTAGAATAAAAGTTTTTGGTGGGTTTGGATCAAGCAAATGTTATTTTTTATTTTAAAAATGGCTGAATTAAGAATTAAAATTTTTTCTTTAACTTGCATGTCACTGAACAGAACAGTGAAAGATTACTTTAGTTATCAAAATGGGAAACTTAAGGGTGGACAGACCACTTTAAGGTATTCACAGTTAAAGAAACATCCCCTTTAAATAATGCACATACATCTGCAAAAATGGTCAATCAGATAACTCCAGTGAATGCCATATGTTCTTGATTTATTAGGGAAAGTGAAGGAAAATTCAAGTAAAAGAAACAAAATTTGTTGGTTCTTATGAAGTAACCTATAGCATTTTAAGCACTATCTTTTGACTGCTGAACTAAAAAAATTGCTTACTTAAAGCATGCAGCCTTTATAAATAGCAGAGATTGAATGAAGCCTTCTGTATTTCATACTTTGAGCTGGAGTTGCAGTGTTGGTGAACAAATTCATATTGGGGGGAGGGGTGCTGCCCGTAGTGTTACTTCCCATTCAGCAGAAAGTTCTAAAGGAAATGTAGTAGAGTATTATTGAAAATATACTACTTGCACAAACTGTAGTCATGATGCAGTCCATGCTGTAGTTATAAAAGAATGTTATGCAGTGATGAATGATCAATGTTGAATCAAATTATTTATAGCATTGAATGCATTGAATCAGAAAAGAATGCATTGAATCGACAAAATCAAAATATACACTGCTGTTGGGAATCAAATTAGCTATAAATACTTTGACCAATGAAAAATAAATCCTGACAGTTGAGGACATGCATCCCATGGAAACTTTCTAAGTTCATTTGTTTCTTGCTTCTTGACATGATGAGTTTATTTAGAAAAAGACATAAGCAACAATTTTGTGCAACAACTCCAAATAGTCCTGCCCAATATAAAAAATTATCAGGTTGTTAGCTGTATGTGGGACTCATGGCCCATGGGCCTTTAAAGCACAAAATTTAAGATATTTCAATCTGGATACCGTTTTTACAAACATTCTTGCTCCTATGCAATTGGCAGCAAAGCAGTTGCTTCAAACAAATAAAAATAGATTAAGGAGAAGAGGCATTATCATCAGAATTTGAAGTGCGAGATTTTTCAAGAAAACAAACGGATCTCCAGGGGCTTTCAAAAACAAAACAATGGGATTTTCAACCAAAGGTGCATCCGATTTCCAGGGAGTTAATTTTTTTCTCGTGGTAATTTGCGATTCTGGTTGTTACGCGTAGCTGCGATACAGGCCTAATGCAGACTGACAGCATCCTGGCATAGACAACAATTGTAAGGGTGTATGGTCAATTGAAATTTTTTCCCTTGCTCGTCTGTTGAATATTGATCCCTAGCTCACTTAGAATCGCTCCTCGGTTCACTTTGCGTTGAGATAGAAGTTTCACAAACTTTCCCTCAAAAACGCTGGCATTCCCGAACCTTACTGCGCATGTTCCATCAATACATTTTTTCAAAAGTCTCGTTTGCATTTCAAACTTTGGCCGTTCGTATCCCCAACAAGTATGCTCAAAAGTGCGAGATAGAATTTCAAATTTAACACCAGGCCCTGTTGGTTACAAGACAGCTTGGGAAAGATTGGCAAAAGAGTATGGTCAAACTCAAATGATAGTAAAGGCACATGTCAATGAGATTATCAATTTGCCTGTGATACGTGGTACAAGTTACTGGAAGATATCAAGTTTTTATGAGAAACTTAGCAAGAGCTTTGATGCACTACAAACACTAGGAAAGGGAGATCAGGGGCGGATCCAGACTGACTTACCCGACTTACAGAAGTCAGTCAAAAAATGTTCAAACCGTAGCAATTGAGCAGAAATGGTCTACATGAACCCTCAAACACATTTTTCTCATGTCTCACTTGCGTTATTGATCTATTTTAATATTCTCTATAGCTCCTGTTCAAAATCATCAGATCTGTCAGCTGTAGGATCAACAGTTTTCTATAAAATGACCGACGAGATGATTCATGAATAAATTCTCCTATAGAAATACACAGCTCAATGCATAAATCATTAGAACAAAGATGTTAGGGTGAAAACTTGCAATGTCATTGGTAAGTCAGTCGAATAAATTTGGAATCTGCGCGGTCATCTTTTAACAAAGATTTTCTGCACCATGCTACGAGGGTCACTCCAAAATTATTGAGATATTCAAAAACCTTCGTGTTCAAATTTTCACAGTTTCTCAAAATACTCTCCACTGGCTTCCACACAAAGTCTCATACGATAAAACCACATATCAAAACAATGGGCCCATTGTTTCGCTGCCAGGTCAGAAACAGCCTTGTTGAAGGCATTAACTGCATCATCAGCGCTATCAAACTTGGTTCCGCGAATTTTTTCTTTCACCGCTGGAAAGAGAAAGAAGTCACAAGGTGCCAAATCAGGTGAATAAGGCGGGTGGGTCATCAACTGAACTGAATTTTCGGACAGAAAGTCGATGGTCAAAGCAGCTGTGTGAGCGGAAGCGTTGTCATGGTGCTAAAGTAGACTTCTTAAGCCGGTCCTTGGACGTTTATTTCGCCAAACTTCTAGAACCTGTGTTATGCAGTGGTTAACATACCAATCCGCGTTCACTGTACGACGGTCTTCAACTTGAATGGTTGCGACATGACCCGTCTTTGAGAAAAATGACACAACCATCCTTTTGCTGACGCTTCTGGATCGCCGAAATTTTTGCGGCGGGTTTTCACCTGGAAAGATCCAAATTGAGGATTGGCGCTTTGTCTCCGTGTCAAATTGGTAAACCCAACTTTCATCGCCTGTCACAATGTCATAAACCGTTTCGACTTCTCTTCATTAAATTTTTGCAGTATAAACTGGCACCAATTGACACGCTGCTCTTTTTGCTCATCTGACAAGCAATGTGGCACTCAGCGGGCAGCCACTTTCTGAACTTGCAAGTTTTCATGCAAAATTGTGTGCAATGCTGCTGATCCAATCTTTACGCTATCCTGCATCATAAATAGGTCATCCGACCATCTTGCCTTAGCATCTTCTCCACAGCGGCAACTGTTCTGGCACAACAGCAGTTGGGGGCCTCCCTGGGTGGGTCTCATCTTTAAGGCTCTCCATCCCTCTCTTAAATTCGGCAAACCATCGAAAAACTGTTGCCCTTGAAGGTGCATTATCTCCAAATGTCTGCAGAAGCTGAGCTAGGCATTCTTCTTGTTTCAGCCCCCTTTTAAAATCATAATAAATCATTGCGCGAAAATCACGTCTTTCAAGCTCCATTTTTAACAAATAAGAACATCTAAGGTGCTGAAATTCAAAACCCTTTTCTATTTTTTTCTCGAGCTTGAAATTAACAAAAATTACAAAACATGGGTGAAATAGATGGTAGAAGCCACCAAAAAAATTTCAAACTGATATCTCAAGCGGTTACTGAATATCTCAATAATTTTGGAGTGACCCTCGTAAAATGCTATTGTTCTCGTAAGTCAGTAGAGGCGATGTATGATCAATAAGGCAAATAATTTTTACAAGGGTCAGTATGAGAAATATTTTGGGGTCCAGGCGATGTATGGATTTTAAGACTGACTTCCACCATAGTCATAAGAAAAGAGATAGTCTGGAAGCGAACAATGGCCTTTTGTGTCGTCCTTTGTTTGGCAACTACGATGTTGAACGAGCAACAACAACAACGCGCGAGTGCAATTAAAGTTTTTTAATGGCGGGGTTACAATCAAGTGACTTTGTTGTTGGCGAAGATTTAGACGTGTTATTCGACTTCTGTGACGATGAATGGCTCGACGGAGATATTGAAATACAGCAGCAACTAATCTGCATCGGAGAAGAGGTGCGTATTTTGTATAAATCTGCTATAAAAGGGATACAATCTCTTTGATTCGAATACGCTTAGGCTAATCAAGACTAAAATGTAAATTGCAGCTCGCAGTTCCTATCTTTATTTGCAGTTAAAAAAACATTTGTTAATTTCACCTTCCTGTCGTTACTTTTTACTGTTTTTCATCAATATGCCTTTTTTTAATTCTTTTCTTTTAAGCAGTGTCAATACCAACTAGGAAAATAAATATCTTGATGTATGTTACATGGTAATTTGATTGCTTCTCAGGTAACCGATGAACAGCCAATTATACAATGCAATCAGTGTACCAGAAAATATAAGACCAAACGTGGTTTAGCACGCCATTGTAAAAATAAACACAAGGAAGTATTGCTTTATTGAGTCCTTTGGATCTGCAAGAGACGAATATCTTGCTAACAGAGTTGATAAATTTTTGTCTTGCAAAACTGTGTGGATTTGCAGTTGACAAAGACATTCAAGAAACTCATCAATTGAATGAAGGCAAAGCATTCACAAAGAGAGAAATTGATGCATTGGAGTATGTGGCTGGATACTGTTTCAAGAAAATCTATCTTAAGATAAGAAATAGCAAGCACTGGGAATCCGATTTAAGCCAACAATATCTCAGCATTTTGAGGGCTATTAAAACTGACACTCCTTAGACACTGGTTGACATAAAAAACAGAGGAGGGCTATGGAAAGTTAATCAAAAAGCCATTCAGGTGTTGAAAAAAGCAGAGGTCATCTTTTGCCGCTCTTCCTCTAGACAAAATATATGCAAGAAAAGCATCAATGCCAAACAAATTGTTGAAGCCATTATGATGGACCCACTGGTGAAATCAAATCTTGCTTTTCTTGCATCAAGTTCAGAGCTCAGTGTGGACAAAGAAGTTGCAAAGAATCTCTTTGAACATGTTATTCATCTCTTCATACGGGTTCGTTCACACTCCTTAGCAAAGGAAATAAAGGAAAAACATAAAGAAAGAAAGATATCAACAAAAAAACGCCCTTTAAGAACTGAGATAAAACAAGCAAGTTTAAGTAAAGATTTAGGACACTGAGTTTTATTGTACAGCAAGTACCTGCATATAGGAAACCCCCTTTTATAAGAAACAGGCCTCATTTTCTTCAAAAGGAGGCTCATTTGATAAGAAACAATTTTAGGCCTGAAATTAAAATGTTTCTTTTTTCAAGTAGTTTCTTCTGTTAACGCTGTAGGATGATAATATTCTGTGTATTCTATTGATATGAAAAAATATACTGGAGATTTTATATTATAAACCACTACCAGTAATACTGAATAAACATACATGGACAGTACTGTCATATTGACTTAATTTGACTTGACAGTACTTATTGATAAGAAACTTAGATATGAAAAGTCTCTCTTAACATGAAACTTCCTGAGGCCTCAGTTTAAAAAGTGGTTTCTTGTATGCTGGTACTTACTGTATAATAGTTTTTGATAACCTGGTTAATTATTATTTTGATAAAGTTTTTTGATAACCTGATCAATAATTATTGGTAAATATGTTGGCTTGCAAGCTAACCCCGGATGTTGAAAGTTTTATAACATCCCTCTGAATTTATGAAGGGCTAGGAGGATGTTCATTACTTGAGCATAGACATATTAATATTATAAAATCTTATATTCCCTTAATCAATTTTGCCTCTTCAAGACATGCATACAGGTTTTTCAAATTCTAATTAATGTTCCTGATTCTGGTCGAAGAAAAAATATTATTATTCAAGATTCCACCCCTTGATCTGTGTGATGAAATTTTATTTTTCAATGAGCCAAGAGGATAAGGGCAGTCTTACATCAATGGCTAATTTAACATCCTTGTCTTTTGAATAACATGAATCGTTTGGGAAGATGTCTTTTAGCATATCTGTATAATGTTATTTGTAAAACGTTTTATAACTTATTGGTACATAATTCAACATTTGCATTAGTTGTTTGATGTTATCATGCTGTATGCTTGCTCTTAACTTGTATTTACTACTATAAAAATGAAAAATAACAAAACAGAACATCCACAACACCAACTTGCTTTATGATCTATAAGTCACTTTTTGCACACTTTTTACGCTTTGTCAATGGCTCTTCTGAAATTATATTCCACTTGTCTCCTTTGGATCTAACATTTCCGGATATTGGAACAACACTGAACTGAGATTTGATAATATTATCATTGTATCCAACACTGTAAAGGTTTGGATTATCTCTTCTGCAACCTATAGCTCGTTGTTTACCAAAATAATTTTCTAGATCATCTTGACAAAAACGTTCTGTCAACACATATTCCACACCAGCCTCCAAAAGATACTTGACAACCTCAATTATTGAATATGTGGTGATCTGAAGACCTTCATAGGTTTGGCCTGATAAAAACATAGCTTGCTTGTTCGCTTTTGTGAAGTCACTTTCTCTTTCTTCTATTGATTGTTGCCAGTTCTGAAAATACTTAAGGAACTCATCTTTCAACCAAACAAACCTTGGGTCTTGCAGTGATTCAAATGGTGCCAGGAATGGCTTCTGCTTATGCTTGTACTCTACTGTATTTCTCACATTCATACAATCGAAAAACATATCCATTTTCTCACAAAAATCAGATGTGCCTTTTGCTTCTTTTGCCCCATATTCATGCAAAACCTTAGCCATGCTTGAACTTAAAACTTGTACAGCAAGATGAACGCGCATTGCTGAGTACGGAGTAAGACTTACATGATCATTGCTGAGCTTTGGTAGTAGCTTCAATCCACACTCGAGGTCTTCTTGGTAAATTTCATGTATGTGACTCCACAGCAAATAACAACCATTGTTCCACAATAGCCTGGAAGCATTAGCGCAATTTGACTTTGCAAGATTATTTCTGGCTGTTTTCATGAGGTGTGGTGCATCTGAAAAAAAGTAGACAAATCTGTCTGGGGAGAAAATGTTCACAGACCGATACACAACTCCTTTTCCAGCTTCACCATCCATCCCTCTATGCATCCTGAAAAATGCTCTATTTGATGAGGCACCATCTGACACAGTTGCAACAACTTGAAGGGAACAAGTGCCTTCTAAGATGGCCACAGCTCGCCAAAATAAAGGAAAGAGCTGAAAAGCACTTGCACCTTTGGTAGCAAAGGTAGCAAAACTGTATGACAGAGGATTCACTATCGATTTGACAAGAAACACAAGGACATGACTAGCAAGTTCTTGAGCCTTAGCTAGTGTTCCATAGTTCACTTCAGTATCACCAAGGTCCACAAAGCCAATCAATTCACCTGTATTTTTATCCCATACCAGGTCTTCCTGAATCTTCATTTCATCAAAACTGATTACAATATATCTTTCTACAGGACTGAAACCTGCTGTTTTCTTTTGTAAATCAGCAACTATTTGAGCATTGAATCCTCTTGTTGGTCTGATGTGATTACGATAATCACGTAAAGTGCGAAGACTTGGCAGAACCAAAATACCTGTCCCTTCCTTTTCATTTAGACGAATCTCACAGTACATTGAAGTGGACTTTGCAGCCAATGCCAGGCAAAACTTGATAACCATTGGATGATATCGCACCTGAGCTAATGGTTGCTGAAGGTATTTTTGCTGTTCTTCCCAGAACAATTTCATGAAAGGAGGAATTTTCCTCTGATCACAAGTACTGAACAGTGATTTTAAGTCAGCACCAAGCTCTTGGCTGATAGGTTTTGCTGACTTTTCAATTTCATTTTTCATTTCTTGTAATCTAACTTGCAGCTGCTTACATTGCAAACGGTTTTCCTGTAGTGCTAATATTATGCGCTGTGGATTTGTTGCTGACAATGGTGCTTTCAGTTTTGCAGGAGTGTTTGTGAGGTTTTGCTTTCTGTTTAACAGCTTCATCTCATATTGAAATTTTGTTTTACATTCACTGCAGGGAACTGGAGAAGTTTCATCCAGTAAAATGTGACACCCAATAGCACGCATAAATTCATCCTGCAATAGTGGCTGACTGTGTTCTGTAAAAGTAGAAGGAATCTTTGGCACCATATGCATTTTCACATCACTTTTTGAACCTTCCTGGGTTAGAACAGTCAAGTCAAGACCAGGGCAGAGAATAGAGTTCTCAATTTCCTTTATCAGTACAGTAAGAGTAACATTTTTCATGCTTCCTTTGCAACTCTCTATTATATGATTGTTTTTGGGCAACAACCAGCAAAATACTCGAATGAAGAAGGTTAAATCTTTATCCACATTTATTTCAAATTTTGGTATAGCATATTCACCACCATTTTTTGTGATAAGACATGCATTTGGTAATTCTTTAATGATTACATCCAGTTTCAATGTCCTGATTCTTTTGATAAACTCTGCAAAGTCTTTGTAGCATGATTTTGTTTGTATTGATAAATCTGCAGCTGTTGCGTGTTCTCTTTTTGCTATATGATCACTTGAACGTCTAGCAGCAGTGGGTGTTTTTGTGGTGATACTTTTTTTTGGCAGCAGCAGATGTGGAATGACACCTTCTTTCAGTGTTTTTCGATTATTATCTGTACACAACAAAAAAAGAAAACAAATTAGTATGATAAGAACACAAAAGTGAAGTTCTTCAAAGGGTAAATGCAAAAATTTCACTCTGGGAATTGTTTTTTCTATGCTGGGATTCAATGAGCTAGGACAGGAAAAACTGTTTGAAAAACAATGGAATGGGTGGGAATGGGATTTGAGCACAATGGGAATGGGGTCACCAAAACAATAAGCTGGGAATGCCCCTGAAATGATTGGTAAAATTGGATTGAGGGCCCACCTTAATGACAAGTAACTGGGCCTGCAGTCCAATGTCTACCCAGTACCAACAGGTAGGTACTGGGTAGACATTGGACTACAGGCCTAGCTTTGGTCGATTTGAAAGGCTCTAAGTAACAGTAAAAAATAAAAAGGGGAAAATGTTTAATTTGATAGCTTAAACTTTCAAATACTGAAATACTCACATTGGTACAATTCCTCCTGGTGAAAGTGTTGCTCGCAGATGTATACACGATCTTCTTCAATTTGCTTTCTCAGGTTTGCATCGACAACCCTGTCCCGGGTAATCACATTTAAAATCTCGCTTCTCCACTTCTTCGTTGTTTCATCTACAGCAGTAGGGACTTTGATAATTGATATACCTTTGTATTTCGGTGTTCTGCATGCTCCACAATTAAAAATTGCACAGTTAGCTCCTGGCATATCGAATCAAAATGACTAGGCGGTCGACATTACAAATCTATGAAAGAACACATTGGCCTGAGAAGTGATATCGTATTGCACTTACGGAAGTCTGGGCTCTAGCGCGTTGTCGGACAAAAACATAGAACAAAAGGCTATTGTTCGCTTCCAGACTATCTCTTTTCTTATGACTATGGTCTGACTGACACAAAGTTAAACCAGCTGTAGCGATAGTATTGAAAGAGGAACGGTTGTCATGGGATGAGTAAATGCATCGAGCAGACTTCCTGCTTCAAAATGAGTAGTTAATAGGCTTTTTTTGTGTTCTCTTGACCACGGTAATTGCTGCAGGTGTCCCTTGACCTTTTTCAAGATCTATCTTCAGCTTTTGTTTTTCTTGATCGGTGAAGAATTAAACGCCTGCCATTAATCAGGCGATCATTTGTGAAGCGATGCATATTCTCTTCTCCATGATCGCGCTGCAAGGAGGTCAGTAGAATTTTATTTTGATCTAATTCTTCACCAGTTAAAGTCGATTTTTTGCAGCGAGCAGCAGAAAACCGATTGGTTCCATAGCTTTGAAGAGTTCTCTAAGGCTATCATTTTGCTTCTGAAGGAGCTTTCTTCCACCTGGAATGCTGTAATTGTGAATTGATGATGACTTTACGAAAAAGTTTGCTTCAGACCTCTCTAACTTGCTATGAATGTGGGAGTAGCAATCCAGTGTTAACCGCATTAACGTTTGCTGAATCCAGACCTGTATGGACCTGCCAGTCCTTTGGATCGTGATTAAAAAGCTCTGTATGTAAATCGCAATGAATTGCAGAGGAATTTGTTTTGAAATTTCCGCCAAACCTTATTTGTTCCAATCTTGCAAATGCGGTAGTTTGTTCACCGTCATTCTGTAATGATTGAAGTGCAATGGAGAAGCAAGATGCTGGTATGCACAGTAGCGGGCATAGTTGATGTGATTCAATGCAAATGGTAAGCAAATCATATTTCGCACTGCTTGCAAAAGTTAGCTTTAGTGTTGCTTTTCTGCACAGCTGCTACCAATGCTCAACAAAGCAGACAAATTGTTCAGCTAGCGATTTCAAGACACTTTTCAGTTTTTTGACGATTTTCAAGAATCAACAGTTTTTTGCATCAATCTGCATTGCTTATGGGCATTGACTGTGTGTGTTTTTTTGGAAAAGACGTTGGCGAACCCATGATTTGATAAAAGCAACCCATCAGCACCTTTGACCTGGCTATACAAGTCAGCATTCGTTCACATATTTTTGGTTTATCTTTGCCTTCCCATTTCATATT
>NW_027019294.1:0-14106 GCF_013076305.1 Rhopilema esculentum
GAATAATTTTTTCAGATTTTTAATTTTCTTTTTGTTTTTAGTGAGTTATTCTCCCCCATTCCATGTCTTGAATCTTTTTTTGAAAAATTAAAAAACAAGAGAAATCTTTTTTTATTTTGAAACACTTATTTTATTTTTCTTCAACTAAATTTTCTTTTTAGTTTTTTTTTTCAAAAGTTGACTTTTTTGTTTCGTTTTTAATTTTTCAATGCTGTTCGTTTTTTTCATTTTGTTCTTAATTTTATGAGCTATTTTTCTTTTTATAAGGTTTATTCATTTTTGACTTTTCAGCTTTTTTTATACAGTTTTTGTCAATTTTTGAAGATTTCTTTGTTTGTTGAAGTTTTTTTCCAATTTTTTGAGATTTTTTAAAACATGTATCTTTTCTAGATTTTTCTCTTCATTCAAATTTTGTTTGGACTTTTTCCTATTTTATATTCTTAATCAATTCTTTTAACTTTTGGATTTTTTCAGTTTTATGCTCTGAGCATTCCTGTCCATTTCCTTAATTATTTTTCTCCTTTTTTAATGTTTGTTCATTTTTTCATATATTAAATTTCAATTTCAATTTCATTTTCAATTAAATAACATTAGAAAAACTAGATTTTTGAGACAATGATTTCAAAAAAATGTGGCAATTTTTGTGAACCTATAGCCTTACTTTTTTAGGGAAAATTTGCCTCTCCAAAAAACCACCAATTTCCATGAAACACAAAACTGCTTTAAAAACTTCAAAAATTAATTTCTAGATTTTTCCAAACAAAAAGAACCAAAAGTGCTAGTGCATCCCTTTTGAAAAATATTAGTATTTTTATAAGCCTGAATCCTTACTTTTTTATCGAAAATTCACTGCTTCAAAAAACCGGCATTTTGCATCAAAGACAGGTCTGTTTCCTGAAATACATTTTTTTTCTAATCAAAAAGGGCCAAAAAAGGAAGTTTTTTAAAAAAAAAAATTTCAAAAAATTAGATAATTTTTGTTAGCCAGTAGCCTTACTTTTTTGGAAAATGGGCCTCTCAAAAAAACCGCAAATTTCCTTCAAAATAGAGACTTTTTGGAAACTAATTTAACTTTTTTGGTTTTCCAAATCAAGAAAAAGCAAATAAGCTAGTTTTTTGAATGTAAAAATGTTTTTTCTAATCAAAAAAAGACAGAAAAGGACGTTTTTTCAGAAAAAAAATTATCAAAAAATTTTGTGATTTTTGTTAGCATATAGCCTTAATTTTTTTTGGAAAATTTGCCTTTCAAAAAAGCCGTTATTTTGCCTAAAAAACAACGCTGGCTCCTGAACTAAATTAATTTCTGTCTTTTATAATCAATGTAAACAAAGTCAGTTTATTTTTGAACAAAAGAATTCTGGAAAGTTTGGTGATTTTTGCAAGCCTATAGCCTTACTTTTTTGGAAAAATTGGCCTTTAAAAAACCTTTATTTTGCAGAAAAAACCGTTTTTTGCGTAAAAAACGACGCTGGCTTCTGAACTAATTTAATTTTTGTCTTTTTTTAATTAAGGTGAACAAAGTCAGCTAGTTTTTTCATCAAAAAATATCAGAAAAAATTTGGTGATTTTTGTAAGCCTATAGCCTTTTTTATGCAAAAGTAGACTCTCAAAAAACCGCACATTTGTTTCAAAAAAGAGATTTTTTCAAAACTAAATTAATTTTCTTGCTTTTTCTTATAAGCTGTTTTTTGAAGCAATAATTCGGAATGATTTTGGCCAATTTTTTAAATCTATCACCTTACTTTTTTATCGAAATTTTGCCCCTTCGATAAACCGTCATTTTGCATCAAATACATGACTGTTTCCAAAACTAAATTAATTTTTGTTTTTTCTAATCAAAAAGGGCCAAAAAGGGAATTCTTTCAGAAAAAAACTCTCAAAAAATTTGGTGATTTTTCTTAGCATATAGTTTTACTTTTTTATAAAAAATTCGACTTTCTAAAAAACTGTCAATTAAGGAGATTTTTCAAAACTAAATTAACCTTTTTGCTTTTCCTAATAAAAAAGAAGTTAATCAGCTGATTTTTTGACTGCAAAATTCGGAAAACTTTGGTGATTTTTTTAAATTTATAACCTTACTTTTTTATCGAAAATTGGCCTCTTGAAAAAACCGGTATTTTGCATCAAAAAGAAGACTGTTTCCAGAACTAAATTATTTTCTGTTTTTTATAACGAAAAAAGCCGGGAATGGAAGCTCATTCAGAAATAAAATTCTCAAAAAAATTGGTGCTTTTTGTTAGCATAAAGCCTCACTTTTTTATGGAAAATTGGTCTTTCGAAAAAACCGTTTTTTGCATAAAAAGCAACGCTGGCTTCTGAACTAATTTAATTTTTGTCTTTTTTTAATTAAGGTGAAAAACGTCAGCTAGTTTTTTCATCAAAAAATATCTGAAAAAATTCGGTGATTTTTGTTAGCCTATAGCCCTACTTTTTTTTGAAAATTGGCCTCTCAAAAAAACTGTCAATTTCCTTCAAAAAGGAGATTTTTCGTAACTAAATTAATTTCCTTGCTCTTCCCAATCAAAAAGAAGCTAATCAGCTGATTTGTTGATTGCAAAAATTCGTAAACATTTTGGTGATTTTTTCAAGTCTATAACCTTACTCTTTTATGGAAAATGGGCTTTTCAAAAAACACGTCAATTACCTTCAAAAAGTAGACTTTTTCAAAACTAAATTAATTTTTTTCCTTTTCCTAATCAAAAAGAAGCTAATCAGCTATTTTTTTGAAAGCGAAAATTCGGAAAAATTTTTGTGCCTTTTATTAAGACTATAACCTTACTCTTTTATCGAAAACTCGCCCCTTCAAAAAACCGGCATTTTGCATCAAAAACAAGACTGTTTCCAGAACTAAATTAATTTTTGTTATTTGTAATCAAAAGGGGCCAAAAAGGGCATTTTTTCAAAAAAAAAAAACTCTCAAAAAATTTGGTGATTTTTGTTAGCATATAGCCTTACTTTTTTATGGAAAATTGTTCTTTCGAAAAAACTGTTACTTTGCCTAAAAAACAATGCTGGCTTCTGAACTAATTTAATTTTTGTCTTTTTTCAATCAAAGTGAAGAAAGCCAACTAGTTTTTTGATACAAGAATATCTGAAAAAGTTTGGTGATTTTTTCAAGCCTATAGCCTTACATTTTTTTGGAAAATGGGCCTCTCAAAAAAACCGTCAATTTCCTTCAAAACGGAGATTTTTTCAAAACTGAATTAATTTTTTTGCTTTTCTTAATCATAAAGAAGCTAATCAGCTAATTTTTTGAAAGCAAAATTTCGGAAAAATTTTGGTGATTTTTTCAAGTCTATAACCTTACTCTTTTATCGAAAATTAGCCCCTGCAAAAAACCGGCATTTTGCATAAAAAACAAGACTGTTTCAAAGACGTAAATAATTTTTGTTTTTTCTAATCAAAAAGAGACAGAAAATAATATTTTTTTGAAAAAAAATTCTGAAAATGTTTGGTGATTTTTCTTAGCCTATAGCCTTACTTTTTTTGGAAAATTGGACTATCAAAAAAACCGTAAATTTCCTTCAAAAGGATACTTTTTCATAACTAAATTCATTATTTTCTTTTTCCAAATTAAAAAATAACTAATCAGCTGATTTTTTGAAAGCAAAATTTCGGAAAAATTTTGGTGATTTTTTCAAGTCTATAACCTTACTCTTTTATCGAAAATTAGCCCCTGCAAAAAACCGGCATTTTGCATAAAAAACAAGACTGTTTCAAAGACGTAAATAATTTTTGTTTTTTCTAATCAAAGAGAGACAGAAAATAATATTTTTTTGAAAAAAAATTCTGAAAATGTTTGGTGATTTTTCTTAGCATATAGCCTTACTTTTTATGGAAAATTGGCCCCTCCAAAAAACCCAAAATTTTCTTCAAAAAGCAGTTTTTTCAACACTAAATTAATTTTCTTGCTTTTTCTAATAAAAAAGAAGCAAATAAGCTAGTTTTTTTTCAGGCAAAACTTCAGAAAGATTTGGGTGATTTTTTAAGTTGATAACCTCAATTTTTTATCGAAAATTCGCCCCTTGAAAAAACCGGCATTTTGCATCAAAAACAAGACTGTTTCCACAACGTAAATAATTTCTGTTTTTTCTTATCAAAAATAAACCAAAAATATATCTTTTTAAAAATAAAAATTTTCAAAAAAATTGGTGATTTTTGTTAGCATATAGCCTCACTTTTTTATGGAAATCTGGCCTTTCGAAAAAAACCGTTTTTTTGCCTAAAAAACAACGCTGGCTTCTGAACTATTTTAATTTTTGTCTTTTTTCAATCAAAGTGAACAAAGTCAACCACTTTTTTGATAAAAAGTATCTGAAAAAGTTTGGTGATTTTTGCTAGCCTATAGCCTTACTTTTTTTGGAAAATTGGACTATCAAAAAAACCGTAAATTTCCTTCAAAAAGGATACTTTTTCATAACTAAATTCATTATTTTCTTTTTCCAAATTAAAAAAAAGCTAATCAGCTGATTTTTTGAAAGCAAAGTTTCGGAAAAATTTTGGTGATTTTTTAAGTCTATAACCTTACTCTTTTATCGAAAATTAGCCCCTGCAAAAAACCGGCATTTTGCATCAAAAACAAGACTGTTTCAAAGACGTAAATAATTTTTGTTTTTTCTAATCAAAAAGAGACAAAAAATAATATTTTTTTGAAAAAAAATTATGAAAAAGTTTGGTGATTTTTCTTAGCATATAGCCTTACTTTTTATGGAAAATTGGCCCCTCCAAAAAACTCCAAATTTTCTTCAAAAAGCAGTTTTTTCAACCCAAAATAATTTTCCTGCTTTTTCTAATAAAAAAGAAGCAAATAAGCTAGTTTTTTTTCAGGCAAAACTTCAGAAAGATTTTGGTGATTTTTTCAAGTCTATAACCTTACTCTTTTATCGAAAATTGGCCCCTTCAAAAAACCGGCAATTTGCATCAAAAACAAGACTGTTTCCAGAACTAAATTATTTTCTGTTTTTTATAACGAAAAAAGCCAGGAATGGAAGCTCATTCAGAAATAAAATTCTCAAAAAAATTGGTGCTTTTTGTTAGCATAAAGCCTCACTTTTTTATGGAAAATTGGTCTTTCGAAAAAACCGTTTTTTGCATAAAAAGCAACGCTGGCTTCTGAACTAATTTAATTTTTGTCTTTTTTTAATTAAGGTGAAAAACGTCAGCTAGTTTTTTCATCAAAAAATATCTGAAAAAATTCTGTGATTTTTGTTAGCCTATAGCCTTACTTTTTTTTGAAAATTGGCCTCTCAAAAAAACTGTCAATTTCCTTCAAAAAGGAGATTTTTCGTAACTAAATTAATTTCCTTGCTCTTCCCAATCAAAAAGAAGCTAATCAGCTGATTTGTTGATGGCAAAAATTCGTAAACATTTTTTTGATTTTTTCAAGTCTAAAACCTTACTCTTTTATCGAAAATTGACCCCTTCAAAAAACCGGCGTTTTGCATCAAAAGCAAGACTGTTTCCAAAACTAAATTAATTTTTGTTTTTCTAATCAAAAAGAGCCAGAAAAGGAATTTTTTCTGAAATAGAATTTTCAAAAACTTTGGTAATTTTTCTTAGCATATAGTCTCATTTTTTATGGAAAATTGGCCTTTCGAAAAAACCATTATTTTGCCTAAAAAGCAACGCTGGCTTCTGAACTAATTTAATTTTTGTCTTTTTTCAAACAAAAAGAACAAAGCCAACTAGTTTTTTGATAAAAAAATATCTGAAAAAGTTTGGTGATTTTTTCAAGTCTATAACCTTACTCTTTTAGCCTTACTTTTTCCCAATCAAAAAGAAGCTAATCAGCTGATTTGTTGATTGCAAAAATTCGTAAACATTACTGTCAATTTCCTTCAAAAAGTAGATTTTTCAAACTAAATTAATTTTTTGCTTTTCCCAATCAAAAAGAAGCTAATCAGCTTTTTTGATTGCAAAAATTCGTAAACATTTTGGTGATTTTTTCAAGTCTATAACCATACTTACTTTTCAAAAAGTTTTTCAAAAAGTAGACTTTTTCAAAACTAAATTAATTTTTTTCCTTTTCCTAATCAAAAAGAAGCTAATCAGCTATTTTTTTGAAAGCGAAAATTCGGAAAAATTTTTGTGCCTTTTATTAAGACTATAACCTTACTCTTTTATCGAAAACCCCCTTCAAAAAACCGGCATTTTGCATCAAAAACAAGACTGTTTCCAGAACTAAATTAATTTTTGTTATTTGTAATCAAAAGGGGCCAAAAAGGGCATTTTTTCAAAAAAAAAAAACTCTCAAAAAATTTGGTGATTTTTGTTAGCATATAGCCTTACTTTTTTATGGAAAATTGGTCTTTCGAAAAAACTGTTATTTTGCCTAAAAAACAATGCTGGCTTCTGAACTAATTTAATTTTTGTCTTTTTTCAATCAAAGTGAAGAAAGCCAAATAGTTTTTTGATACAAGAATATCTGAAAAAGTTTGGTGATTTTTTCAAGCCTATAGCCTTACATTTTTTTGGAAAATGGGCCTCTCAAAAAAACCGTCAATTTCCTTCAAAACGGAGATTTTTTCAAAACTGAATTAATTTTTTTGCTTTTCTTAATCATAAAGAAGCTAATCAGCTATTTTTTTGAAAGCAAAATTTCGGAAAAATTTTGGTCATTTTTTCAAGTCTATAACCTTACTCTTTTATCGAAAATTAGCCCCTGCAAAAAACCGGCATTTTGCATAAAAAACAAGACTGTTTCAAAGACGTAAATAATTTTTGTTTTTTCTAATCAAAAAGAGACAGAAAATAATATTTTTTTGAAAAAAAATTATGAAAATGTTTGGTGATTTTTCTTAGCATATAGCCTTACTTTTTATGGAAAATTGGCCCCTCCAAAAAACTCCAAATTTTCTTCAAAAAGCAGTTTTTTCAACACTAAATTAATTTTCTTGCTTTTTCTAATAAAAAAGAAGCAAATAAGCTAGTTTTTTTTCAGGCAAAACTTCAGAAAGATTTGGGTGATTTTTTAAGTTGATAACCTCAATTTTTTATCGAAAATTCGCCCCTTGAAAAAACCGGCATTTTGCATCAAAAACAAGACTGTTTCCAAAACGTAAATAATTTCTGTTTTTTCTTATCAAAAATAAACCAAAAATATATCTTTTTAAAAATAAAAATTTTCAAAAAAATTGGTGATTTTTGTTAGCATATAGCCTCACTTTTTTATGGAAATCTGGCCTTTCGAAAAAAACCGTTTTTTTGCCTAAAAAACAACGCTGGCTTCTGAACTATTTTAATTTTTGTCTTTTTTCAATCAAAGTGAACAAAGTCAACCACTTTTTTGATAAAAAGTATCTGAAAAAAGTTGGTGATTTTTGCTAGCCTATAGCCTTACTTTTTTTGGAAAATTGGACTATCAAAAAAACCGTAAATTTCCTTCAAAAAGGATACTTTTTCATAACTAAATTCATTATTTTCTTTTTCTTAAAAAATAACTAATCAGCTGATTTTTTGAAAGCAAAATTTCGGAAAAATTTTGGTGATTTTTTCAAGTCTATAACCTTACTCTTTTATCGAAAATTAGCCCCTGCAAAAAACCGGCATTTTGCATAAAAAACAAGACTGTTTCAAAGACGTAAATAATTTTTGTTTTTTCTAATCAAAAAGAGACAGAAAAATAATATTTTTTTGAAAAAAAATTATGAAAAAGTTTGGTGATTTTTCTTAGCATATAGCCTTACTTTTTATGGAAAATTGGCCCCTCCAAAAAACTCCAAATTTTCTTCAAAAAGCAGTTTTTTCAACACTAAATTAATTTTCTTGCTTTTTCTAATAAAAAAGAAGCAAATAAGCTAGTTTTTTTTCAGGCAAAACTTCAGAAAGATTTTGGTGATTTTTTCAAGTCTATAACCTTACTCTTTTATCGAAAATTGGCCCCTTCAAAAAACCCGCAATTTGCATCAAAAACAAGACTGTTTCCAGAACTAAATTATTTTCTGTTTTTTATAACGAAAAAAGCCAGGAATGGAAGCTCATTCAGAAATAAAATTCTCAAAAAAATTGGTGCTTTTTGTTAGCATAAAGCCTCACTTTTTTATGGAAAATTGGTCTTTCGAAAAAACCGTTTTTTGCATAAAAAGCAACGCTGGCTTCTGAACTAATTTAATTTTTGTCTTTTTTTAATTAAGGTGAAAAACGTCAGCTAGTTTTTTCATCAAAAAATATCTGAAAAAATTCTGTGATTTTTGTTAGCCTATAGCCTTACTTTTTTTTGAAAATTGGCCTCTCAAAAAAACTGTCAATTTCCTTCAAAAAGGAGATTTTTCGTAACTAAATTAATTTTTTTGCTTTTCTTAATCATAAAGAAGCTAATCAGCTATTTTTTTGAAAGCAAAATTTCGGAAAAATTTTGGTCATTTTTTCAAGTCTATAACCTTACTCTTTTATCGAAAATTAGCCCCTGCAAAAAACCGGCATTTTGCATAAAAAACAAGACTGTTTCAAAGACGTAAATAATTTTTGTTTTTTCTAATCAAAAAGAGACAAAAAATAATATTTTTTTGAAAAAAAATTATGAAAAAGTTTGGTGATTTTTCTTAGCATATAGCCTTACTTTTTATGGAAAATTGGCCCCTCCAAAAAACTCCAAATTTTCTTCAAAAAGCAGTTTTTTCAACACTAAATTAATTTTCTTGCTTTTTCTAATAAAAAAGAAGCAAATAAGCTAGTTTTTTTTCAGGCAAAACTTCAGAAAGATTTGAGTGTTTTTTTAAGTTTATAACCTTACTTTCTTATCGAAAATTCGCCCCTTGAAAAAACCGGCATTTTGCATCAAAACCAAGACTGTTTCCAAAACGTAAATAATTTTTGTTTTTTCTTATCAAAAAGAAACCAAAAATATATCTTTTTCAAAAAAAAAATTTTCAAAAAACTTGGTGATTTTTGTTAGCATATAGCCTTACTTTTTTATGGAAATCTGGCCTTTCGAAAAAACCGTTCTTTTGCCTAAAAAACAACGCTTGCTTCTGAACTATTTTATTTTTTGTCTTTTTTCAATGAAAGTGAACAAAGTCAACCACTTTTTGATAAAAATTATCTGAAAAAGTTTGGTGATTTTTGCTAGCCTATAGCCTTACTTTTTTTGGAAAATGGGCCTCTCAAAAAAACCGTCAATTTCCTTCAAAACGGAGATTTTTTCAAAACTAAATTAATTTTTTTGCTTTTCTTAATCATAAAGAAGCTAATCAGCTAATTTTTTGAAAGCAAAATTTCGGAAAAATTTTGGTGATTTTTTCAAGTCTATAACGTTACTCTTTTATCGAAAATTAGCCCCTGCAAAAAACCAGCATTTTGCATAAAAAACAAAACTGTTTCAAAGACGTAAATAATTTTTGTTTTTTCTAATCAAAAAGAGACAGAAAAAAATGTTTTTTTGAAAAAAAAATTATGAAAAAGTTTGGTGATTTTTCTTAGCATATAGCCTTACTTTTTATGGAAAATTGGCCCCTCCAAAAAATCCCAAATTTTGTTCAAAAAGCAGTTTTTCAACACTAAATTAATTTTCTTGCTTTTTCTAATAAAAAAGAAGCAAATAAGCTAGTTTTTTTTCAGGTAAAACTTCAGAAAGATTTGGGTGATTTTTTAAGTTGATAACCTTACTTTTTTATCGAAAATTCGCCCCTTGAAAAAACCGGCATTTTGCATCAAAAACAAGACTGTTTCCAAAACGTAAATAATATTTGTTTTTTCTAATAAAAAAAGACCAAAAATAGATGTTTTTCAAATAAAAAAATTTTCAAAAAAAATGGTGATTTTTGTTAGCATATAGCCTTACTTTTTTATGGAAATCTGGCCTTTCGAAAACACCGTTATTTTACCTAAAAAACAACGCTGGCTTCTGAACTATTTTAATTTTTGTCTTTTTTCAATCAAAGTGAACAAAGTCAACCACTTTTTTGATAAAAAATATCTGAAAAAGTTTTGTGATTTTTGCTAGCCTATAGCCTTACTTTTTTTGGAAAATGAGCCTCTCAAAAAAACCGTCAATTTCCTTCAAAACGGAGATTTTTTCAAAACTAAATTAATTTTCTTGCTTTTCTTAATCATAAAGAAGCTAATCAGCTAATTTTTTGAAAGCAAAATTTCGGAAAAATTTTGGTGATTTTTTCAAGTCTATAACCTTACTCTTTTATCGAAAATTAGCCCCTGCAAAAAACCGGCATTTTGCATCAAAAACAAGACTATTTCAAAGACGTAAATAATTTTTGTTTTTTCTAATCAGAAAGAGACAGAAAATAATGTTTTTTTGAAAAAAAATTATGAAAATGTTTGGTGATTTTTCTTAGCATATAGCCTTACTTTTTATGGAAAATTGGCCCCTCCAAAAAACCCCAAATTTTGTTCAAAAAGCAGTTTTTTCAACACTAAATTAATTTTCTTGCTTTTTCTAATAAAAAAGAAGCAAATAAGCTAGTTTTTTTTCAGGTAAAACTTCAGAAAGATTTGGGTGATTTTTTAAGTTGATAACCTTACTTTTTTATCGAAAATTCGCCCCTTGAAAAAACCGGCATTTTGCATCAAAAACAAGACTGTTTCCAAAACGTAAATAATTTTTGTTTTTTCTAATCAAAAAAAACCAAAAATATATCTTTTTCAAATAAAAAAATTTTCAAAAAAAATGGTGATTTTTGTTAGCATATAGCCTTACTTTTTTATGGAAATCTGGCCTTTCGAAAACACCGTTATTTTACCTAAAAAACAACGCTGGCTTCTGAACTATTTTAATTTTTGTCTTTTTTCAATCAAAGTGAACAAAGTCAACCACTTTTTTGATAAAAAATATCTGAAAAAGTTTTGTGATTTTTGCTAGCCTATAGCCTTACTTTTTTTGGAAAATGAGCCTCTCAAAAAAACCGTCAATTTCCTTCAAAACGGAGATTTTTTCAAAACTAAATTAATTTTTTTGCTTTTCTTAATCATAAAGAAGCTAATCAGCTAATTTTTTGAAAGCAAAATTTCGGAAAAATTTTGGTGATTTTTTCAAGTCTATAACCTTACTCTTTTATCGAAAATTAGCCCCTGCAAAAAACCAGCATTTTGCATAAAAAACAAGACTGGTTCAAAGACTTAAATAATTTTTGTTTTTTCTAATCAAAAAGAGACAGAAAATAATGTTTTTTTGAAAAAAGATTATGAAAATGTTTGGTGACTTTTCTTAGCATATAGCCTTACTTTTAATGGAAAATTGGCCCCTCCAAAAAACCCCAAATTTTGTTCAAAAAGCAGTTTTTTCAACACTAAATTAATTTTCTTGCTTTTTCTAATAAAAAAGAAGCAAATAAGCTAGTTTTTTTTCAGGCAAAACTTTAGAAAGATTTGGGTGATTTTTTAAGTTTATAACCTTACTTTTTTATCGAAAATTGGCCCCTTGAAAAAACTGGCATTTTGCATCAAAAACAAGACTGTTTCCAAAACGTAAATAATTTTTGTTTTTTCTAATCAAAAAAGACCAAAAATAGATGTTTTTCAAAAAAAAAATTTTCAAAAAAATTGGTGATTTTTGTTAGCATATAGCCTTACTTTTTTATGGAAATCTTGCCTTTCGAAAAAACAGTTATTTTGCCTAAAAAACAACGCTGGCTTCTGAACTATTTTAATTTTTGTCTTTTTTCAATCAAAGTGAACAAAGTCAACCACTTTTTTGATCAAAAATATCTGAAAAAGTTTGGTGATTTTTGCTAGCCTATAGCCTTACTTTTTTTGGAAAATGGGCCTCTCAAAAAAACCGTCAATTTCCTTCAAAACGGAGATTTTTTCAAAACTAAGATAATTTTTTTGCTTTTCTTAATCATAAAGAAGCTAATCAGCTATTTTTTCGAAAGCAAAATTTCGTAAAAATTTTGGTGATTTTTTCAAGTCTATAACCTTACTCTTTTATCGAAAATTAGCCCCTGCAAAAAACCAGCATTTTGCATAAAAAACAAGACTGGTTCAAAGACTTAAATAATTTTTGTTTTTTCTAATCAAAAAGAGACAGAAAATAATGTTTTTTTGAAAAAAAATTATTAAAATGTTTGGTGACTTTTCTTAGCATATAGCCTTACTTTTTATGGAAAATTGGCCCCTCCAAAAAACCCCAAATTTTGTTCAAAAAGCAGTTTTTTCAACACTAAATTAATTTTCTTGCTTTTTCTAATAAAAAAGAAGCAAATAAGCTAGTTTTTTTCAGGCAAAACTTTAGAAAGATTTGGGTGATTTTTTAAGTTTATAACCTTACTTTTTTATCGAAAATTCGCCCCTTGAAAAAACCGGCATTTTGCATCAAAAACAAGACTGTTTCCAAAACGTAAATAATTTTTGTTTTTTCTAATCAAAAAAGACCAAAAATAGATGTTTTTCAAAAAAAAAATTTTCAAAACAATTGGTGATTTTTGTTAGCATATAGCCTTACTTTTTTATGGAAATCTGGCCTTTCGAAAAAACAGTTATTTTGCCTAAAAAACAACGCTGGCTTCTGAACTATTTTAATTTTTGTCTTTTTTCAATCAAAGTGAGCAAAGTCAACCACTTTTATGATAAAAAATATCTGAAAAAGTTTGGTGATTTTTGCTAGCCTATAGCCTTACTTTTTTTGGAAAATGGGCCTCTCAAAAAAACCGTCAATTTCCTTCAAAACGGAGATTTTTTCAAAACTAAATTAATTTTTTGCCTTTCTTAATCATAAAGAAGCTAATCAGCTAATTTTTTGAAAGCAAAATTTTGGAAAAATTTTGGTGATTTTTTCAAGTCTATAACCTTACTCTTTTATCGAAAATTAGCCCCTGCAAAAAACCAGCATTTTGCATAAAAAACAAGACTGTTTCAAAGACGTAAATAATTTTTGTTTTTTCTAATCAAAAAGAGACAGAAAATAATGTTTTTTTGAAAAAAAAATTATGAGAATGTTTAGTGATTTTTCTTAGCATATAGCCTTACTTTTTATGGAAAATTGGCCCCTCCAAAAAACCACAAATTTTGTTCAAAAAGCAGTTTTTTCAACACTAAATTAATTTTCTTGCTTTTTCTAATAAAAAAGAAGCAAATAAGCTAGTTGTTGTTCAGGCAAAACTTCAGAAAGATTTGGGTGATTTTTTAAGTTGATAACCTTAATTTTTTATCGAAAATTCGCCCCTTGAAAAAACCGGCATTTTGCATCAAAAACAAGACTGTTTCCAAAACGTAAATAATTTTTGTTTTTTCTAATCAAAAAAGACCAAAAATAGATGTTTTTCAAAAAAAAAAATTTAAAAAAATTGGTGATTTTTGTTAGCATATAGCCTTACTTTTTTATGGAAATCTGGCCTTTCGAAAAAACCGTTATTTTGCCTAAAAAACAACGCTGGCTTCTGAACTATTTGAATTTTTGTCTTTTTTTAATCAAAGTGAACAAAGTCAACCACTTTTTTGATAAAAAATATCTGAAAAAGTTTGGTGATTTTTGCTAGCCTATGGCCTTACTTTTTTTGGAAACTTGGACTATCAAAAAACCGTAAATTTCCTTCAAAAAGGATACTTTGTCATAACTAAATTCATTATTTTCTTTTTCCAAATTAAAGAATAGCTAATCAGCTGATTTTTTGAAAGCAAAATTTCGGAAAAATTTTGGTGATTTTTTCAAGTCTATAACATTACTCTTTTATCGAAAATTAGCCCCTGCAAAAAACCGGCATTTTGCATCAAAAACAAGACTGTTTCAAAGACTTAAATAATTTTTGTTTTTTCTGATCAAAAAGAGACAGAAAATAATGTTTTTTTGAAAAAAAATTATGAAAATGTTTGGTGATTTTTCTTAGCATATAGCCTTACTTTTTATGGAAAATTGGCCCCTCCAAAAAACCCCAAATTTTCTTCAAAAAGCAGTTTTTTCAACACTAAATTAATTTTCTTCCTTTTTCTAATAAAAAAGAAGCAAATAAGCTAGTTTTTTTTCAGGCAAAACTTCAGAAAGATTTGGGTGATTTTTTAAGTTTATAACCTTACTTTTTTATCGAAAATTCGCCCCTTGAAAAAACCGGCATTTTGCATCAAAAACAAGACTGTTTCCAAAACGTAAATAATTTTTGTTTTTTCTAATCAAAAAAGACCAAAAATAGATGTTTTTCAAAAAAAAAATTTAAAAAAAAT
>NW_027019295.1:0-29562 GCF_013076305.1 Rhopilema esculentum
GATCGAAAATTGCCTTCTCCAAAAAACCGTAATTCTGCTTTAAAAAAGAAACTGTTTTCTAAACTAAATTATTTTGTGTTTTCTCTAATCAAAAAAAACAAAATCACTCAAAATTTTGATAAATAGCTTTCGAAAAACTGTAACGATTCTTGCAAGCCTTTAGCATGTTCAAAATTTGCCTCTCCAAAAAACCGTCAATCTGTATGAATAACGGGACTGATTCCAAAATAAAACAAATTTTTTCTTTTTTCATTTCAAAGAGGAGCAAATAAGTTAGTTTTTTGGTAAAAAGATTTTGAAAAAATTATGCAATTTTTGTGAGCCTGTAAACTTATATCTTAACAAAAATTGGCCTCTCTGGGAAACAGTCATTTTGCTTCAAAAATGAGGCTGTTTCCTATACTAAATTAAGTTTTGTTTTTTTAATCAAAGAGAAACAAATCAGCTAGTTTATTGATCAAAGAATTTTAAAAGAATTCTGCGGTTTTTGTAAGAATGTAGCCTACTTTTCATGGAAAATTTGTCTCTCCAAAAAACCGTCATTTTGCTTCAAAAACAATACTATTTCCTAAATTAAAGAAATTTTTGGTTTTTTTCTAATCAACGAAAACAGAATTCGCTAGTTTTTTATCAAGAATATTTCGCAAAAAAATGACGATTTTTATAAGATTATAGCCTTACTTTTCATCGAAAAATGGCCTCTCTAAAAAGCCGTCATTTTGCTTCAAAAAGCAATCTGTTTTCTAAATTGAAATAATTTAGTTTTTTCTAATCAAAGAAAACAAAATCCGCTAGTTTTTTGATCAAAAAATTTCGAAAGAATATGGCGGTTTTGTAATCCTGTAGCCTTACTTTTTATGGAAAGTTTGCCTCTCCAAAAAAACAGTCATTTTGCATTGAAATGACGCTGTTTCCTAAACGAAATCAATTTTTTGTTTTTTCTAATCAACGAAAACAGAATCCGCTAGTTTTTTATCAAGAATATTTCGCAAAAAAATGACGATTTTTATAAGATGATAGCCTTACATTTCATCAAAAAATAGCCTCTCTAAAAAACCGTCATTTTGCTTCAAAAACAAATCTGTTTTCTAAATTAAAACAATTGTTGTTTTTTCCAATCAACAAAAACAAGATCCGCTAGTTTCTTTATCAAAAAAATTTTGAAATAAATTAGCGATTTTTGAAAGCCAGTAGCCCTACCTTTTATGGAAAGTTTACCTATCCAAAAAACCGCCAATTTGTTTCAAAAACAAAACTGTTTCCTAAATTAAAATAACTTTTGTTTTTTCTAATCAACAAAAACAAGATCAGCAATTTTTTCGCTAAAAAAAATCACAAAAAATTGACGATTTTTATAAACTTATAGCCTTACACTTCATCAAAAAATTGCCTTTCTAAAATAACGTCATTTTGCTTCAAAAACAAATCTGTTTTCTAAATAAAAATATTTTTTTCTTTTCCAATCAACGAAAACAAAATCCGCTAGCTTTTTGATCAAAACATTTCTAAAAAAATTGGCGGTTTTTGTAAGCCAGTAGCCCTACCTTTTATGGAAAATTTGCCTCTCCAAAAAACCGTCATTTTGTTTCAAAAACAAAACTGTTTCCTCATTTAAAAAAACTTTTGTTTTTTTCTAATCAACAAAAACAGAATCAGCTATATTTTTGTGAAAAAAAATTCACAAAACATTGAGGACTTTTATAAAACCATATGCCCTACTTTTCATCGAAAAATGCCCTCTCTAAAAAACAGTCATTTCGTTTCAAAAAAAATTTGTTTGCTACATTAGAAGTATTTTTGTTTTTTCTAATCAACGAAAAAAAAACCGCTAGTTATTTGATCAAAAAAATTTCGAAAGGATTTGGCGGTTTTTGTAAGCCTGTAGCCCTACTTTTTGTGGAATGTTTGCATCTCCAGAAACCGTTATTTTGCATTAAAATGACGCTATTTTCTAAACTAAATCAATTTTTTGTTTTTTTAATCAACGAAAACAGAATCCCCTATTTTTTTATCAAGAATATTTTGCAAAAAAATGACGATTTTTATAAGATTATAGCCTTACATTTCATCGAAAAATAGCCTCTCTAAAAAACCGTCATATTCCTTCTAAAACAAATCTGTTTTATAAATTAAAATAAGTTTTGTTTTTCTGATCAACGAAAACAAAATCCGCTAGTTTTTTATCAAAAAAGTTTCGAAAGAATTTAGCAGTTTTTGTAAGCCAGTAGCCTTACCTTTTATGGAAAGTTTGCCCATCAAAAAAAACGTCATATTGTTTCAAAAATGAAACTGTTTCCTGAATTGATCAAATTTTTTTTTTTTTCTAATCCATAAAAACAGAATCAGCGTTTTTTTTGTTAAAAAACATTTCACGAAAAATTGACGAATTTTGTAAGCTTATAGCCTTGCTTTTTATGGAAAAATTGCCTCTCTAAAAAACGGTCATTTTGCTTCAAAAACAAATCTGTTTGCTACATTAAAATTATTTTTAGTTTTTCTAATCAATGAAAGCAAAATCTTCTAGTTATTTTATCAAAAGAATTTCGAAAGAATTTGGCGGTTTTTGAAAGCCAGTAGCCCTACCTTTTATGGAAAGTTTGGCCATCCAAAAAACCGCCAATTTGTTTCAAAAACAAAACTGTTTCCTAAACTAAGATAACTTTTGTCTTTTCTAATCAACAAAAACAGGATCAGCGATTTTTTTGCTAAAAAAAAACTCACAAAAAATTGACGATTTTTATAAGCTGATAGACGTACTTTTCATCGAAAAATGGCATCTCTAAAAAACAGTCATATTGCTTCAAAAAAAATCTGTTTGCTACATTAAAATTATTTTTATTTTTTCTAATCAATGAAAGCAAAATCTTCTAGTTATTTTATCAAAAGAATTTCGAAAGATTTTGGCGGTTTTTGAAAGCCAGTAGCCCTACCTTTTATGGAAAGTTTGGCCATCCAAAAAACCGCCAATTTGTTTCAAAAACAAAACTGTTTCCTAAACTAAGATAACTTTTGTCTTTTCTAATCAACAAAAACAGGATCAGCGATCTTTTTGCTAAAAAAAAACGCACAAAAAATTGACGATTTTTATAAGCTTATAGCCTTACACTTCATCAAAAAATGGCCTCTCTAAAAATCCGTCATTTTGCTTCAAAAACAAATCTGTTTTCTAAATAAAAATATTTTTTTCTTTTCCAATCAACGAAAACAAAATCCGCTAGCTTTTTGATCAAACAAATTTCTAAATAAATTGGCGGTTTTGGTAAACCAGTAGCCCTTCCTTTTATGGAAAATTTGCCTCTCCAAAAAACCGTCATTTTGTCTCAAAAACAAAACTGTTTCCTCATTTAAAAAAACTTTTGTTTTTTTCTAAATAACAAAAATAGTATCGGTTTTTTTTTGTTAAAAAAAATTCACAAAAAATTGAGGACTTTTATAAAACCATATGCCCTACTTTTCATCGAAAAAGGCCCTCTCTAAAAAACAGTCATTTCGTTTCAAAAAAAATCTGTTTGCTACATTAGAAGTATTTTTGTTTTTCCGAATCAACGAAAAAAAACCGCTAGTTATTTGATGAAAAAAATTTCGAAAGGATTTGGCGGTTTTTGTAAGCCTGTAGCCCTACTTTTTGTGGAATGTTTGCATCTCCAGAAACCGTTATTTTGCATTAAAATGACGCTATTTTCTAAACTAAATCAATTTTTTGTTTTTTTAATCAACGAAAACAGAATTCCCTAGTTTTTTATCAAGAATATTTTGCAAAAAAATGACGATTTTTATAAGATTATAGCCTTACATTTCATCGAAAAATAGCCTCTCTAAAAAACCGTCATATTGCTTCTAAAATAAATCTGTTTTCTAAATTAAAATAAGTTTTGTTTTTCTAATCAATGAAAACAAAATCCGCTAGTTTTTTATCAAAAAAATTTTGAAAGAATTTAGCAGTTTTTGTAAGCCAGTAGCCCTACCTTTCATGGAAAGTTTGCCCATTCAAAAAAAGTCATTTTGTTTAAAAAATAAAACTGTTTCCTGTATTAAAAAATTTTTTTGTTTTTTCTAATCCATAAAAACAGAATCAGCATTTTTTTTGTCAAAAAACATTTCACAAAAAATTGACGATTTTTATAAGCTTATAGCCTTACACTTCATCAAAAAATGGCCTCTCTAAAAAACCGTCATTTTGCTTCAAAAACAAATCTGTTTTCTAAATAAAAATATTTTTTTCTTTTCCAATCAACGAAAACAAAATCCGCTAGCTTTTTGATCAAAAAACTTTCTAGATAATTTGGCGGTTTTTGTAAGCCAGTAGCCCTACCTTTTATGGAAAATTTGCTTCTCCAAAAAACCGTCATTTTGTTTCAAAAACAAAACTTTTCCACATTTAAAAAAACTTTTGTTTTTTTCTAATCAACAAAAACAGAATCAGCTATATTTTTGTTAAAAAAAATTCACAAAAAATTGACGATCTTTATAAGCTGATAGCCGTACTTTTCATCGAAAAATGGCATCTCTAAAAAACAGTCATTTTGCTTCAAAAAAAATCTGTTTGCTACATTAAAATTATTTTTATTTTTTCTAATCAATGAAAGCAAAATCTTCTAGTTATTTTATCAAAAGAATTTCGAAAGATTTTGGCGGTTTTTGAAAGCCAGTAGCCCTACCTTTTATGGAAAGTTTGGCCATCCAAAAAACCGCCAATTTGTCTCAAAAACAAAACTGTTTCCTAAACTAAGATAACTTTTGTCTTTTCTAATCAACAAAAACAGGATCAGCGATTTTTTTGCTAAAAAAAACTCACAAAAAATTGACGATTTTTATAAGCTTATAGCCTTACACTTCATCAAAAATGGCCTCTCTAAAAATCCGTCATTTTGCTTCAAAAACAAATCTGTTTTCTAAATAAAAATATTTTTTTCTTTTCCAATCAACGAAAACAAAATCCGCTAGCTTTTCGATCAAAAAATTTCTAGATAATTTGGCGGTTTTTGTAAGCCAGTAGCCCTACCTTTTATGGAAAATTTGCTTCTCCAAAAAACCGTCATTTTGTTTCAAAAACAAAACTTTTCCACATTTAAAAAAACTTTTGTTTTTTTCTAATCAACAAAAACAGAATCAGCTATATTTTTGTTAAAAAAAATTCACAAAAAATTGACGATTTTTATAAAACCATATGCCCTACTTTTCATCGAAAAATGCCCTCTCTAAAAAACAGTCATTTTGCTTCAAAAACAATATTGTTTCCTAAATTAAATAAATTTTTTTTTTATAGTCAATGAAAACAGAATCCGCTAGTTTTTTATCAAGAATATTTCGCAAAAAAATGACGAATTTTATAAGATTATAGCCTTACATTTCATCTAAAAATTGCAACTCTAAAAACCGTCATTTATCTTCAAAAACAAATCTGTTATCTAAATTAAAAAAATTTTTGTTTTTTTCTAATCAAAAAAACAGAATCAGCTATATTTTTGTTAAAAAAAATTCACAAAAAATTGACGATTTTTATAAAACCATATGCCCTACTTTTCATCGAAAAATGCCCTCTCTAAAAAACAGTCATTTTGCTTCAAAAACAATATTGTTTCCTAAATTAAATAAATTTTTTTTTTATAGTCAATGAAAACAGAATCCGCTAGTTTTTTATCAAGAATATTTCGCAAAAAAATGACGAATTTTATAAGATTATAGCCTTACATTTCATCTAAAAATTGCAACTCTAAAAACCGTCATTTATCTTCAAAAACAAATCTGTTATCTAAATTAAAAAAATTTTTGTTTTTTTCTAATCAAAAAAACAGAATCAGCTATATTTTTGTTAAAAAAAATTCACAAAAAATTGACGATTTTTATAAAACCATATGCCCTACTTTTCATCGAAAAATGCCCTCTCTAAATAACAGTCATTTTGCTTCAAAAAAATCTGTTTGCTACATTAGAAGTATTTTTGTTTTTTCTTATCAACGAAATGAAAATCCTCTATTTTTTTTCTTCAAAAAAATTTCGAAAGAATTTGGCGGTTTTTGTAAGTCTGTAGCCCTAATTTTTATGGAAAGTTTGCCTCGCTAAAAGACCGTCATTTTGCATTAAATGACGCTCTTTCCTAACTAAACTAACTTTTGTCTCTTCTAATCAACGAAAACAAAATCAGCTAGTTTTTTTATCAAGAATATTTCCCAAAAAAATGATGATTTTTGTAAGCCTTTTGTCTTACTTTTCATCAAAAAATGGCCTCTCTGAAAAACCGTCATTTTGCTTCTAAAAAAACTGTTTCCTAAATTGAAATCACTTTTGTTTTTTTCTAATCAAAAAAAACAGAATCAGCTATATTTTTGTTAAAAAAAATTCACAAAAAATTGACGACTTTTATAAAACCATAGACCCTACTTTTCATCAAAAATGCCCTCTCTAAATAACAGTCATTTTGCTTCAAAAAAATCTGTTTGCTACATTAGAAGTATTTTTGTTTTTTCTTATCAACGAAATGAAAATCTTCTATTTTTTTTCTTCAAAAAAATTTCGAAAGAATTTGGCGGTTTTTGTAAGTCTGTAGCCCTAATTTTAATGGAAAGTTTGCCTCGCTAAAAGACCGTCATTTTGCATTAAATGAGGCTCTTTCCTAACTAAACTAACTTTTGTCTCTTCTAATCAACGAAAACAAAATCAGCTAGTTTTTTTATCAAGAATATTTCCCAAAAAAATGATGATTTTTGTAAGCCTATTGTCTTACTTTTCATCAAAAAATGGCCTCTCTGAAAAACCGTCATTTTGCTTCTAAAAAAACTGTTTCCTAAATTAAAATCACTTTTGTTTTTTTCTAATCAAAAAAAACAGAATCAGCTATATTTTTGTTAAAAAAATTCACAAAAAATTGACGACTTTTATAAAACCATAGACCTTACATTTCATCAAAAATGCCCTCTCTAAATAACAGTCATTTTGCTTCAGAAAAAATCTGTTTGCTACATTAGAAGTATTTTTGTTTTTTCTTATCAACGAAATGAAAATCCTCTATTTTTTTTCTTCAAAAAAATTTCGAAAGAATTTGGCGGTTTTTGTAAGTCTGTAGCCCTAATTTTTATGGAAAGTTTGCCTCGCTAAAAGACCGTCATTTTGCATTAAATGACGCTCTTTCCTAACTAAACTAACTTTTGTCTCTTCTAATCAACGAAAACAAAATCAGCTAGTTTTTTTATCAAGAATATTTCCCAAAAAAATGATGATTTTTGTAAGCCTATTGTCTTACTTTTCATCAAAAAATGGCCTCTCTGAAAAACCGTCATTTTGCTTCTAAAAAAACTGTTTCCTAAATTAAAATCACTTTTGTTTTTTTCTAATCAAAAGAAACAGAATCAGCTATATTTTTGTTAAAAAAAATTCACAAAAAATTGACGACTTTTATAAAACCATAGACCCTACTTTTCATCAAAAATGCCCTCTCTAAATAACAGTCATTTTGCTTCAAAAAAATCTGTTTGCTACATTAGAAGTATTTTTGTTTTTTATTATCAACGAAATGAAAATCCTCTATTTTTTTTCTTCAAAAAAATTTCGAAAGAATTTGGCGGTTTTTGTAAGTCTGAAGCCCTAATTTTTATGGAAAGTTTGCCTCGCTAAAAGACCGTCATTTTGCATTAAATGACGCTCTTTCCTAACTAAACTAACTTTTGTCTCTTCTAATCAACGAAAAAAAAATCAGCTAGTTTTTTTATCAAGAATATTTCCCAAAAAAATGATGATTTTTGTAAGCCTATTGTCTTTTTTTTCATCAAAAAATGGCCTCTCTGGAAAACCGTCATTTTGCTTCAAAAAAAACTGTTTCCTAAATTAAAATCACTTTTGTTTTTTTCTAATCAAAAGAAACAGAATCAGCTATATTTTTGTTAAAAAAAATTCACAAAAAATTGACGACTTTTATAAAACCATAGACCCTACTTTTCATCAAAAATGCCCTCTCTAAATAACAGTCATTTTGCTTCAAAAAAATCTGTTTGCTACATTAGAAGTATTTTTGTTTTTTATTATCAACGAAATGAAAATCCTCTATTTTTTTCTTCAAAAAAATTTCGAAAGAATTTGGCGGTTTTTGTAAGTCTGTAGCCCTAATTTTTATGGAAAGTTTGCCTCGCTAAAAGACCGTCATTTTGCATTAAATGACGCTCTTTCCTAACTAAACTAACTTTTGTCTCTTCTAATCAACGAAAACAAAATCAGCTAGTTTTTTTATCAAGAATATTTCCCAAAAAAATGATGATTTTTGTAAGCCTATTGTCTTACTTTTCATCAAAAAATGGCCTCTCTGAAAAACCGTCATTTTGCTTCTAAAAAAACTGTTTCCTAAATTAAAATCACTTTAGTTTTTTTCTAATAAAAAAAAACAGAATCAACTATATTTTTGTTAAAATAAATTCACAAAAAATTGACGGCTTTTATAAAACCATAGACCCTACTTTTCATCAAAAATGCCCTCTCTAAATAACAGTCATTTTGCTTCAAAAAAATCTGTTTGCTACATTAGAAGTATTTTTGTTTTTTCTTATCAACGAAATGAAAATCCTCTATTTTTTTTCTTCAAAAAAATTTCGAAAGAATTTGGCGGTTTTTGTAAGTCTGTAGCCCTAATTTTTATGGAAAGTTTGCCTCGCTAAAAGACCGTCATTTTGCATTAAATGACGCTCTTTCCTAACTAAACTAACTTTTGTCTCTTCTAATCAACGAAAAAAAAATCAGCTAGTTTTTTTATCAAGAATATTTCCCAAAAAAATGATGATTTTTGTAAGCCTATTGTCTTACTTTTCATCAAAAAATGGCCTCACTGAAAAACCGTCATTTTGCTTCTAAAAAAACTGTTTCCTAAATAAAAATCACTTTTGTTTTTTTCTAATCAATAAAAACAGAATCAGCTATATTTTTGTTAAAAAAAATTCACAAAATTGACGACTTTTATAAAACCATAGACCCTACTTTTCATCAAAAATGCCCTCTCTAAATAACAGTCATTTTGCTTCAAAAAAATCTGTTTGCTACATTAGAAGTATTTTTGTTTTTCTTATCAACGAAATGAAAATCTTCTATTTTTTTTCTTCAAAAAAATTTCGAAAGAATTTGGCGGTTTTTGTAAGTCTGTAGCCCTAATTTTAATGGAAAGTTTGCCTCGCTGAAAGACCGTCATTTTGCATTAAATGAGGCTCTTTCCTAACTAAACTAACTTTTGTCTCTTCTAATCAACGAAAACAAAATCAGCTAGTTTTTTTATCAAGAATATTTCCCAAAAAAATGATGATTTTTGTAAGCCTATTGTCTTACTTTTCATCAAAAAATGGCCTCACTGAAAAACCGTCATTTTGCTTCTAAAAAAACTGTTTCCTAAATAAAAATCACTTTTGTTTTTTTCTAATCAATAAAAACAGAATCAGCTATGTTTTTGTTAAAAAAATTCCCAAAAAATTGACGACTTTTATAAAACCATAGACCTTACATTTCATCAAAAATGCCCTCTCTAAATAACAGTCATTTTGCTTCAGAAAAAATCTGTTTGCTACATCAGAAGTATTTTTGTTTTTTCTTAACAACGAAATGAAAATCCTCTATTTTTTTTCTTCAAAAAAATTTCGAAAGAATTTGGCGGTTTTTGTAAGTCTGTAGCCCTAATTTTTATGGAAAGTTTGCCTCGCTAAAAGACCGTCATTTTGCATTAAATGACGCCCTTTCCTAACTAAACTAACTTTTGTCTCTTCTAATCAACGAAAACAAAATCAGCTAGTTTTTTTATCAAGAATATTTCCCAAAAAAATGATGATTTTTGTAAGCCTATTGTCTTACTTTTCATCAAAAAATGGCCTCACTGAAAAACCGTCATTTTGCTTCTAAAAAAACTGTTTCCTAAATTAAAATCACTTTTGTTTTTTTCTAATCAAAAGAAACAGAATCAGCTATATTTTTGTTAAAAAAAATTCACAAAAAATTGACGACTTTTATAAAACCATAGACCCTACTTTTCAGCAAAAATGCCCTCTCTAAATAACAGTCATTTTGCTTCAAAAAAATCTGTTTGCTACATTAGAAGTATTTTTGTTTTTTCTTATCAACGAAATGAAAATCCTCTATTTTTTTTCTTCAAAAAAATTTCGAAAGAATTTGGCGGTTTTTGTAAGTCTGTAGCCCTAATTTTTATGGAAAGTTTGCCTCGCTAAAAGACCGTCATTTTGCATTAAATGACGCTCTTTCCTAACTAAACTAACTTTTGTCTCTTCTAATCAACGAAAAAAAAATCAGCTAGTTTTTTTATCAAGAATATTTCCCAAAAAAATGGTGATTTTTGTAAGCCTATTGTCTTACTTTTCATCAAAAAATGGCCTCTCTGAAAAACCGTCATTTTGCTTCAAAAAAACTGTTTCCTAAATTAAAATCACTTTTGTTTTTTTCTAATCAAAAAAACAGAATCAGCTATATTTTTGTTAAAAAAAAATTCACAAAAAATTGACGACTTTTATAAAACCATATGCCCTACTTTTCATCGAAAAATGCCCTCTCTAAAAAACAGTCATTTTCCTTCAAAAAAAATATGTTTGCTCCATTAGAAGTATTTTTGTTTTTTCTAATCATCGAATAAAACCGCTAGTTATTTGATCAAAAAAATTTTGAAAGGATTTGGCGGTTTTTGTAAGCCTGTAGCCCTACGTTTTGTGGAATGTTTGCATCTCCAGAAACCGTTATTTTGCATTAAAATGACGCTACTTTCTAAACTAAATTAATTTTTTTTTCTAATCAACGAAAACAAAATTCCCAATTTTTTTGATAAAAAAGATTTTGAAAGAAATTGGCAGGTTTTGTGAACCAGTAGCCCTACCTTTTATGGAAAGTCTGCCTATCCAAAAACTATCATTTTGTTTCAAAAACAAAACTGTTTCCTCATTTAAAAAAACTTTTGATTTTTTCTAATCAACAAAAACAGAATCAGCTTTATTTTTGTTAAAAAGAATTCACAAAAAATTGACGATTTTTATAAAACCATATGCCCTACTTTTCATCGAAAAATGGCCTCTCTGAAAAACCGTCATTTTGCTTAAAAAAAACTGTTTCCTAAATTAAAATCACTTTTGTTTTTTTCTATTCAAAAAACAGAATCAGCTATATTTTTGTTAAAAAAAAATTCACAAAAAATTGACGACTTTTATAAAACCATAGACCCTACTTTTCATCAAAAATGCCCTCTCTAAATAACAGTCATTTTGCTTCAAAAAAATCTGTTTGCTACATTAGAAGTATTTTTGTTTTTTCTTATCAACGAAATGAAAATCCTCTATTTTTTTTCTTCAAAAAAATTTCGAAAGAATTTGGCGGTTTTTGTAAGTCTGTAGCCCTAATTTTTATGGAAAGTTTGCCTCGCTAAAAGACCGTCATTTTGCATTAAATGACGCTCTTTCCTAACTAAACTAACTTTTGTCTCTTCTAATCAACGAAAAAAAAATCAGCTAGTTTTTTTATCAAGAATATTTCCCAAAAAAATGATGATTTTTGTAAGCCTATTGTCTTACTTTTCATCAAAAAATGGCCTCACTGAAAAACCGTCATTTTGCTTCTAAAAAAACTGTTTCCTAAATTGAAATCACTTCTGTTTTTTTCTAATCAAAAGAAACAGAATCAGCTATATTTTTGTTAAAAAAAATTCACAAAAAATTGACGACTTTTATAAAACCATAGACCCTACTTTTCATCAAAAATGCCCTCTCTAAATAACAGTCATTTTACTTCAGAAAAAATCTGTTTGCTACATTAGAAGCATTTTTTTTTTTCTTATCAACGAAATGAAAATCCTCTATTTTTTTTCTTCAAAAAAATTTCGAAAGAATTGGGCGGTTTTTGTAAGTCTGTAGCCCTAATTTTTATGGAAAGTTTGCCTCGCTAAAAGACCGTCATTTTGCATTAAATGACGCTCTTTCCTAACTAAACCAACTTTTGTCTCTTCTAATCAACGAAAACAAAATCAGCTAGTTTTTTTATCAAGACTATTTCTCAAAAAAATGGTGATTTTTGTAAGCCTATTGTCTTACTTTTCATCAAAAAATGGCCTCTCTGAAAAACCGTCATTTTGCTTCAAAAAAACTGTTTCCTAAATTAAAATCACTTTTGTTTTTTTCTAATCAAAAAAACAGAATCAGCTATATTTTTGTTAAAAAAAAATTCACAAAAAATTGACGACTTTTATAAAACCATATGCCCTACTTTTCATCGAAAAATGCCCTCTCTAAAAAACAGTCATTTTCCTTCAAAAAAAATATGTTTGCTCCATTAGAAGTATTTTTGTTTTTTCTAATCATCGAATAAAACCGCTAGTTATTTGATCAAAAAAATTTTGAAAGGATTTGGCGGTTTTTGTAAGCCTGTAGCCCTACGTTTTGTGGAATGTTTGCATCTCCAGAAACCGTTATTTTGCATTAAAATGACGCTACTTTCTAAACTAAATTAATTTTTTTTTCTAATCAACGAAAACAAAATTCCCAATTTTTTTGATAAAAAAGATTTTGAAAGAAATTGGCAGGTTTTGTGAACCAGTAGCCCTACCTTTTATGGAAAGTCTGCCTATCCAAAAACTATCATTTTGTTTCAAAAACAAAACTGTTTCCTCATTTAAAAAAACTTTTGATTTTTTCTAATCAACAAAAACAGAATCAGCTTTATTTTTGTTAAAAAGAATTCACAAAAAATTGACGATTTTTATAAAACCATATGCCCTACTTTTCATCGAAAAATGGCCTCTCTGAAAAACCGTCATTTTGCTTAAAAAAAACTGTTTCCTAAATTAAAATCACTTTTGTTTTTTTCTATTCAAAAAACAGAATCAGCTATATTTTTGTTAAAAAAAAATTCACAAAAAATTGACGACTTTTATAAAACCATATGCCCTACTTTTCATCGAAAAATGCCCTCTCTAAAAAACAATCATTTTGCTTCAAAAGACATATGTTTGCTACATTAGAAGTATTTTTGTTTTTTCTAATCAACGAAAAAAACCGATAGTTATTTGATCAAAAAAATTTTGAAAGGATTTGGCGGTTTTTGTAAGCCTGTAACCCTACGTTTTGTGGAATGTTTGCATCTCCAGAAACCGTTATTTTGCATTAAAATGACGCTACTTTCTAAACCAAATTAATTTTTTTTTTCTAATCAACGAAAACAAAATTCCCAATTTTTTTGATAAAAAAGATTTTGAAAGAAATTGGCGGTTTTCATGAACCAGTAGCCCTACCTTTTATGGAAAGTCTGCCTATCCAAAAACTATCATTTTGTTTCAAAAACAAAACTGTTTCCTAAATTAAAAAAAGTTTTGTTTTTTCTAATCAATAAAAACAGAATCAGCTATTTTTTGTTAAAAAAAATTTCACGAAAAATTGGCAATCTTTATAAGCTTATAGCCTTACTTTTTATCGAAAAATGGCCTCTCTAAAAAACTGTCATTTCGCTTCAAAAACAAATCTGTTTTCTAAATTAAAATAATTTTTTGTTTTTTCTCATCAACGAAAAAAAAACTCGCTAGTTTTTTGATCAAAAAAATTTACAAAGGAATTGGCGGATCTTGTAAGCCTGTAGCCCTACTTTTTATGGAGATTCTGCCTTTCTAAAAAACCGTCATTTTGAATTAAAATGCCGCTGTTTCCAAAACTAAATTAATTTTCTGTTTCTTTTAAAGAAGGGTGACAAAATCCGCTAGTTTTTTGATCAAAAAAAATTCCAAAGAATTTGGCTGATCTCGTAAGCCTGTAGCCCTACTTTTTATGGAAAGTTTTCCTTTCCAAAAAACCTTCAATTTGCATTAAAATGACGCTGTTTCCTAAACTAAATCAATTTCTTGTTTTTTCTAATCAACAAAAACCAAATTCGGTAGTTTTTTGATCAAAGAAATTTCGAAAGAATTTGGCGGTTTTTGTAAGCCTGTAGCCCTATTTCTATGGAAAGTTTGCCTCTCCAAAAAAACGTCACTTTGCATTAAAAAGCCGTTGTTTCCTAAACTAAATTAATTTTTTTGTTTTTTCTAATGAACGAATACTAAATCCGCTAATTTCTTGATCAAAAAAAGTTTGAAATAAATTGGCGGTTTTTAAAAGCCAGTAGCCTTACCTTTAATGGAAAGTTTACATATCCAAAAACCGCCATTTTGTTTCAAAAACAAAACTGTTTCCTAAATTAAAAATATTTGTTGTTTTTTTTAATCAACAAAAACAGGGTCAACGATTTTTTTGCTAAAAAAAATTTCACAAAAAAATTGACGATTTTTATAAGCCTTTAGCCTTACATTTCATCAAAAAATAGCCTCTCTAAAAAACCGTCATTTTGCTTCAAAAACAAATCTGTTTTCTAAATAAAAATAATTTTTTTCCCAATCGTTCAAAACAAAATTCGCTAGCTTTTCGATCAAAATGTTTCTAAAGAAATTGGCGGTTTTTGTAAGCCAGTAGCCCTACCTTTTATGGAAAGTTGGCCTCTTCAAAAAACCGTCATTTTGTTTCAAAAACAAAACTGTTTCCTCGATTAGGATAACGTTTGTTTTTTTCTAATCAATAAAAACAGAAACAGCTATATTTTTGTTTAAAAAAAATTCAAGAAAAACTGACGATTTTATAAGCTTATAGCCCTATTTTTTTTCGAAAAATGGCATCTCTAAAAAACAGTTATTTTGCTTCAACAAAAATCTGTTTGCTACATTAGAATTATTTTTGTTTTTTCTAATCCATGAAAACAAATTTGCTAGCTATTTTATCAAAAGAATTTCGAAAGAATTTGGCGGTTTTTGTAAGCCTGTAGCCCTTTATTTTATGGAATGTTTGCCTCTCCAAAAAAACGTCACTTTGCATTAAAAAGTCGCTGTTTCCTAAACTAAATTAATTTTGTGTTTTTTCTAATGAACGAAAACAAAATCCGCTAGCTTTTTGATCAAAAAAGTTCTAAAGAAATTTGCGGTTTTTGAAAGCCAGTAGCCCTACCTTTTATGGAAAGTTTACCTATCCAAAAAACCGCCATTTTGTTTCAAAAACAAAACTGTTACCTAAAATAATATAACTTTTGTTTTTTTCTAATCAACAAAAACAGAATAAGCTAGATTTTTGTTAACAAAAAATTCACAAAAATTGACGATTTTTATAAAACCATATGCCCTACTTTTCATCGAAAAATGCCCTCTCTAAAAAACAGTCATTTTTCTTCAAAAACAATATTGTTTGCTAAATTAAATAAATTTTTGTTTTTTTCTAAACAACAAAAACAGAAACAGCTATATTTTTGTAAAAAAAAAATTGACGAAAAATTGACGATTTTTATAAGCTAATAGCCCTACTTTTCATCGATAAATGGCATCTCTAAAAAACAGTCATTTTGCTTCAAAAAAAATCTGTTTGCTACATTAGAATTATTTTTGTTTTTTCTAATCAATGAAAAAAAAATCTGCTAGTTATTTTATCAAAAGAATTTCGAAAGAAATTGGTGGTTTTGAAAGCCAGTAGCCCTACCTTTTATGGAAAGTTTACCTATCCAAAAAGCCGTCATTTTGTTTCAAAAACAAAACTGTTTCCTAAATTAAAATAACTTTTGTTTTTTCTAATCAACAAAAACAGGATCAGCGATTTTTTCACCAAAAATCTTTCACAAAAAATTGACGATTTTTATAAGCTGATAGCCTTACATTTCATCAAAAAATAGCCTTTCTTAAAAACCGTCATTTTGCTTCAAAAACAAATCTGTTTTCTAAAATAAAATAATTTTTTTTCTAATCAATAAAAACAGAAACAGCTATATTTTTGTTAACAAGAAATTCACAAAAATTGACAATTTTTATAAAACCATATGCCCTACTTTTCATGGAAAAATGCCTTCTCTAAAAAACAGTCATTTTGCTTTAAAAAAAATCTGTTTGCTACATTAGAAGTATTTTTGTTTTTTCTTATCAACGAAATGAAAATCTTATATTTTTTTTCTTCAAAAAAATTTCGAAAGAATTTGGCGGTTTTTGTAAGTCTGTAGCCCTAATTTTTATGGAAAGTTTGCCTCGCTAAAAACCGTCATTTTGCATTAAAATGACGCTACTTTCTAAACTAAATTAATTTTTTCTTTCTAATCAACGAAAACAAAATTCCCAATTTTTTTGATGAAAAAGATTTTGAAAGAAATTGGCGGTTTTCGTGAACCAGTAGCCCTACCTTTTATGGAAAGTCTGCCTATCCAAAAAACTATCATTTTGTTTCAAAAACAAAACTGTTTCCTAAATTAAAAAAAGTTTTGTTTTTTCTAATCAATAAAAACAGAATCAGCTATTTTTTGTTAAAAAAAATTTCACGAAAAATTGGCAATCTTTATAAGCTTATAGCCTTACTTTTTATCGAAAAATGGCCTCTCTAAAAAACTGTCATTTCGCTTCAAAAACAAATCTGTTTTCTAAATTAAAATAATTTTTGTTTTTTCTAATCAACAAAAACAGGATCAGCAATTTTTTTCACTAAAAGAACTTTCACAAAAAATTGACGATTTTTATAAGCTTATAGCCTTACATTTCATCGACAAAAGGCATTTCTAAAAAACAGTCATTTTGCTTTAAAAAAAATCTGTTTGCTACATTAGAAGTATTTTTGTTTTTTCTTATCAACGAAATGAAAATCTTATATTTTTTCTCTTCAAAAAAATTTCGAAAGAATTTGGCGGTTTTTGTAAGTCTGTAGCCCTAATTTTTATGGAAAGTTTGCCTCGCTAAAAGACCGTCATTTTGCATTAAATGACGCTCTTTCCTAACTAAACTAATTTTTGTCTCTTCTAATCAACAAAAACAAAATCAGCTAGTTTTTTTATCAAGAATATTTTCCAAAAAAATGGTGATTTTTGTAAGCCTATTGTCTTACTTTTCATCAAAAAAATGGCCTCTCTGAAAAACCGTCATTTTGCTTAAAAAAAACTGTTTCCTAAATTAAAATCACTTTTGTTTTTTTCTAATAAAAAAACAGAATCAGCTATATTTTTGTTAAAAAAAAATTCACAAAAAATTGACGACTTTTATAAAACCATATGCCCTACTTTTCATCGAAAAATGCCCTCTCTGAAAAACAGTAATTTTGCTTCAAAAAAAATCTGTTTGCAACATTAGAAGTATTTTTGCTATTTCTAATCAACGAAAAAAACCGCTAGTTATTTGATCAAAAAAATTTTGAAAGGATTTGGCGGTTTTTTTAAGCCTGTAGCCCTACGTTTGGTGGAATGTTTGCATCTCAAGAAACCGTTATTTTGCATTAAAATGACGCTACTTTCTAAACTAAATTAATTTTTTTTTTCTAATCAACGAAAACAAAATTCCCAATTTTTTTGATGAAAAAGATTTTGAAAGAAATTGGCGGTTTTCGTGAACCAGTAGCCCCACCTTTTATGGAAAGTCTGCCTATCCAAAAAACTATCATTTTGTTTCAAAAACAAAACTGTTTCCTAAATTAAAAAAAGTTTTGTTTTTTCTAATCAATAAAAACAGAATCAGCTATTTCTTGTTAAAAAAAATTTCACGAAAAATTAGCAATCTTTATAAGCTTATAGCCTTACTTTTTATCGAATAATGGCCTCTCTAAAAAACTGTCATTTCGCTTCAAAAACAAATCTGTTTTCTAAATTAAAATAATTTTGGTTTTTTCTAATCAACAAAAACAAAATCCGCTAGTTTTTTGATCAAAAAAATTTCCAAAGAAATTGGCGGTACTTTTAAGCCTGTAGCCCTACTTTTTATGGAAAGTTTGTCTTTCAAAAAAACAGTCATTTTGCATTCAAATGACGCTGTTTCCTAAACTCAAATAATGTTTTGTTTTTTCTCATCAACGAAAAAAAAACTCGCTAGTTTTTTGATCAAAAAAATTTACAAAGAAATTGGCGGATCTTGTAAGCCTGTAGCCCTACTTTTTATGGAGATTCTGCCTTTCTAAAAAACCGTCATTTTGAATTTAAATGCCGCTGTTTCCAAAACTAAATTAATTTTCTGTTTCTTTTAAAGAAGGATGACAAAATCCGCTAGTTTTTTGATCAAAAAAAATTCCAAAGAATTTGGCTGATCTCGTAAGCCTGTAGCCCTACTTTTTATGGAAAGTTTTCCTTTCCAAAAAACCTTCATTTTGCATTAAAATGACGCTGTTTCCTAAACTAAATCAATTTCTTGTTTTTTCTAATCAACAAAAACCAAATTCGGTAGTTTTTTGATCAAAGAAATTTCGAAAGAATTTGGCGGTTTTTGTAAGCCTGTAGCCCTATTTCTATGGAAAGTTTGCCTCTCCAAAAAAACGTTTTTTTGCATTAAAAAGCCGTTGTTTCCTAAACAGAATTAATTTTTTTGTTTTTTCTAATGAACGAATACTAAATCCGCTAATTTCTTGATCAAAAAAAGTTTGAAATAAATTGGCGGTTTTTGAAAGCCAGTAGCCTTACCTTTAATGGAAAGTTTACATATCCAAAAACCGCCATTTTGTTTCAAAAACAAAACTGTTTCCTAAATTAAAGATATTTTTTGTTTTTTCTAATCAACAAAAACAGGGTCAACGATTTTTTCGCTAAAAAAAATTTCACAAATAAATTGACGATTTTTATAAGCTTTTAGCCTTACACTTCATCAAAAAATGGCCTCTCTAAAAAACCGTCATTTTCCTTCAAAAACAAATCTGTTTTCTAAAAAAAATGTTTTTTTCTTTTCCAATCAACGAAAACAAAATCCGCTAGCTTTTCGATCAACAAATTTCTAAATAAATTGGCGGTTTTGTAAGCCAGTAGCCCTTCTTTTTATGGAAAATTTGCTTCTCCAAAAAACCGTCATTTTGTTTCAAAAACAAAACTGTTTCCTCATTTAAAAAAACTTTTGATTTTTTCTAATCAACAAAAACAGAATCAGCTATATTTTTGTTAAAAAAAATTCACAAAAAATTGACGATTTTTATAAAACCATATGCCCTACTTTTCATCGAAAAATGGCATCTCTAAAAAACAGTCATTTTGCTTTAAAAAAAATCTGTTTGCTACATTAGAAGTATTTTTGTTTTTTCTTATCAACGAAATGAAAATCTTATATTTTTTTTCTTCAAAGAAATTTCGAAAGAATATGGCGGTTTTTGTAAGTCTGTAGCCCTAATTTTTATGGAAAGTTTGCCTCGCTAAAAACCGTCATTTTGCATTAAAATGGCGCTACTTTCTAAACTAAATTAATTTTTTTTTTCTAATCAACGAAAACAAAATTCCCAATTTTTTTGATGAAAAAGATTTTGAAAGAAATTGGCGGTTTTCGTGAACCAGTAGCCCTACCTTTTATGGAAAGTCTGCCTATCCAAAAAACTATCATTTTGTTTCAAAAACAAAACTGTTTCCTAAATTAAAAAAAGTTTTGTTTTTTCTAATCAATAAAAACAGAATCAGCTATTTTTTGTTAAAAAAAATTTCACGAAAAATTGGCAATCTTTATAAGCTTATAGCCTTACTTTTTATCGAAAAATGGCCTCTCTAAAAAACTGTCATTTCGCTTCAAAAACAAATCTGTTTTCTAAATTAAAATAATTTTTGTTTTTTCTAATCAACAAAAACAAAATCCGCTAGTTTTTTGATCAAAAAAATTTTCAAAGAAATTGGCGGTACTTTTAAGCCTGTATCCCTACTTTTTATGGAAAGTTTGTCTTTCAAAAAAACAGTCATTTTGCATTCAAATGACGCTGTTTCCTAAACTAAAATAATTTTTTGTTTTTTCTCATCAACGAAAAAAAAACTCGCTAGTTTTTTGATCAAAAAAATTTATAAAGAAATTGGCGGATCTTGTAAGCCTGTAGCCCTACTTTTTATGGAGATTCTGCCTTTCTAAAAAACCGTCATTTTGAATTAAAATGCCGCTGTTTCCAAAACTAAATTAATTTTCCGTTTCTTTTAAAGAAGGATGACAAAATCCGCTAGTTTTTTGATCAAAAAAAATTCCAAAGAATTTGGCTGATCTCGTAAGCCTGTAGCCCTACTTTTTATGGAAAGTTTTCCTTTCCAAAAAACCTTCATTTTGCATTAAAATGACGCTGTTTCCTAAACTAAATCAATTTCTTGTTTTTTCTAATCAACAAAAACCAAATTCGGTAGTTTTTTGATCAAAGAAATTTCGAAAGAATTTGGCGGTTTTTGTAAGCCTGTAGCCCTATTTCTATGGAAAGTTTGCCTCTCCAAAAAAACGTCTCTTTGCATTAAAAAGCCGTTCTTTCCTAAACTAAATTAATTTTTTTGTTTTTTCTAATGAACGAATACTAAATCCGCTAATTTCTTGATCAAAAAAAGTTTGAAATAAATTGGCGGTTTTTGAAAGCCAGTAGCCTTACCTTTAATGGAAAGTTTACATATCCAAAAACCGCCATTTTGTTTCAAAAACAAAACTGTTTCCTAAATTAAAAATATTTTTTGTTTTTTCTAATCAACAAAAACAGGGTCAACGATTTTTTTGCTGAAAAAAATTTCACAAAAAAATTGACGATTTTTATAAGCTTTTAGACTTACACTTCATCAAAAAATGGCCTCTCTAAAAAACCGTCATTTTGCTTCAAAAACAAATCTGTTTTCTAAAAGAAAATATTTTTTCTTTTCCAATCAACGAAAACAAAATCCGCTAGCTTTTCGATCAAAAAATTTCTAAATAAATTGGCGGTTTTGTAAGCCAGTAGCCCTTCCTTTTATGGAAAATTTGCTTCTCCAAAAAACCGTCATTTTGTTTCAAAAACAAAACTGTTTCCTCATTTAAAAAAACTTTTGATTTTTTCTAATCAACAAAAATAGAATCAGCAATATTTTTGTTAAAAAAAATTCACAAAAAATTGACGATTTTTATAAAACCATATGCCCTACTTTTCATCGAAAAATGCCCTCTCTAAAAAACAGTCATTTTGCTTCAAAAACAATATTGTTCCTTAATTAAATAAATTTTTGTTTTTTTCTAATCAACAAAAATAGAAACAGCTATATTTTTGTAAAAAAAAAATTCCCGAAAAATTGACGATTTTTTTAAGCTTATAGCCCTACTTTTCATCGAAAAATGGCATCTCTAAAAAACAGTCATTTTACTTTAAAAAAAATCTGTTTGCTACATTAGAATTATTTTTACTTTTTCTAATCAATGAAAACATAATTTGCTAGTTATTTTATCAAAAGAATTTCGAAAGAAATTGGCGGTTTTGAAAGCCAGTAGCCTTACCTTTAATGGAAAGTTTACATATCCAAAAACCGCCATTTTGTTTCAAAAACAAAACTGTTTCCTAAATTAAAAATATTTTTTGTTTTTTCTAATCAACAAAAACAGGGTCAACGATTTTTTCGCTAAAAAAAATTTCACAAAAAAATTGACGATTTTTATAAGCTTTTAGCCTTACACTTCATCAAAAAATGGCCTCTCTAAAAAACAGTCATTTTGCTTCAAAAACAAATCTGTTTTCTAAATAAAAATAATTTTTTTTTCCAATCAACCAAAATAAAATTTGCTAGCTTTTTGATCAAAATGTTTCTAAAGAAATTGGCGGTTTTTGTAAGCCAGTAGCCCTATCTTTTATGGAAAGTTTGCCTCTTCAAAAAACCGTCATTTTGTTTCAAAAACAAAACTGTTTCCTCGATTAGAATAACTTTTGTTTTTTTCTAAACAACAAAAACAGAAACAGCTATATTTTTGTTTAACGAAAATTCATGAAAAATTGACGATTTTTTTAAGCTGATGGCCCTACTTTTCTTCGATAAATGGCATCTCTAAAAAACAGTCATTTTGCTTCAAAAAAAATCTGTTTGCTACATTAGAATTATTTTTGTTTTTTCTAATCAATGAAAACAAAATCTGCTAGCTATTTTATCAAAAGAATTTCGAAAGAATTTGGCGATTTTTGTAAGCCTGTAGCCCTTCTTTTTATGGAATGTTTGCTCTCCAAAAAAACATCACTTTGCATTAAAAAGCCGCTGTTTCCTAAACTAAATTAATTTTTTGTTTTTTCTAATGAACGAAAACAAAATCCGCTAGTTTCTTGATCAAAAAAATTTTGAAATGAATTGGCGGTTTTTGAAAGCCAGTAGCCCTACCTTTCATGGAAAGTTTACCCATCCAAAAAACCGCCATTTTGTTTCAAAAACAAAACTTTTTCCTCAATTAATATAACTTTTGTTTTTTTTAATCAACAAAAACAGGATCAGCGATTTTTTCGCTAAAAAAAATTTCACAAAAAATTGACGATTTTATAAGTTTATAGCCTTACACTTCATCAAAAAATGCCCTCTCTAAAAAACCGTCATTTTGCTTCAAAAACAAATCTGTTTTCTAAAAAAAAATATTTTTTTCTTTTCCAATCAACGAAAACAAAATCCGCTAGCTTTTCGATCAAACAATTTCTAAATAAATTGGCGGTTTTGTAAGCCAGTAGCCCTTCCTTTTATGGAAAATTTGCTTCTCCAAAAAACCGTCATTTTGTTTCAAAAACAAAACTGTTTCCTAATTTAAAAAAACTTTTGATTTTTTCTAATCAACAAAAACAGAATCAGCTATATTTTTGTTAAAAAAAATTCACAAAAAATTGACGATTTTTATTAAACCATATGCCCTACTTTTCATCGAAAAATGCCCTCTCTAAAAAACAGTCATTTTGCTTCAAAAACAATATTGTTCCTTAATTAAATAAATTTTTGTTTTTTTCTAATCAACAAAAATAGAAACAGCTATATTTTTGTAAAAAAAAATTCCCGAAAAATTGACGACTTTTATAAGCTTATAGCCCTACATTTCATCGAAAAATGGCATCTCTAAAAAACAGTCATTTTGCTTTAAAAGAAATCTGTTTGCTACATTAGAATTATTTTTATTTTTTCTAATCAATGAAAACATAATTTGCTAGTTATTTTATCAAAAGAATTTCGAAAGAAATTGGCGGTTTTGAAAGCCAGTAGCCCTACCTTTTATGGAAAGTTTACCTATCCAAGAAACCGTCATTTTGTTTCAAAAACAAAACTTTTTCCTAAATTAATATAACTTTTGTTTTTCTAATCAACAAAAACAGGATCAGCGATTTTTTCGCTAAAAAAAATTTCACAAAAAATTGACGATTTTATAAGTTTATAGCCTTACACTTCATCAAAAAATGCCCTCTCTAAAAAACAGTCATTTTGCTTGAAAAACAAATCTGTTTTCTAAAAAAAAATATTTGTTTCTTTTCCAATCAACGAAAACAAAATCCGCTAGCTTTTCGATCAAAAAATTTCTAAATAAATTGGCGGTTTTGTAAGCCAGTAGCCCTTCCTTTTATGGAAAATTTGCTTCTCCAAAAAACCGTCATTTTGTTTGAAAAACAAAACTGTTTCCTTATTTAAAAAAACTTTTGATTTTTTCTAATCAACAAAAACAGAATCAGCTATATTTTTGTTAAAAAAAATTCACAAAAAATTGACGATTTTCATAAAACCATATGCCCTACTTTTCATCCAAAAATGCCCTCTCTAAAAAACAGTCATTTTGCTTCAAAAACAATATTGTTCCTTAATTAAATAAATTTTTGTTTTTTTCTAATCAACAAAAATAGAAACAGCTATATTTTTGTAAAAAAAAATTCCCGAAAAATTGACGATTTTTATAAGCTTATAGCCCTACTTTTCATCGAAAAATGGCATCTTTAAAAAACAGTCATTTTGCTTTAAAAGAAACCTGTTTGCTACATTAGAATTATTTTTATTTTTTCTAATCAATGAAAACATAATTTGCTAGTTATTTTATCAAAAGAATTTTGAAAGAATTTGGCGGTTTTGAAAGCCAGTAGCCCTACCTTTTATGGAAAGTTTACCTATCCAAGAAACCGTCATTTTGTTTCAAAAACACAACTTTTTCCTAAATTAATATAACTTTTGTTTTTTCTAATCAACAAAAACAAGATCAGCGATTTTTTCGCTAAAAAAAATTTCACAAAAAATTGACGATTTTATAAGTTTATAGCCTTACACTTCATCAAAAAATGCCCTCTCTAAAAAACCGTCATTTTGCTTCAAAAACAAATCTGTTTTCTAAATAAAAATAATTTTTTTCCAATCAACGAAAACAAAATCCGCTAGCTTTTCGATCAAAAAATTTCTAAATAAATTGGCGGTTTTGTACGCCAGTAGCCCTTCCTTTTATGGAAAACTTGCTTCTCCAAAAAACCGTCATTTTGTTTCAAAAACAAAACTGTTTCCTCATTTAAAAAAACTTTTGATTTTTTCTAATCAACAAAAACAGAATCAGCTATATTTTTGTTAAAAAAAATTCACAAAAAATTGACGATTTTCATAAAACCATATGCCCTACTTTTCATCGAAAAATGCCCTCTCTAAAAAACAGTCATTTTGCTTCAAAAACAATATTGTTCCTTAATTAAATAAATTTTTGTTTTTTTCTAATCAACAAAAATAAAAACAGCTATATTTTTGTAAAAAAAAAATCCCCGAAAAATTGACGATTTTTATAAGCTTATAGCCCTCCTTTAATCGAAAAATGGCATCTCTAAAAAACAGTCATTTTGCTTTAAAAGAAATCTGTTTTCTACATTAGAATTATTTTTATTTTTTCTAATCAATGAAAACATAATTTGCTAGTTATTTTATCAAAAGAATTTCGAAAGAAATTGGCGGTTTTGAAAGCCAGTAGCCCTACCTTTTATGGAAAGTTTACCTATCCAAGAAGCCGTCATTTTGTTTCAAAAACAAAACTTTTTCCTAAATTAATATAACTTTTGTTTTTTCTAATCAACAAAAACAGGATCAGCGATTTTTTCGCTAAAAAAAATTTCACAAAAAATTGACGATTTTATAAGTTTATAGCCTTACACTTCATCAAAAAATGCCCTCTCTAAAGAACCGTCATTTTGCTTCAGAAACAAATCTGTTTTCTAAATAAAAATAATTTTTTTCCAATCAACGAAAACAAAATCCGCTAGCTTTTCGATCAAAAAATTTTCTAAACAAATTGGCGGTTTTTGTAATCCAGTAGCCCTACCTTTTATGGAGAATTTGCCTCTCCAAAAAACCGTCATTTTGTTTCAAAAACAAAAATGTTTCCCCATTTAAAATAACTTTTGTTTTTTTCTAATCAACAAAAACAGAATAGGCTATATTTTTGTTAAAAAAAAATTCACAAAAAATTGACGATTTTTATAAAAACATATGCCCTACTTTTCATCGAAAAATGCCCTCTCTAAAAAACAGTCATTTTGCTTCAAAAACAATATTGTTTCCTAAATTAAAAAAATTTTTGTCTTTTTCTAATCAACAAGAACAGAAACAGCTATATTTTTGTAAAAAATAAATTCGCGACAAATTGACGATTTTTATAAGCTTATAGCCCTACATTTCATCGAAAAATGGCATCTCTAAAAAACAGTCATTTTGCTTCAAGAAAAATCTGTTTGCTACATTAGAATTATTTTTGTTTTTTCTAATCAATGAAAACAAAATCTGCTAGCTATTTTATCAAAAGAATTTCGAAAGAATTTGGCGGTTTTTGTATACCTGTAGCCCAACCTGTCATGGAAAATTTGCCTTTCTAAAAAACAGTCATTTTGCTTCAAAAACAATATTGTTTCCTGAATGAAATAAATTTTTGTTTTTTTCTAATCAACAAAAACAGAAACAGCTCTGTTTTTGTAAAAAAAAATTCCCGAAAAATTGACGATTTTTATCAGCTGATAGCCTTACATTTCATCAAAAAATAGCCTCTCTTAAAAACCGTCATTTTGCTTCAAAAACAAATCTGTTTTCTAATGTAAAATAATTTTTTTTTCCAATCAACGAAAACAAAACTCGCTAGCTTTTCGATCAAAATATTTCTTAAGAAATTGGCGGTTTTTGTAAACCAGTAGCCCTACCTTTTATGGAAAGTTTGCCCCTCCAAAAAACCGTCATTTTGTTTTAAAAACAAAACTGTTTTCTTAATTAAAATAACTTTTATTTTTTTCTAATCAACAAAAATAGAATCAGCTTTATTTTGTTCCAAAAATTCACAAAAAATTGACGATTTTTATAAAACGATATGCCCTACTTTTTATCGAAAAATGCCTTCTCTAAAAAAACAGTCATTTTGCTTCAAATACAATATTGTTTCCTAAATTAAATAAATTTTTGTTTTTTTCTAATCAACAAGAACAGAAACAGCTATATTTTTGTAAAAAAAAAATTCGCGAAAAATTGACGATTTTTATAAGCTTATAGCGCTATTTTTCATCGATAAATGGCATCTCTAAAAAACAGTCATTTTGCTTCAAAAAAATCTGTTTGCTACCTTAGAATTATTTTTGTTTTTTCTAATCAATGAAAACAAAATCTGCTAGCTATTTTATCAAAAGAATTTCGAAAGAATTTGGCGGTTTTTGTAAGCCTGTAGCCCTACTTTTTATGGAATGTTTGCTTCTCCAAAAAAACCGTCATTTTCCATTAAAATGAAGCTGTTTCCTAAACTAGACTAATTTTTTGTTCTTTCTAATCAACGAAAATGAAATCCACTAGTTTTTTGATCGAAAAAATTTCTAATGAATTTGGCGGTTTTTCTAATCCTGTAGCCCTACTTTTTATTGAAAGTTTGCCTCTCCAAAAAACCGTCATTTTGTTTCAAAAACAAAATTGTTTCCTAAATTAAATAAATTTTTGTTTTTTTCTAATCAACAAGAACAGAAACAGCTATATTTTTTTAAAAACAAAATTCGCGAATTATTGACGATTTTTATAAGCTTATAGCCCTACTTTTCATCGATAAATGGCATCTCTAAAAAACAGTCATTTTGCTTCAAAAAAAACTGTTTGCTACATTAGAATTATTTTTGTTTTTTCTAATCAATGAAAACAAAGTCTGCTAGTTATTTTATCAAAAGAACTTCGAAAGAATTTGGCGGTTTTTGTAAGCCTGTAGCCCTTCTTTTTATGGAATGTTTGCCTCTCCAAAAAAACGTCACTTTGCATTAAAAAGCCGCTGTTTCCTAAACTAAATTAATTTTTTGTTTTTTCTAATGAACGAAAACAAAATCCGCTAGTTTCTTGACCAAACAATTTCAAAAGAATTTGACGATTTTTGTATGCCTGTAGCCCTACTTTTTATGGAAAGTTTGCCTTTCCAAAAAACCGTCATTTTGCATTAAACGACGCTGTTTCCGAAATTAAATTAATTTCTTTTTTTTTAACGAAGGAAACCGAAATCCCCTAGTTTTTTGATCAAAAAAATTTTCAATGGAATTGGCGGATCTTGTAAGCCTGTAGCCCTACTTTTTATGGAAAGTTTGCCTTTCCAAAAAACCGTCATTTTGCATTGAAATGCCGCTGTTTCCTAAGTTAAATTAATTTTCTGTATTTTCTGATGAACCAAAAAAAAATCCGCTAGTTTTTTGATCAAAAAAATATTCAATGAAATTAGCGGATCTTGTAAGCCTGTAGCCCTACTTTTTATGGAAAGTTTGCCTTTCCAAAAAACCGTCATTTTGCATTAAAATGCCGCTGTTTCCTAACTTAAATTAATTTTTTGTATTTTCTGATGAACGAAAATAAAATCCGCTAGTTTTTTGATAAAAAAAATTTCCAAAGAAAGTGGTGGATCTTGTAAGCCTGTAGCCCTACTTTTTATGGAAAGTTTGCCTTTCCACAAAACCGTCATTTTGAATTAAAATGCTGCTGTTTCCTAAGTTAAATTAATTTTTTGTATTTTCTGATGAACGAAAAAAAAATCCGCTAGTTTTTTGTTCAAAAAAATTTTCAATGAAATTGGCGGATCTTGTAAGCCTGTAGCCCTACTTTTTATGGAAAGTTTGCCTTTCAAAAAAACCGTCATTTTGCATTAAAATGCCGCTGTTTCCTAAGTTAAATTAATTTTTTGTATTTTCTGATGAACGAAAAAAAAATCCGCTAGTTTTTTGATCAAAAAAATTTTCAATGAAATTGGCGGATCTTGTAAGCCTGTAGCCCTACTTTTTATGGAAAGTTTGCCTTTCCAAAAAACCGTCATTTTGCATTGAAATGCCGCTGTTTCCTAAGTTAAATTAATTTTTTGTATTTTCTGATGAACGAAAAAAAAATCCGCTAGTTTTTTGATCAAAAAAATTTTCAATGAAATTTGAGGATCTTGTAAGCCTGTAGCCCTACTTTTTATGGAAAGTTTGCCTTTCCAAAAAACCGTCATTTTGCATTAAACGACCCTGTTTCCGAAATTAAATTAATTTCTTTTTTTTTAACGAAGGAAACCAAAATCCGCTAGTTTTTTGATCAAAAAAATTTTCAATGAAATTGGGGGATCCTGTAAGCCTGTAGCCCTACTTTTTATGGAAAGTTTGCCTTTCCAAAAAACCGTCATTTCGCATTAAAATGTTGCTGTTTCCTAAACAAAGTAAATTTCTTGTTTTTTCTAATGAAGGAAAAGAAAATCCGCTAGTTTTTTGATCAAAAAAATATTCAATGAAATTAGCGGATCTTGTAAGCCTGTAGCCCTACTTTTTATGGAAAGTTTGCCTTTCCAAAAATCCGTCATTTTGCATAAAAATGCCGCTGTTTCCTAAGTTAAATTAATTTTTTGTATTTTCTGATGAACGAAAATAAAATCCGCTAGTTTTTTGATAAAAAAAATTTCCAAAGAAAGTGGTGGATCTTGTAAGCCTGTAGCCCTACTTTTTATGGAAAGTTTGCCTTTCCACAAAACCGTCATTTTGCATTAAAATGCCGCTGTTTCCTAAGTTAAATTATTTTTTTGTATTTTATGATGAACGAAAAAAAAATCCGCTAGTTTTTTGATCAAAAAAATTTTCAATGAAATTGGCGGATCTTGTAAGCCTCTAGCCCTACTTTTTATGGAAAGTTTGCCTTTCCAAAAAACCGTCATTTTGCATTAAAATGCCGCTGTTTCCTAAGTTAAATTAATTTTTTGTATTTTCTGATGAACGAAAAAAAAATCCGCTAGTTTTTTGATCAAAAAAATTTTCAATGAAATTGGCGGATCTTGTAAGCCTGTAGCCCTACTTTTTATGGAAAGTTTGCCTTTCCAAAAAACCGTCATTTTGCATTGAAATGCCGCTGTTTCCTAAGTTTAATTACTTTTTTGTATTTTCTGATGAACGAAAAAAAAAATCCGCTAGTTTTTTGATCAAAAAAATTTTCAATGAAATTGGCGGATCTTGTAAGCCTGTAGCCCTACTTTTTATGGAAAGTTTGCCTTTCCAAAAAACCGTCATTTTGCATTAAAATGCCGCTGTTTCCTAAATTAAATTAATTTTTTGTATTTTCTGATGAACGAAAAAAAATCCGCTAGTTTTTTGATCAAAAAAATTTTCAATGAAATTGGCGGATGGCGGGATACTTGTAACCTGTAAGCCCTACTTTAAGGAAGATATGCCTTTCAAAAATAACCGTCATTGCATAGAAGACACCTCCGATTAAATAATTTCTTTAAAGAATGAACAAATTCCGCCTATTTTGACAAAAAAAAGATTTTCTAATGAAATGGGGGATCCGTAGCCTGTACACCTACCATCTATGGAAATTTGCCGCCCTTCCCCAAACTCCATGAGATCACCATAAAAAAACAAGATG
>NW_027019296.1:6637-21003 GCF_013076305.1 Rhopilema esculentum
TTTTAGGCTCTTATTTTGATAACAAGAACTTGGCCATTTTTGAAAAATTTCATGACCCCGGACCTGCAAAAGAGTTCAAAAAAGTTGAAATTTTTCAAAAAAATTTTTTTATTCGAAACAACCTAGAAAGTCTTAATACACGTTCCGAACAACATTTCGGGTGGTTTCGTTGAATTTCAGACTCTTATTTTGAAAATAAGGACTTAGCCATTTTTGAAAAATTTCATGACCCCAGACCTGCAAAAAAGTTCAAAAAAGTTGACATTTTTAAAAAAAAATTTTTTACTCGAAACAACCTAGAAAGTCTTAATACACGTTCCGAACAACATTTCGGGTAGTTTCGATGAATTTTAGGCTTTTATTTTGATTAGAAGAATTTGGCCATTTTTGAAAAATTTCATGACCCCGGACCTGCAAAAAAGTTCAAAAAAGTTGAAATTTGTCAAAAAACATTTTTTACTCGAAACAACCTAGAAAGTCTTAATACACGTGCAGAACAACATTTCGGTTAGTTTCGTTGAATTCTAGGCTCTTATTTTGATAACAAGAATTTGGCCATTTTTGAAAAATTTCATGACCCCGGACCTGCAAAAGAGTTCAAAAAAGTTGAAATTTTTCAAAAAATTGTTTCTACTCGAAACAACCTAGAAAGTCTTAATACACGTTCCGAACAACATTTTGGGTGGTTTCGTTGAATTTCAGACGCTTATTTAGAAAATAAGGACTTAGCCATTTTTGAAAAATTTCATGACCCCGGACCTGCAAAAAAGTTCAAAAAAGTTGAAATTTTTCAAAAAGTTTTTTTTACTCAAAACAACCTAGAAAGTCTTAATACACGTTCCGAAAAACATTTCGGGTAGTTTCGTTGAATTTTAGGCTCTTATTTTGATAACAAGAACTTGGCCATTTTTGAAAAATTTCATGACCCCGGACCTGCAAAAGAGTTCAAAAAAGTTGAAATTTTTCAAAAAATATTTTTTACTCAAAACAACCTAGAAAGTCTTAATACACGTGCAGAACAACATTTCGGTTAGTTTCGTTGAATTCTAGGCTCTTATTTTGATAACAATAACTTGGCCATTTTTGGAAAATTTCATGACCCCGGACCTGCAAAAGAGTTCAAAAAAGTTGAAATTTTTCAAAAAATATTTTTTACTCGAAACAACCTAGAAAGTCTTAATACACGTGCAGAACAACATTTCGGTTAGTTTCGTTGAATTCTAGGCTCTTATTTTGATAACAAGAACTTGGCCATTTTTGGAAAATTTCATGACCCCGGACCTGCAAAAAAGTTCAAAAAAGTTGAAATTTTTTAAAATATTTTTTTTACTCGAAACAACCTAGAAAGTCTTAATACACGTTCCGAACAACATTTCGGGTGGTTTCGTTGAATTTCGGACTCTTATTTTGAAAATAAGGACTTAGCCATTTTTGAAAAATTTCATGACCCCGGACCTGCAAAAAAGTTCAAAAAAGTTGAAATTTTTCAAAAAAAATTTTTTACTCGAAACAACCTAGAAAGTCTTAATACACGTTTCGAACAACATTTCGGGTAGTTTCGATGAATTTTAGGCTTTTATTTTGATTAGAAGAATTTGGCCATTTTTGAAAAATTTCATGACCCCGGACCTGCAAAAAAGTTCGAAAAAGTTGAAATTTTTCAAAAAATTCTTTCTACTCGAAACAACCTAGAAAGTCTTGATATACGTTCCGAACAACATTTTGGGTGGTTTCGTTGAATCTCAGACTCTTATTTAGGAAATAAGGACTTAGCCATTTTTGAAAAGTTTCATGACCCCGGACCTGCAAAAAAGTTAAAAAAAGTTGAAATTTTTCAAAAAGTTTTTTTTACTCAAAACAACCTAGAAAGTCTTAATACACGTTCCGAACAACATTTTGGGTGGTTTCGTTGAATTTCAGACTCTTATTTAGAAAATAAGGACTTAGCCATTTTTGAAAAATTTCATGACCCCGGACCTGAAAAAAAGTTCAAAAAAGTTGAAATTTTTCAAAAAGTTTTTTTTACTCAAAACAACCTAGAAAGTCTTAATACACGTTCCGAACAACATTTCGGGTGGTTTCGTTGAATTTCAGACTCTTATTTTGAAAATAAGGACTTAGCTATTTTTGAAAAATTTCATGACCCCGGACCTGCGAAAAAGTTCAAAAAAGTTGAAATTTTTCAAAAAGTTTTTTTTACTCAAAACAACCTAGAAAGTCTTAACACACGTTCCAAACAACATTTCGGGTGGTTTCGTTGAATTTTAGGCTTTTATTTTGATTAGAAGAATCTGGCCATTTTGGAAAAATTTCATGACCCCGGACCTGCAAAAAAGTTCGAAAAAGTTGAAATTTTTCAAAAAATTGTTTCTACTCGAAACAACCTAGAAAGTCTTAATACACGTTCCGAACAACATTTTGGGTGGTTTCGTTGAATTTCAGACTCTTATTTAGGAAATAAGGACTTAGCCATTTTTGAAAAATTTCATGACCCCGGACCTGCAAAAAAGTTAAAAAAAGTTGAAATTTTTCAAAAAGTTTTTTTTACTCAAAACAACCTAGAAAGTCTTAATACACGTTCCGAAAAACATTTCGGGTAGTTTCGTTGAATTTTAAGCTCTTATTTTGATAACAAGAACTTGGCCATTTTTGAAAAATTTCATGACCCCGGACCTGCAAAAGAGTTCAAAAAAGTTGAAATTTTTCAAAAAATATTTTTTACTCGAAACAACCTAGAAAGTCTTAATACACGTGCAGAACAACATTTCGGTCAGTTTCGTTGAATTCTAGGCTCTTATTTTGATAGCAAGAATTTGGCCATTTTTGAAAAATTTCATGACCCCGGACCTGCAAAAGAGTTCAAAAAAGTTGAAATTTTTCAAAAAAATTTTTTTACTCGAAACAACTTAGAAATTCTTAATACACGTTTCGAACAACATTTCGGGTAGTTTCGATGAATTTTAGGCTTTTATTTTGATTAGAAGAATTTGGCCATTTTTGAAAAATTTCATGACCCCGGCCCTTCAAAAAAGTTCAAAAAAGTTGAAATTTTTCAAAAAGTTTTTTTTACTCAAAACAACCTAGAAAGTCTTAATACACGTTCCGAAAAACATTTCGGGTAGTTTCGTTGAATTTTAAGCTCTTATTTTGATAACAAGAACTTGGCCATTTTTGAAAAATTTCATGACCCCGGACCTGCGAAAAAGTTCAAAAAAGTTGAAATTTTTCAAAAAATTGTTTCTACTCGAAACAACCTAGAAAGTCTTAATACACGTTCCGAACAACATTTTGTGTGGTTTCGTTGAATTTTAGGCTTTTATTTTGATTAGAAGAATTTGGCCATTTTGGAAAAATTTCATGACCCCGGACCTGCAAAAAAGTTCGAAAAAGTTGAAATTTTTCAAAAAATTGTTTCTACTCGAAACAACCTAGAAAGTCTTAATACACGTTCCGAACAACATTTTGGGTGGTTTCGTTGAATTTCAGACTCTTATTTAGGAAATAAGGACTTAGCCATTTTTGAAAAATTTCATGACCCCGGACCTGCAAAAAAGTTAAAAAAAGTTGAAATTTTTCAAAAAGTTTTTTTTACTCAAAACAACCTAGAAAGTCTTAATACACGTTCCGAAAAACATTTCGGGTAGTTTCGTTGAATTTTAAGCTCTTATTTTGATAACAAGAACTTGGCCATTTTTGAAAAATTTCATGACCCCGGACCTGCAAAAGAGTTCAAAAAAGTTGAAATTTTTCAAAAAAATTTTTTTACTCAAAACAACCTAGAAAGTCTTAATACACGTTTCGAACAACATTTCGGGTAGTTTCGATGAATTTTAGGCTTTTATTTTGATTAGAAGAATTTGGCCATTTTTGAAAAATTTCATGACCCCGGCCCTTCAAAAAAATTCAAAAAAGTTGTAATTTTTCAAAAAATTGTTTCTACCCGAAACAACCTAGAAAGTCTTAATACACGTTCCGAACAACATTTTGGGTGGTTTTGTTGAATTTCAGACTCTTATTTAGAAAATAAGGACTTAGCCATTTTTGAAAAATTTCATGACCCCGGACCTGCAAAAAAGTTCAAAAAAGTTGAAATTTTTCAAAAAGTTTTTTTTACTCAAAACAACCTAGAAAGTCTTAACACACGTTCCAAACAACATTTCGGGTGGTTTCGTTGAATTGTAGGCTTTTATTTTGATTAGAAGAATTTGGCCATTTTGGAAAAATTTCATGACCCCGGACCTGCAAAAAAGTTGAAATTTTTCAAAAAAAATTTTTACTCGAAACAACCAAAAATGCTGAGAAAATACCTTTCTGAAATCTCTTGATGACATTTGGTTGAAACTCCAAGTGATATCTGAAAATAAGTAAGAAATAATATACCTAGAATGTTTAAGACTAAAACTTGAAAAAACACTAAAAAAGTTGAAATTTTTCAAAAAAAATATTTTAGTCAAAACAAGCTAGAAAGTCTTAATACACGTTCCGAACAACATTTCGGGTCCTTTCGTTGAATTTCAGACTCTTATTTTGAAAAAAAAGATTTAGCCATTTTTGAAAAATTTCATGACCCCGGACCTGCAAAAGAGTTCAAAAAAGTTGAAATTTTTCAAAAAAATTTTTTTACTCGAAACAACCTAGAAAGTCTTAATACACGTTTCGAACAACATTTCGGGTAGTTTCGATGAATTTTAGGCTTTTATTTTGATTAGAAGAATTTGGCCATTTTTGAAAAATTTCATGACCCCGGCCCTTCAAAAAAGTTCAAAAAAGTTGTAATTTTTCAAAAAATTGTTTCTACCCGAAACAACCTAGAAAGTCTTAATACACGTTCCGAACAACATTTTGGGTGGTTTTGTTGAATTTCAGACTTTTATTTAGAAAATAAGGACTTAGCCATTTTTGAAAAATTTCATGACCCCGGACCTGCAAAAAAGTTCAAAAAAGTTGAAATTTTTCAAAAAGTTTTTTTTACTCAAAACAACCTAGAAAGTCTTAACACACGTTCCAAACAACATTTCGGGTGGTTTCGTTGAATTTTAGGCTTTTATTTTGATTAGAAGAATTTGGCCATTTTGGAAAAATTTCATGACCCCGGACCTGCAAAAAAGTTGAAATTTTTCAAAAAAAATTTTTACTCGAAACAACCAAAAATGCTGAGAAAATACCTTTCTGAAATCTCTTGATGACATTTGGTTGAAACTCCAAGTGATATCTGAAAATAAGTAAGAAATAATATACCTAGAATGTTTAAGACTAAAACTTGAAAAAACACTAAAAAAGTTGAAATTTTTCAAAAAAAATATTTTTGTCAAAACAAGCTAGAAAGTCTTAATACACGTTCCGAACAACATTTCGGGTCCTTTCGTTGAATTTCAGACTCTTATTTTGAAAAAAAAGATTTAGCCATTTTTGAAAAATTTCATCACCCCGGACCTGCAAAAAAGTTAAAATTTTTCAAAAAAATTTTTCTACTCGAAACAACCTAGAAAGTCTTAATACACGTTCCGAAAAACATTTCGGGTAGTTTCGATGAATTTTAGGCTTTTATTTTGATGAGAAGAGTTTGGCCATTTTTGAAAAATTGCATGACCCCGGACCTGCAAAAAAGTTCAAAAAAGTTGAAATTTTTTAAAAAATTTTTTTTACTCGAAACAACCTAGAAAGTCTTAATACACGTGCAGAACAACATTTCGGTTAGTTTCGTTGAATTTTAGGCTCTTATTTTGATAACAAGAACTTGGCCATTTTTGAAAAATTTCATGACCCCAGACCTGCAAAAGAGTTCAAAAAAGTTGAAATTTTTCAAAAAAAATTTTTTACTCGAAACAACCTAGAAAGTCTGAATACACGTTCCGAACAACATTTCGGGTGGTTTCGTTGAATTTCGGCCTCTTATTTTGAAAATAAGGACTTAGCCATTTTTGAAAAATTTCATGACCCCGGACCTGCAAAAAAGTTCAAAAAAGTTGAAATTTTTTAAAAAAAAATTTTTACTCGAAACAACCTAGAAAGTCTTAATACACGTTTCGAACAACATTTCGGGTAGTTTCGATGAATTTTAGGCTTTTATTTTGATTAGAAGAATTTGGCCATTTTTGAAAAATTTCATGACCCCGGACCTGCAAAAAAATTCAAAAAAGTTGAAATTTTTCAAAAAATTTTTTTTACTCGAAACAACCTAGAAAGTCTTAATACACGTTCCGAACAACATTTCGGGTAGTTTCGATGAATTTTAGGCTTTTATTTTGATTAGAAGAATTTTGCCATTTTTGAAAAATTTCATGACCCCGGACCTGCAAAAAAGTTCGAAAAAGTTGAAATTTTTCAAAAAATTTTTTCTACTCGAAACAACCTAGAAAGTCCTAAAACACGTTCCGAACAACATTTTGGGTGGTTTCGTTGAATTTCAGACTCTTATTTAGAAAATAAGGACTTAGCCATTTTTGAAAAATTTCATGACCCCGGACCTGCAAAAAAGTTCAAAAAAGTTGAAATTTTTTAAAAAACTTTTTTTACTCGAAACAACCTAGAAAGTCTTAATACACGTTTCGAACAACATTTCGGGTAGTTTCGATGAATTTTAGGCTTTTATTTTGATTAGAAGAATTTGGCCATTTTTGAAAAATTTCATGACCCCGGACCTGCAAAAAAGTTAAAAAAAGTTGAAATTTTTCAAGAAGTTTTTTTTACTCAAAACAACCTAGAAAGTCTTAATACACGTTCCGAAAAACATTTCGGGTAGTTTCGTTGAATTTTAAGCTCTTATTTTGATAACAAGAACTTGGCCATTTTTGAAAAATTTCATGACCCCGGACCTGCAAAAGAGTTCAAAAAAGTTGAAATTTTTCAAAAAAATTTTTTTACTCAAAACAACCTAGAAAGTCTTAATACACGTTTCGAACAACATTTCGGGTAGTTTCGATGAATTTTAGGCTTTTATTTTGATTAGAAGAATTTGGCCATTTTTGAAAAATTTCATGACCCCGGCCCTTCAAAAAAATTCAAAAAAGTTGTAATTTTTCAAAAAATTGTTTCTACCCGAAACAACCTAGAAAGTCTTAATACACGTTCCGAACAACATTTTGGGTGGTTTCGTTGAATTTCAGACTCTTATTTAGAAAATAAGGACTTAGCCATTTTTGAAAAATTTCATGACCCCGGACCTGCAAAAAAGTTCAAAAAAGTTGAAATTTTTCAAAAAGTTTTTTTTACTCAAAACAACCTAGAAAGTCTTAATACACGTTCCGAACAACATTTCGGGTGGTTTCCTTGAATTTCAGACTCTTATTTTGAAAATAAGGACTTAGCTATTTTTGAAAAATTTCATGACCCCGGACCTGCGAAAAATTTCAAAAAAGTTGAAATTTTTCAAAAAGTTTTTTTACTCGAAACAACCAAAAATGCTGAGAAAATACCTTTCTGAAATCTCTTGATGACATTTGGTTGAAACTCCAAGTGATATCTGAAAAAAAGTAAGAAATAATATACCTAGAATGTTTAAGACTAAAACTTGAAAAAACACTAAAAAAGTTGCAATTTTGGAAAAAAAATATTTTAGTCAAAACAAGCTAGAAAGTCTTAATACACGTTCCGAACAACATTTCGGGTCCTTTCGTTGAATTTCAGACTCTTATTTTGAAAAAAAAGATTTAGCCAATTTTGAAAAATTTCATGACCCCGGACCTGCAAAAAAGTTGAAATTTTTTAAAAAAATTTTTCTACTCGAAACAACCTAGAAAGTCTTAATACACGTTCCGAAAAACATTTCGGGTAGTTTCGATGAATTTTCGGCTTTTATTTTGATGACAAGAGTTCGGCCATTTTTGAAAAATTTCATGACCCCGGACCTGCAAAAAAGTTCAAAAAAGTTGAAATTTTTTAAAAAATTTTTTTACTCAAAACAACCTAAAAAGTCTTAATACATGTGCAGAACAACATTTCGGTTAGTTTCGTTGAATTTTAGGCTCTTATTTTGATAACAAGAACTTGGCCATTTTTGAAAAATTTCATGACCCCGGACCTGCAAAAGAGTTCAAAAAAGTTGAAATTTTTCAAAAAGTTTTTTTACTCGAAACAACCAAAAATGCTGAGAAAATACCTTTCTGAAATCTCTTGATGACATTTGGTTGAAACTCCAAGTGATATCTGAAGAAAAGTAAGAAATAATATACCTAGAATGTTTAAGACTAAAACTTGAAAAAACACTAAAAAAGTTGCAATTTTTAAAAAAAAATATTTTAGTCAAAACAAGCTAGAAAGTCTTAATACACGTTCCGAACAACATTTCGGGTCCTTTCGTTGAATTTCAGACTCTTATTTTGAAAAAAAAGATTTAGCCATTTTTGAAAAATTTCATGACCCCGGACCTGCAAAAAAGATGAAATTTTTCAAAAAAAGTTTTCTACTCGAAACAACCTAGAAAGTCTTAATACAAATTTTTCAAAAAAATTTTTTTATTCGAAACAACCTAGAAAGTCTTAATACACGTTCCGAACAACATTTCGGGTGGTTTCGTTGAATTTCAGACTCTTATTTTGAAAATAAGGACTTAGCCATTTTTGAAAAATTTCATGACCCCAGACCTGCAAAAAAGTTCAAAAAAGTTGAAATTTTTCAAAAAGTTTTTTTTACTCGAAACAACCTAGAAAGTCTTAATACACGTTCCGAACAACATTTCGGGTAGTTTCGTTGAATTTTAGGCTCTTATTTTGATAAAAGAATTTGGCCATTTTTGAAAAATTTCATGACCCCGGACCTGCAAAAAAGTTCAAAAAAGTTGAAATTTTTCAAAAAAATTTTTTACTCGAAACAACCTAGAAAGTCTTAATACACGTTGCGAACAACATTTCGGGTAGTTTCGTTGAATTTTAGGCTTTTATTTTGATAAGAAGAATTTGGCCATTTTTGAAAAATTTCATGACCCCGGACCTGCAAAAAAGTTCAAAAAAGTTGAAATTTTTCAAAAAATTGTTTCTACTCGAAACAACCTAGAAAGTCTTAATACACGTTCCGAACAACATTTTGGGTGGTTTCGTTGAATTTCAGACTCTTATTTAGAAAATAAGGACTTAGCCATTTTTGAAAAATTTCATGACCCCGGACCTGCAAAAAAGTTCAAAAAAGTTGAAATTTTTCAAAAAGTTTTTTTTACTCAAAACAACCTAGAAAGTCTTAATACACGTTCCGAACAACATTTCGGGTGGTTTCGATGAATTTTAGGCTTTTATTTTGAATTGAAGAATTTGGCCATTTTGGAAAAATTTCATGACCCCGGACCTGCAAAAAAGTTCAAAAAAGTTGAAATTTTTAAAAAATTTTTTTACTCGAAACAACCAAAAATGCTGAGAAAATACCTTTCTGAAATCTCTTGATGACATTTGGTTGAAACTCCAAGTGATATCTGAAAAAAAGTAAGAAATAATATACCTAGAATGTTTAAGACTAAAACTTGAAAAAACACTAAAAAAGTTGAAATTTTTCAAAAAAAATATTTTAGTCAAAACAAGCTAGAAAGTCTTAATACACGTTCCGAACAACATTTCGGGAGGTTTTGATGAATTTTAGGCTTTTATTTTGATTAGAAGAATTTGGCCATTTTTGAAAAATTTCATGACCCCGCACCTGCAAAAAAGTTCAAAAAAGTTGAAATTTTTCAAAAAATTGTTTCTACTCGAAACAACCTAGAAAGTTTTAATACACGTTCCGAACAACATTTTGGGTGGTTTCGTTGAATTTCAGACTCTTATTTAGAAAAAAAGGACTTAGCCATTTTTGAAAAATTTCATGACCCCGGACCTGCAAAAAAAATCAAAAAAGTTGAAATTTTTCAAAAAGTTTTTTTTACTCAAAACAACCTAGAAAGTCTTAATACACGTTCCGAACAACATTTCGGGTGGTTTCGTTGAATTTTAGGCTTTTATTTTGATTAGAAGAATTTGGCCATTTTGGAAAAATTTCATGACCCCGGACCTGCAAAAAAGTTCAAAAAAGTTGAAATTTTTCAAAAAGTTTTTTTTACTCAAAACAACCTAGAAAGTCTTGATACACGTTCCGAACAACATTTCGGGTGGTTTCGTTGAATTTTAGGCTTTTATTTTGATTAGAAGAATTTGGCCGTTTTTGAAAAATTTCATGACCCCCGACCTGCAAAAAAGTTCAAAAAAGTTGAAATTTTTAAAAAAATTTTTTTACTCGAAACAACCAAAAATGCTGAGAAAATACCTTTCTGAAATCTCTTGATGACATTTGGTTTAACTCCAAGAGTTATATGAAAAAAAGTAAGAAATAATATACCTAGAATCAAAGATACTGGAATAGTGACTGGATAGGAAACTGCGCAGACAACAATAGGCGATTACGTTTATCTTCCAATCGCGTGTTTTGGAAAAGTTGTAGGGTATAGTCATTTCCGGTTTTAGTCTCACGACCAGGACATTCACCGAAAAAAGCAACATCCAAGAATGGATTTCACCTATTTTAATGGCCAAATCGACGAAGAATTACTTGAACTTGTTGTCGAGGTAATGTAGTCCGTTTCTTTGTGTACTTTAAAGGCGCTGCAGCCATTATCTCTGTCTCCGCGAATAAGAATTTAAGTCATGGCCATGTAGGCCCTTCTATCAAACTTCAATATTTCATTTTCTAACGAGTAATTGCAAGAATGCCGATTGAACATAATGTATGTTCGATGAACCAGGGATAATGCTAGTGAAAATGTTGATTTACATTATAATTAGGCCTAGGAAGATACTTGTTTTAAATTAATGATGTTGGCTTTGGCTTGATTTTTCATCGACACGGCAGCAGCACCAGTCAACATATAAACAAATCACGAAACAATAAAATGGAAAGTTTCTCGTCTAATCATGTTTCCCGTTTTTGTTATACTTTTGAGGGTACAGAGCTGTGCACCCCTGTAGCAGGTGTACGTCTGGTTAAATTATTATTGATGTTTTTCTTTTAGGAAACCACTATTAAATTTTGTGATGACAGTCAAATTTTGTTATTCACCAACAAACGAGGAGCAATGCAAAGAAAAGGAAAGTTAAAGAGCCATATCGTAAGAAAAAGGGGGTGACTTTAAAGGAGAAAGAACATGATGCCCCTCAGATTTGTATGAATTCAATCATTAAGGGTGCTTTAGAATCGATGGCCAACAAGACGGTTTTGATGGAAATGTATGGAAAGTTCTTCAGAGGCTACTGGAACTTGCAGGACCTGCTGATACAATAGGCTTCCCAAGAGGTCTTTTTAAGAACAAATTGGAAAGCAAAACCAATTATCTGGATTCCATGTGGGAAAATTTCCAGAAAGTATGGAGGATGAAAATGTTAGAACAAATGTGCAAGCCCACTTGAAATGCTCAGCTATCAGGCAAAAGTTAATATTTCTTAAAATACTTCAACAATTGAATATGGATGAAATATGAACTAAACAGCTTGAAATATAGCTAATGTTACAAAAATAATTCTAATAGAGAAATATTCATTTTCTGGTCTTTTTAACAATATACAAAACTCGTTATGCCAAAATTGCTGGTATTCTAGTTTTTATTACTAGCCCCCTCTATTACTGAAGCATTGAAACACTTTCCTCGCTTTCCAAATAAGAGGAAAGCTACATCTCTTTCTTTTCTTCAGAGGATTTCTCAGAGAGAACAAAATTTGTATCATTCGAAAAGGGGTCCACAGAAACTTTGTTCCGAATATTACCAGTTTTGTCAGCAAGACCTAAGGGTACAGTCTCATCAGAGCTATGTAAAATGACCCAGGGCTGTTTTATTTTGCCAATGCTCTTTTTGAAATCTGTGAAACCTCTTCATTTGTAAAGCACTGGTAAGGGCACCTCTTGAAAAAGTCTTTCAAGCTCATGCCTTTGTTCCCTTGGTTATTTTCATGACTTCTTTTATGTAAGAACTGTGTAGGCAAACTTCCAACAAGGAGGTCTTTTCTTCCAGTCTTTCCTACAAACAACATTATGAAATAATTTATTGTCAATATGAATACAAGATAAAGAAAATTTGAGTTGCCCCCCAACTTTGCTTCTAATTTTGTTAGATATTTTTGTCTCAATGACAGTTGATGATTTTGACACTTTTCTCAGGGGGACTTTCGTCCCATCAGACTATTGCCTGCTTTGTTTATTCAACGGTGACACTGTTGATATTCTCAGTCGACCTATCACCAGCAACTGATTGATAGGAGTTGTGGGGGTCGTGACAGCTCCCCCCAATAATAAGTCAAAAATCGATTGAATTCCTAAGTAATATTTATAAAACCTATTTCGTAGCCCCCCTACCCCCGAAAGGATTTTTTAATGAGATCTGCATCCAATCTTAATAATAAAACTCTTATAAAATAATAGGCAAAAATAATAATCAATGAAAGAAGTAATGAAAGTTAGTGACTTACCGATCCTAAAGCAATGTTGATCAAAATGCCTTGCGCAGATGTAGGCCCTCTCTGCGTTGAAACTCCTATCGCATCTTTTTACTTTACACAAAAGCTGCGTTCTCCACTCCTTTTTTCTTTCATTTTTCGTTGAAAACGTAACAAGGGACAAATTAGCTTATCTTGGTAAGTCTACAACAGTTAACTACCGTGCCGAATAGCTGCGAAGCTCGTCATTATCAGTCAAAACCAAACAAACCGGAAATGATCATTCCCTACAAGTTTGAATAAGCAGTGATGCGTAACATGTTCTATTGTCCGCTTCGCAGTTTCCTATCCAGTAAGAAATAATATACCTAGAATGTTTAAGACTAAAACTTGAAAAAACACTAAAAAAGTTGAAATTTTTCAAAAAAAATATTTTAGTCAAAACAAGCTAGAAAGTCTTAATACACGTTCCGAACAACATTTCGGGTGGTTTCGTTGAATTTTAGGCTTTTATTTTGATTAGAAGAATTTGGCCATTTTTGAAAAATTTCATGACCCCGGACCTGCAAAAAAGTTGAAATTTTTCAAAAAATTTTTCTACTCGAAACAACCTAGAAAGTCTTAATACACGTTCCGAACAACATTTCGGGTGGTTTCGTTGAATTTCAGACTTTTATTTAGAAAAAAGGACTTAGCCATTTTTGAAAAATTTCATGACCCCGGACCTGCAAAAAAGTTCAAAAAAGTTGAAATTTTTCAAAAAGTTTTTTTTACTCAAAACAACCTAGAAAGTCTTAATACACGTTCCGAACAACATTTCGGTTAGTTTCTTGAATTTTAGGCTCTTATTTTGATAACAAGAACTTGGCCATTTTTGAAAAATTTCATGACCCCGGACCTGCAAAAGAGTTCAAAAAAGTTGAAATTTTTCAAAAAGTTTTTTTACTCGAAACAACAAAAAATGCTGAGAAAATACCTTTCTGAAATCTCTTGATGACATTTGGTTGAAACTCCAAGTGATATCTGAAGAAAAGTAAGAAATAATATACCTAGAATGTTTAAGACTAAAACTTGAAAAAACACTAAAAAAGTTGCAATTTTTAAAAAAAATATTTTAGTCAAAACAAGCTAGAAAGTCTTAATACACGTTCCGAACAACATTTCGGGTCCTTTCGTTGAATTTCAGACTCTTATTTTGAAAAAAAAGATTTAGCCATTTTTGAAAAATTTCATGACCCCGGACATGCAAAAAAGATGAAATTTTTCAAAAAAAGTTTTCTACTCGAAACAACCTAGAAAGTCTTAATACACGTTCCGAAAAACATTTCGGGTAGTTTCGTTGAATTTTAGGCTCTTATTTTGATAACAAGAACTAGGCCATTTTTGAAAAATTTCATGACCCCGGACCTGCAAAAAAGTTCAAAAAAGTTGAAATTTTTCAAAAAGTTTTTTTTACTCAAAACAACCTAGAAAGTCTTAATACACGTGCAGAACAACATTTCGGTTAGTTTCGTTGAATTTTAGGCTCTTATTTTGATAACAAGAACTTGGCCATTTTTGAAAAATTTCATGACCCCGGACCTGCAAAAAAGTTCAAAAAAGTTGAAATTTTTTAAAAAATTTTTTTTACTCGAAACAACCTAGAAAGTCTTAATACACGTTGCGAACAACATTTCGGGTAGTTTCGATGAATTTTAGGCTTTTATTTTGATCAGAAGAATTTGGCCATTTTTGAAAAATTTCATGACCCCGGACCTGCAAAAAAGTTCGAAAAAGTTGAAATTTTTCAAAAAATTGTTTCTACTCAAAACAACCTAGAAAGTCTTAATACACGTTCCGAACAACATTTTGGGTGGTTTTGTTGAATTTCAGACTCTTATTTAGAAAATAAGGACTTAGCCATTTTTGAAAAATTTCATGACCCCGGACCTGCAAAAAAGTTCAAAAAAGTTGAAATTTTTCAAAAAGTTTTTTTTACTCAAACAACCT
>NW_027019296.1:21103-32181 GCF_013076305.1 Rhopilema esculentum
TTTTGATAACAAGAACTTGGCCATTTTTGAAAAATTTCATGACCCCGGACCTGCAAAAAAGTTCAAAAAAGTTGAAATTTTTCAAAAAATTTTTTTACTCGAAACAACCAAAAATGCTGAGAAAATACCTTTCTGAAATCTCTTGATGACATTTGGTTGAAACTCCAAGTGATATCTGAAAAAAAGTAAGAAATAATATACCTACAATGTTTAAGACTAAAACTGGAAAAAACACTAAAAAAGTTGAAATTTTTCAAAAAGAATATTTTAGTCAAAACAAGCTAGAAAGTCTTAATACACGTTCCGAACAACATTTTGGGTAGTTTCGATGAATTTTAGGCTTTTATTTTGATGAGAAGAATTTGGCCATTTTTGAAAAATTTCATGACCCCGGACCTGCAAAAAAGTTCAAAAAATTTGAAATTTTTCAAAAAATTTATTTTAGTCAAAACAACCTAGAAAGTCTTAATACACGTTCCGAACAACATTTCGGGTGGTTTCGTTGAATTTCAGACTCTTATTTCGAAAATAAGGATTTAGCCATTTTTGAAAAATTTCATGACCCCGGACCTGCAAAAAAGTTCAAAAAAGTTGAAATTTTTCAAAAAGTTTTTTTTACTCAAAACAACCTAGAAAGTCTTAATACACGTTCCGAACAACATTTCAGGTAGTTTCGATTAATTTTAGGCTTTTATTTTGATGAGAAGAATTTGGCCATTTTTGAAAAATTTCATGACCCCGGACCTGCAAAAAAGTTCAAAAAAGTTGAAATTTTTCAAAAAATTGTTTCTACTCGAAACAACCTAGAAAGTCTTAATACACGTTCCAAACAACATTTCAGGTAGTTTCGATGAATTTTAAGCTTTTATTTTGATTAGAAGAATTTGGCCATTTTTGAAAAATTTCATGACCCCGGACCTGCAAAAAAGTTCAAAAAAGTTGAAATTTTTGAAAAAAATTTTTTACTCGAAACAATCTAGAAAGTCTTCATACACGTTCCGAACAACATTTCGGGTGGTTTCGTTGAATTTCAGACTCTTATTTCGAAAATAAGGATTTGGCCATTTTTGAAAAATTTCATGACCCCGGACCAGCAAAAAAGTTCAAAAAAGTTGAAATTTTTCAAAAAGTTTTTTTTACTCAAAACAACCTAGAAAGTCTTAATACACGTTCCGAACAACATTTCGGGTGGGTTCGTTGAATTTCAGACTCTAATTTTGAAAATAAGGACTTAGCCATTTTTGAAAAATTTCTTGACCCCGGACCTGCAAAAAAGTTCAAAAAAGTTGAAATTTTTTCAAAAAATTGTTTCTACTCGAAACAACCTAGAAAGTCTTAATACACGTTCCGAACAACATTTCGGGTGGTTTCGTTGAATTTCAGACTCTTATTTTGAAAATAAGGACTTAGCCATTTTTGAAAAAATTCATGACCCCGGACTTGCAAAAAGGTTAAAAAAAGTTGAAATTTTTCAAAAAATTGTTTCTACTCGAAACAACCTAGAAAGTCTTAATACACGTTTCGAACAACATTTCGGGTAGATTCGATGAATTTTAGGCTTTTATTTTGATGAGAAGAATTTGGCCATTTTTGAAAAATTTCATGACCCCGGACCTACAAAAAAGTTCAAAAAAGTTGAAATTTTTCAAAAATTTTTTTTTACTTGAAACAACCTAGAAAGTCTTAATACACGTTCCGAACAACATTTCGGGTGGTTTCGTTGAATTTCAGACTCTTATTTCGAAAATAAGGATTTAGCCATTTTTGAAAAATTTCATGACCCCGGACCTGCAAAAAGTTCAAAAAAGTTGAAATTTTTCAAAAAGTTTTTTTTACTCAAAACAACCTAGAAAGTCTTAAAACACGTTCCGAACAACATTTCGGGTGGTTTCATTGAATTTCAAACTCTTATTTTGAAAATAAGGACTTAGCCATTTTTGAAAAATTTCTTGACCCCGGACCTGCAAAAAAGTTCAAAAAAGTTGAAATTTTTTCAAAAAATTGTTTCTACTCGAAACAACCTAGAAAGTCTTAATACACGTTCGCAACAACATTTCGGGTAGTTTTGATTAATTTTAGGCTTTTATTTTGATGAGAAGAATTTGGCCATTTTTGAAAAATTTCATGACCCCGGACCTGCAAAAAAGTTCAAAAAAGTTGAAATTTTTCATTAATTCCTTCGCGGGGCCCCTTATTAATTCTAAAACTAAATCCCTATCTCAGGAAAAACAATTTGGGCTTTCGGTGCATCAGCCCTTGTATTGCCTGAGCAATGACGTAATTTATGGTCGGTGTTTGATTTCAGGGAAAAAACTATCTCAGTTTTTTAACCCGCCAATCAGACTGATACACCTGTCACGCAGTGAATACTGTGTGAGAACTAGCTGGAAGAGAGGGAGAAGGAAGTGTAATAGGGGCAGGTAGAGAAAAAACTAAAGAGAGGGGTGGGACTGGGAGGGGGAAACAACGCATACAACGTGGCGTGAGCCACGTGCTGTGTAATGGCCTGCAACTGGATATGCTAGGGCACTGCCTTGCAATGGCACCATGATGTAATTTGCATCATAATAGGTTGCTAACTGTAATTGACAGCCTTGACAGGATGAACGTGCATACTGACATGCCCATTGAGAGAGGATGTGTGCCTTCCCCGCGGGTATTAACTCGAATTAACTGATTAATTCCCATTTAATTCCTTCGCGGGGCCCCTTATTAATTCTAAAACTAAATCCCTATTAAGTAAGTTTGCATAGCGACAGCAAACTACTTTGCATATAATTTGTGAATTTGCATTGCCCCAGAAAATCACTTGCCATTATTAAGTAAGTTTGCATAACCACAGTAAACTACTGTGCATATACCTTGTGAATTTGCATTGCCATAGCAAATCACTTGCCATTATTAAGTAAGTTTGCATAACCACAGTAAACTACTTTGCATATACCTAATGAATTTGCATTGCCCCAGAAAATCACTTGCCATTATTAAGTAAGTTTGCATAACCACAGTAAACTTCTTTGCATATACCTTGTGAATTTGCGTAACCACAGCAAGTCACTTGCCATTATTAAGTAAGTTTGCATAACCACAGTAAACTACTTTGCATATACCTAATGAATTTGCATTGCCCCAGAAAATCACTTGCCATTATTAAGTAAGTTTGCATAACCACAGTAAACTTCTTTGCATATACCTTGTGAATTTGCGTAACCACAGCAAGTCACTTGCCATTATTAAGTAAGTTTGCATAACCACAGTAAACTACTTTGCATATACCTAATGAATTTGCATTGCCCCAGAAAATCACTTGCCATTATTAAGTAAGTTTGCATAACCACAGTAAACTTCTTTGCATATACCTTGTGAATTTGCGTAACCACAGCAAGTCACTTGCCATTATTAAGTAAGTTTGCATAACCACAGTAAACTACTTTGCATATACCTAATGAATTTGCATTGCCCCAGAAAATCACTTGCCATTATTAAGTAAGTTTGCATAACCACAGTAAACTTCTTTGCATATACCTTGTGAATTTGCGTAACCACAGCAAGTCACTTGCCATTATTAAGTAAGTTTGCATAACCACAGTAAACTACTTTGCATATACCTAATGAATTTGCATTGCCCCAGAAAATCACTTGCCATTATTAAGTAAGTTTGCATAACCACAGTAAACTTCTTTGCATATACCTTGTGAATTTGCGTAACCACAGCAAGTCACTTGCCATTATTAAGTAAGTTTGCATAACCACAGTAAACTACTTTGCACATACCTAATGAATTTGCATTGCCCCAGAAAATCACTTGCCATTATTAAGTAAGTTTGCATAGCCACAGCAAAACTACTTTGCATATTCCTGGGCAGAGCCAAGAAAAATTTTTTTTTTTTTTTTTTTATAACTTTAGCCCAAAACTTTGGGGTTGGGGCCACCACTTTTTCATTTGGGGTACATGCCCGCTATATGGGCAAATGCTGCAACTATATTTGTTCATAGTGGCTTTAAATCCATAAATATTCCACCGAACTTCTTTTTCCTATTTCCTAGTAGATCTTAGCCTTTGAAGGTACATTACAGAGGGCATAGATTGTGAAAAAAAACAGTATATAGTCCAATGCTGCTTTATAAGGGACAGAGTGATAAAATACGGTAGGTTCTCATATTCTATCGGTTAAACGGGCATTCTCAAGCCTGACTTTGGCTACACTATAGCTTGCGCCAAAATTGTAGTAAAGGTTACATTGTCTTTGATGCCTTTACCAGAGCAAGTTCTCTAGACCGACTAAAGCTCCAGATATCCACTACAGCTCAATTCTGATTGGTTACCATCAACATAGAAAAGAACTTTTGATTCATCAAAATTTCTAACATTAGACCATTCTGTGTTTAGTGTTTTAGCTATATCTTAATCTGAGCATCATTTGAAATATTTCATTGTTATGAGACATTGTTATGAAACATTGCCAGCGTTTGGTGGTTGTAAATTGCATTTGTTGACAGGGTACAATATTTTCAAAAATGAATATGCTTGATAGCAAAGAAAGAATAAACACTTGCAGGGATAAACACATTTTTAGGGACTGCAAGGAAACTTAAGTTTGACAAATCCAACTATAGCTCGAGCTACAGTTGCTAAATTCTGGATCCTGTCCTATATACCATGTGAATAACATAGCCACAGCAAATAACGTGCATTATCAAACCAGTATGAATAACCACAGCAAACTACTTTGCATACCAAATGAGAATTTGCATAACCACAGCAAATCACTTGCCCTTATTAAGTCAGTTTGCATAATTCAAGCAAATCGTGTTGCGTAAACCAGGTGCATTTGCATCAACACTGCCAATCATTTTGCATTTAAAAAGTTAGAGTGCATAATTAAAGCAAATCATGTTGCATATACCATGTAGATCTGCATAACCATGGCAAATCACTTGCATTTATCAAAGAAGTTTGCATAACCACTGCAAACTAGAAACAGTAAATTGCATCCATGTTTCGAAGAAGTTTGCATAATTAACTCAAATCATTTTGCATAAACAAGGTGAATTTGCATATATACCGCCAACAATTTTGCATTTAGGTTGGAAGATTGCATAAACCCTGCCGATCATCTTGCAGTTATGAAGCAACATTGCATAATTAAAGCAAATGATTATGCATATACCATGTGAATTTTTATAACCACAGTAAACTGTAATGTAAATTTGAATAACCACAGCAAGCAACTTTGCATTTACCAAGTAGCCTTTCATAATTGCAGCAAACAATTTTGCATGTACCATGTTGATTTGAATAACATGGCAACTGATGTTGTTTTTATCAAATAAGTTTACATAACAAAAGCAAACATCGTGAATTTGCATAAACACTGCCAAACATTTTGCTTTTATAAAGGAAGATTGCATAAAGTCAGCGAATTACTTTTTGCATATACCCTGGAACATTTGCATAACTGAGGCAAATCACCTGCGTTTATCAAATAAGTTGGCACAACAACCATGGCGAACACCTTTTGAGTATACCCCCATACAGTTGCATAACCACCGCAAATTACCTGCATCTATCAAATAAATCTGCATGGCCACAGCAAGCTACTTCAGAGCGCACCATGTAAATTTGCATAACCAACGCAAGTCACTTGTTCGCTAACTCAAAGCGAACTATTCCGCACCAAGCAGGCGAACTGTTTTGCACATGCCAAAACGCTTGTAGGTGAATTTGCATAACACAGCAACTAATGTTGCATTTTCTTAAATGAGTTTGCATAATCACAGCATAAACTACCCTGACTTACCAAGTGGGACTGCATAACCACAGCAAACTATCTTGCACTTACCATGCGGATTTGTAAATTAAACCACAGCAAACCATTTTGTATTTAACAAGTAAATTTGCCACACATTAGCAAATTGCATTATATCTTAAACATATTGATACAGCAAACCGATTCTGCATTGATTTAGCACGTTTGGATAAAACAATACAACACATTTCTGTTTTAAACACAATTCATACTGGACAGCAGCACCAAAGGTTGTTGAGAATCTAACATTTCAGTTGGGCATTGCAGCCTTAATTGGTCATGTTGTACAACTGTAATTGGTGCCAATTTCCAAATTGAAAGATATGATAATCGAGCTTTGCTCACAAAATGCAGAAGGTGATATCTGGGTAAAGTTGTCTTATGCGATAGCTTTCAGTTGGATCAGTATTTGAGCGAAAAGATCGCTAGGAATGTTCCTCTACCTAGAGAGCTAGCCAGAAACGTGTACTCGGGAGGAATGCTATCATGTTAGAGCGAGCAGGCATGCCACTTTGCCGAGTTTCCCCTTTTTGCATCGAAAAACTTTGAGATACAAAGGCGCCAGGATTTGATAGCAATCGGCAGAAAAATAGTGGATCGACAGATAAAAGCAAAAAACCTACAAACCATGCTACAGCCAGTGTAGAAAATAAAGGTAGCCACAACCTTTCCCCTGGAGGGCGTGGTAGACACGAGCTGCAGGATAGAAGGGGCTCTGTAGAACAGTTGACAGCAGCCACGGCAGCGCTAGAACGGAACTGCAATAAGGTGGCTTGGAATAGGATGACTCTGCCATGTCGAAGAGGCCAATAGCCAAGATTTTCATGCCATGCGTTGCCAATGGAGAGGGTTAAGAGCCAGGGTCAAGATCATGAACTTTCACCTTTCACCTCACAAGACAACGACCGGCCATTTGACGGCGAAACAATGTCCTTTGAACCAGTGGCGTAGCTAGCCAAATAGCAGTGGTCATGCCCTCTCCTCAAATTTGAAAAAATATGGGTGTGGCCAGATTTTACCACGCCCAATTTTTTAGTTGATGAATTCCTTTTGGAAATTTTAATTTAAGGCTTGTGACTTATAAAAAAATTTTGATTAACTTTTGGGATGAGCTTTTCTTATTTCATAGCAATCATTTTGTTACACAATGAAATGACCTATATCTTATAGCTGTGATACTGTTTTGGTTTGTTGGTACTTTATACAGACAGAGTTCTGACAATTTCCAAACAGAACTGTACAAAAGATATTAAAAAACACTAGTTTAGTATAGTAGATAAACTTAGCTTAAATCAAAAATTGTTTTGTTCTCCTAGTTTCTTTCAATTTGTAGGCTGAAATACATTTGTAAATTTTAGAGATAAGCTAAAATTTGTAAATGAAACAATAAATCACATGAAACTGAATGGGAGCTTTTTGGTCATCTTTTCCACAAATAGTCTTAATATCAATCTATTGAAGGTATTTTAAAGCCATCACGATCAACTAACAACCCCAATAGAACTGATAGATGAATAAAACAAATGGGCAAATGAATATGCAATGTAAATATTGATATGAAATATAGGAAGCTAAAATAATGGATAGGCCTAGTTGCAAATTTTTTTCTCCAAAGTTAGACTTAATAGAAAAATACCTTGCAAAATAAGTTCAGCTTAACAGAAACATTGATGTTTCCACATATACTTGTGGTAAATATCCACATGACTGGATTGTCCTTACTAAATCTAGCAAACAAGGGTTGTAAATGAAATAATTTGATCTTGTAAATTTTCAAATACATCAAAAGTTGTAATAATGAAATAAAACTGTTTAACTAAAAAGATCAGTAACATGCTTGACATGTCTCTGGTCATTTTATTTCAACAGCTATAAGTAGTAAAAAGGTACTTTCAACTACAAGTGAAGTCAGTAGAGCTTGAGTTTGACTTTAATTGTGTGTAAAAACAGTGTTATTGCATGTGATAATAAACAAAAAAATTGAAGAATAACTTTAAGCAAGTTCTGGCATTCCCTATCCATTAACTAAAATCTTATTGTCCTAATCATAATATGGTAACAATGCTTTTAAAGGGCTTAACAGTTTCTGAATATGCTGCAAAATGTCTGGAAAGTTTAAGCTCTCAAATCTGTTGGTTTGGAAAATAACACTGCTATCTCCTCCATCCATCTCCAGTGAACAGCACCAAGATTTGGCATTCATTAAATCAAGAAGATTCTCTGCAAATGTTCAACTAGTAACAATTTATTACTGAAAAGGCTGAGAGTTTGGTTTGGTTGCATAAAATGATGCTGCTCGCTGATTTTATGTCCAAAAATGGCCTTTCGTGCCTGTCACTTCTCCACATAGTGCAACACCATTAGGGCTGAAAAACCCTGTCATTGCGATAAAATGTTCTGGAGATTAACATGAGTCGTGGCTGCTTGGCAATAAGCTATTCCTTGCATTTTACTTACAGAGAATTACCTCCCAGCTCGTGGATCTAGAAATAGCAGCACCGCCATCGATGCCTCGCATTGGCGTTCATGAAATAACACAGGACGGTTCTGATGATTATAATGATGGTCATGCCCTCTCGAAATGGCATGACTAGCCTTTGTTCTCTCCTGCGTCACTCCTATTGTTAGGCATGACCAAACATAGGGAACCAGCGTTATGGGCATGACTAGAACACAGGGTTTGGTCATGCTCATAGTTATGGGCATGACTAAATTGGAAACCCTCTGTTTTAGTCATGCCCGACAATAGAAGAGCGCCTTCGGAGGGCTCCATATTCTTGCGTGGAACCATAGGGCTCCAAAGGCGAATGGAATGAGCTATTTCATCAGGAGAATACGACTTTATTCTTACGAAAATATAATTTTTTGAAAAATGTTATCCCTGGAAATAGATGGTCATGCCCGGCATGACAAGCATGACCGCTAGCTACGCCACTGCTTTGAACGCAGTGGATATGCTAGGGCACTGCCTTGCAATGGCACCATGATGTAATTTGCATAATAATAGGTTGCTAACTGTAATTGACAGCCTTGAAAGGATGAACGTGCATACTGACATGCCCATTGAGAGAGGATGTGTGCCTTCCCCGCGGGTATTAACTCGAATTAACTGATTAATTCCCATTCAAAGACTGTGCCTGTTATAAAGAGACATATCGACGTTACGGGTCAACCGTAGAGAAACATTGTGAAGTTTATAACCTTTCGCGGAAAGATCACATGATCGAAAGATGGACGTTTGAAACATAGGGTGGATGTATTCGTTTTGACAAAAATAACCCTATTACATATTTGTTGGGGTGTAGCCCCTTTTCTCTAACCATAGATAGATAACCATAGAAAAATGAGGAACAAATCCAATGCTGTAGTGCACAGTCGATACTAACAAAAATGCAACAGAAGACATACATGCAGACAGACAACAGAAGACATAAAATTTTAGCTTGAAACACGATTCAGAATGCTTTTTACAGTCGTTTACCTCGTTTTGCAAAATTTTAGGCATACTTTGTTGCGTTTCGTTAAAATTCAGTTTCTAATTTGGAATTTCTTGCTTTAAGAGGAGCCCTGGACCTTGAGGCCCTGGGACAGTTTGCCCCTCCTTGTCCCTCTCTCGGAAGCCCTGTTCATATTCCACGCATCTCTTTCACAGTTACCTGTTTGTAAATGTTGACCTCCTCTAATTGTGAACTGTGAACTTGAGTATACATTCATGTAAGTGCGGCGTTTTCTCACCAAATATTTTGTTCATATTAGATATTTTCCTGGGTTTTACAAACTCACTCGAAAGAGGGCCACCGAAATTTCCCCGTGTCCCGCCTAGCCACAACGCCCTTGGTAAGCAATACTGAAATGTTTTCTTTCTAAGGATTTTATCTTCATTTCTGTGACTTGTATTCAATCTGAGTTATTTTCTCGAATTTATCTACGGAGGGCCCGGTTATTATGAAGTTGAGAAGGGCCGGGTTGCGATCGCAACTTAGCATCCCTGCCAGTCCGCCACTGTTGGTGCAAGAGTGCAATATTTATACGCAGAGAGCAATAAACACAACGTACCGTTCACAAAGAAGACGAGGTTTGAGTCAACTCCTTCCATTCCACGGTGCATCACTTAAACGCTTCTACAACGACAGTGTCGAATCTTAAACCAAGGACCGCCGCTAACGCTCCACCAACCTACAGTGATCGCTGGACAAGCACAACGATCAAATGATATATAAGCAACGAAGTCGCTAGATGTCTAACTCTATTGTTATCGAGTGAGGCAAAATCACTCATGCGGTAAAAGGCCAAAAAGACGATTCCGCATAAGGGCTCGGGTTTTGTACACGGGTTTTGAGATTTTTAAAATATTTTTTTACCGTGGCGTTGATAAGGGCACTCTGGTTTTGAGAATATTTATATTTCTAGGAAGACTGTTTATGGGCTTATTTACAAAAATGTCGCGCTTATACAAAAATCTTGTGTTAATTTTTTATCGTAACTTCAAGGAACCGTGGTAAAAGAGGTCAACTTCAATCCTGATTCAGCCACGCCCCCTTCCTACAACATCCTTATGTCCGTAGCAAAGAGATCACGCTAACTGTGCTCCTTCGCAATTACACGGGGTCCCAGATATGGAGGCACATCGTGGACAAAATGACGACCGATGCAGGAGAAACATGGATCGTACCTTCAGATCCCGGCGGGCTCAGTTAGTTGGTCGAACGTATATCGTGTGAGTTCCGAAAAACTCTGAGAAATGGTCTGAAATCTAGAATTGTGGGACATAAAATCTTGAAAATAGGGTTGTTTTTTTTCTCAGTCAGAGGAACCATAAAAAGGAAGGAATCTATTGATTCTAATCCTATAAAAGAAAATGAAGCCTTTGCCAGTGTCTTATTTGGAATGTAACGGAGTGTCCGACTTGGCAAAAATAACACACACAAAATCTCGTGAATTCTTCTCAATATTCCCTTCAATTTCTCAAACACCTTTTCTTCTACTCAACTTTACTCTGAATCACTCTAACTATCATCCGTTACGTCTTAATCTCCTTTTTCTCTTACAGCCTCGTTTACAATATCAAATCACAATGCAACATTTTCACAGGAATTTGACACAACTTTTCAATTTCTTCATAATGCTGTTGTAATATGTTGCATTTGTAGTTTTGAAACTATCTAATTTCGTTAATTTATACCAAGAACCACACGGGTCGTTGTTAAAATCAAATTTAGTGAATTCTGCTCTTTAACGTGCCTTCGACATTAGTTTAAGAAATAGAAT
>NW_027019297.1:0-52422 GCF_013076305.1 Rhopilema esculentum
GAGGATTTACTGTCTGACATAAGTAAAGGAACAATTCCAAAGAAACTTATTCAAAGACAGTACTTTCTGATACATGATGATGGTAGTTTAAAACTCAAACAAGAGCACAAGTACTACTATAAAGTACAGCTTCAGCTATTGGTAACTGATCTCAGTTTTTGTGATTTTGTTCTATATTCAGGCAAAGGAACAATACACATCGAAAAAAAAAATATTTCCTGATAAGACTTTGCAATATCACATTATCAGTGCTACTTATGCCTACTGGTATGGTATTTTTGTTCCAGAATACTTTTTAATGCTTTTTATGTACCAAGAAAACTACTTCCACTCACATATGTCATGTTGAACCCCCATCTCAAACGTAACAATGTTATAAACATAATTAGCATAACAATGTTATAGCGAAAATTTAAAATCTTTAACAAGGAAAGTAGCTAGAGGGACGGGTGATTCGATAGACAGAGAAAACATTATGCTCCTTTTAACTTATCACAGACTGGACAAAGTTGAAAATCTGGTAAATGAAGTTATATGATATAACCATTGATTTGAGGGAGTGGTATGATTGTAATAGCAACATAAAACGTCTGTCAAAACCCTTTCTTGAGCAGTTACCCAGAAAGACCCTTTTTGCAGATCAGATGCAGATGCTGGGAATTCGATCTTTCTACAGGAACAATTTTTCTCAAGATCTTTGATTCAGATAATTATGCTTTTTAATATTTTCAAGAGACTAAACGTTTTTGAGTTAAAAATTTGGCCTTATCATGCATGTTTTTCAAAAAGAAAGTTTAGGATTACTTGAGAAGTTACGAAAAAATCTGGCAGCGATTGACTACAGATTTTTTGTGTGGATAGACCTATTGTAGATAAAGCGCCAGTGGAAGCTTTCAAAGTCATGTTCAACTACATTTTCAGAATGAGGGATACTCACATAAATAATGAGAACGTAAACCTAACTTCTATTTTTGACATTATATCAAATGAGATGGAAAATTATCTTGGCAGCAACAGCGAACTAAAATCTATCGTTTCTTTTTTGATGTGATGAGAGAGCCTACATTCATGGAGATTGTTGTCTATGCCAAGTTACTCAAAGATACCTTCAGAAACTATCACATGTCACACAATAGCACCAATATTGACAAATTGCCTTTAACTTGTTTTCGGGTAGGAGTATAAGCATTTTCTCTTCTAGTTTTACTTTTGATTCTTGATCTTGTTTTAACTTGCAAAGAGAAAAACATCTCACATCTGAAGATTGAGAACATCAAGTCATTACTTTTAAAATGTTTGGCAATCAACTCAGTTAGGGAGAAAATGTGTAACTTCAAGACAATAACACCATTTCATGCTGTTTTGTCAAATGAAGCATCCCGAACATGCAGCAAAAGCTTGCTCAGTCTTCAAAATCGATGTGGAATTTCTTTTTCATATTCAAACAATTCGAAAGATTGTAAATTGTCACGAATTCTGTAGAATTCATTTGGAGTTAGGTCAGCCATGCAAAATACCAAATCAAATATGCACCGGATTGAGAGTGATAACATTGAGACAATGCTTAAAACAACTTTCATCCACAATGCTGAAAGGCTGACCTATTTTTTAACATCACAGCTGGAATATGTGGAATGCCACAATACTGATTCTGAAATTTACCAAAGCTTTGTAAAAAGGTGTATCAAAAAATGTTCTGATTTACAGAGCAGTTTACAATGTGAAGATCTTTTTCAGCATTAGCTCAAAGCTCTAATGTAAATAACTTTTCAGCATCAGACGTTTCAGCAAACAATAGCAGCAAATCTAAGGGGCCATCTTTGAGGATATTGAATATTGATAATTGTTTTCCTATGTCTACTTCTGTCTATCTACATATGGAAAAGTTGTGCTCCTCTAATAATCATGACATCTTAAGCATGCTGTAGGTAATGCTGCTGATAAGTTGAAAGATCAATCTGAAGGTATCTACATAGTCAGCAACTTAATAGAGGCTATTCTTCAACAATCTGACTATCTTCATTTGTCAAAGATGGATAAAATATTAAATACATTTCTTGCAGAACTGTTAAGAAAGCAGGGTCATCTAATTGAAGCTTCTAATTACCTCCACTGGAGATAATGATTCATTACTAATTTCACATGCAAATTAGAATATAATACAGCAGCTATTAGAGAACCTTTTGATAAATGTAGCTTGTAAATTTTTGCAATTAGGCCAGTTCAAAGAATGCATTGGAATTGGGGGAAGGGCACTGAAATTAGGGGAACTGAACATATTGATAAATATTTGTCTGTTTTTAAAAATTATATCACAAGCTGTGCCCAGGTTTCACTTGGAAATTTCTCTGCTGCCTTACAGCTTTCACTTAATGAAATATTATTCAACAATCATAGTATAGTTGGGATTGTTTACAATCAATTGGGCATTTTCTTTACAATAAATAATGAAAGTGAACAAGGCAATGATTACTTGTATAAGGCTCTGGCTATTTTTTGCAAACAACTGGCGTAAGAACCTTTTTGTATCTCACCACTCGTTTTGATCAAATTTTGATAGAGTGTATAACAAAGTTTGCTGTTGGTTAATTGAGTATATTGAGAGAGGTTGTACATGCCCTTGCTAACCTTTTCCCAGAAAATCGTCCATTAATAACAATTTTGAATGGTGAAAACCTTTTCCGAGAACTGAGTAAACAAGATACAAATTTTTCTTTTATCACAAAATTATTTTGGGTCTGTTTGAACTTTGCTTAATTTACATCTAATATGCGAATGATATTGAAGAAGGTAATCTTGCCAAAGGAGTAACTTTAAATAACATAGATTTCAAAAAACTCTTGGAAATCGGTGATGAATATTTTGAATACAACCAAGCTTTGAAGCTTGTTATAGACTGCTTGTTATTCGATGGCCTTTCAGTGTTAAGACTATTGGAAGCTAAAAAATTTGGTGATCTTTAATTACACAAACTCTTTACAAATATTTGTGCTCCAATTCTGTTTACCCCTAGAGATATTGACTATAGTCCTGCTTTAATACGCCATCTTCACGATATGGCACAGCTAAGAGCATTTGAAAAAGAAACTATCGACAAACTCTGGGTTGTAAACAAATCTTTTTCAACCTAGTCACTGTTGACCCAAAGATCAAAATCTCAAGGCAATGTTCAACAACAGTGCCAAGAACTGCTTCAAGCTAGGGACTGTTCAGGATGTTTTAGATAATTCTTCTATGGTACAGGAAAGGATAAAGTGTCACAGTAATTTAAAAATCTGAATTGCGTATAGACAATTTTCAAACTGAGCCAAGCTTAAACCTGTTTATAAGGAGAATGGCACTGTCATATCAATAATAGCCTCACTATATTCTGAAGAAATTTCTCTGAATTCAGATCTTATCAATGTCAGACAAATAGGGACCGAGAGGCTTCATCAATTTGTTGCATTAAAAGTCACACAGAGAAATGGCTGGTGCTTTGAAAATCCCAAATTTCCCGAAATACATTCTGTGTCAAAAACTCCAATTTCAAGGCAGAGAAAAGCTGCTCTTAATCATGCAAGAATTCAGGTTTAGACAATGAGAGGACTTTTGCTAAAATCTACTGGCATGCAAGCAACATTGCTCTGTTTTGCCAAAAAGTCTGACCTAACAACATGGCTATTCAAGTATTATAATAGTGCATTTTTTAACCAAGACATGTTGAATGAATTTTTTCAAGATGGAAACGATGTTTCTTGCATGATCAGGTATTGTATGCTTGAGTTTCGAAGCTTAGATATTCCCACCTGTATGTATAAAGAAATGGCATCACTAATGATAGGAAAGATAGTGATTCCAATTGCAAAACAGTATGCAGATAGAGACAGGCACTTCACATTAATTCAAACTTTTGACCGAAGGGCTGATCTTACTAAAGGCTGTACTGTGATAACAAGAGCATCCGTACCTCTGTCACCTCTTGAGTATTGTGGAATTCAGGTTGATGAGAAAGAGTTCATTACGTCTCATAAAACAAGATGACTTGACCGTGATTTTGGAAGGCAGAAATAACTAACATCTTATGTTCGGTCTTGTCAACAGCTAGAGTTTCCACATGTCACCATGCAGAAGCAGAAACTGTTGTATTTTTTGCATTGAGACAGTTTCTCAGAAACAACAGTGATGTAGGTGGGAGTTCAATTCTAATTCATTGTCCTGAAGCAGATAACATCACAATTCTTTTGTTAGAGCATAAACTAATTAAAGACATACTAAGAAGATGCCCAATTCACTTGTTTTGTCCAGTGCATGATAAACGTGTTGATGCTAAAACAAAACAACCAAAACAGAATCAATCTAAACTAAACGCTGTACTGAGATAACAAGAGCATCCGTACCTGTGTCACCTCTCGAGTATTGTGGAATTCGGGTGGATGAAAAAGAGTTCATTGAGTCTTATAAGACAAGATGACTTGACCGTGATTTTGGAAGGCAGAAATATATAACATCTTATGTTTGATCTTGTCAACAGCAGGGGCGGCAGGCAGGAAAAAAAAGTTGCTCATAGAATCAAAGGGGCTTGATATTGCCCTCACAAAATCTGTCTGACAACCCCCTTTTTAATGCCTTCTAAACGATTCCAAAATGGTCTAAAGGCTAAAAGTGAAAATGCTATGAAGATGAATTGTAGACACAGAACACTCATAAAAAGCGTTCTTGAACATGAACTATAATTTTTAATTTTACTCCAAAATTATTTTATCTTGAATAAAAGAAATCAAATTGTCATCATTTATCATGCTCTACCTAAAGGACGTCTTATATAAAATTAACTGAAGCTTAAGCTCCTTTTTTGAAGATCTTCCAGAGCGTCTTTGATTAAATGCCTTAAATCTCTCAACTACATTTGTTTTGAATTGTGGTTGTTCGGCAAGCCAGCGAAGTGTTTTGTGTTCTACTTGAAGGCAGACTAGCATTTATTTTCTTTTCTGGAGCATAGTGAACCTTGAAGACGACACAACTCTTTTCATGCTGCTAAAGACTCTTTCGCAATGAACACTTGTTAATGGTGTTACTGCAGCAAGCACCAAAACTGTCATTGTCTGAGGAAGTGCATCCTGTAGTTCTCTCTTCTTTAGAATGGTCAACAAATCTTGGATTGAGGGTTTGCCTTTAGTAACAATATCAACTTCTACTTCAACTTCATTTGTCACCTCAAACAAATTATCCTCTTCAACCGCTTCTCTCCCCAACAGTCTGCTTTCGGGGGGCTCTTCGTTAGCTCTGACAAGTCTTTTTCATCTTTCTTTCTACTTGGCGATGAAAGCGTCCCGCTCTCTTGTTACTTGGTTTGAGCAAAACGGATATTTCCCTACTGTTATATAGGACATTGAGACAGTGTTCAAGTGCAAGTGGATCCTGTACCGCAGTTAGATAAATGTCCCTTAATTCAGCTCTTGAATGCTTTTGCTCTTGAGGTGGAGCGTTCTTTCTTGCTTAAAATTTGGATGGGTGGATAAGATTCATCCATTTAAATTTGTTCAAGTTTTCAAACCTCCAGCTAATTTGATCTGTGAGTTTAGAAGTAACTTGTGTTAAGAACTCATTAGTTTCTATTATGATCACCGCTATATACTTATCGCTAATCATGCTGTTTACTATTGTTTTGTTATATTCCTACTGCGTAGTTCCGGTCTTGTGACTCTCACGCTTGCTGTTCGATTTATCTAACTCTTGAATTTGTATCGTTATTGATTGCTTCTTCATGTTATGTTCGGATACAAGTTGTGTTTTCTTTACACTGTTATCTTAATAGGTTATGGGCCCAGATAAGCCGCAGAATAACGTTCGTAAGGATCATTGAAATTTGTTTGATAACGGAATGGCTTTAATGGATGACTCTGCTGGAAATGTTCTGAAATTCGCTAAATTGATTAGCGGGAATTACAGATCATGGGCTTTCAATATGAAACTCTATTTGGAAAGCAATGATTTATTCGAACATGCAGATGGTACCGCTGTCGCTCCTGATGCTGAAGCTGCTGAAATTAGAAGTTTTCGTTTAAAAACAAAGAAAGCCTGGACGAGTATTTGTCTCGCTGTTGAGCCCTCACAACAAGTTCACATCCGCGATACAAACACAGTGGAAGAGGCATGGGATGCCCTGAAGAATCAATTTGCGCGTGAATCAATCTTATAAAAGGTGAGATTACGACAGAAGTATTACTCTTGTAAATTTCAACAAAATGGAAATATGTTGGAACATATAAATCATTTGAAATCCTTGCATGATCAGTTACGCGAAATGGGCGTTGAAGTAAATGACCAAGAATTGGCCATGACTTTGTTGGCAAGTCTACCTGATGATTATATGCCATTGATTACAGCCTTAGATGCCGTTGGCGAAACAACTTTATCCTTTGAAAAGGTGAAAGGAATCTTGTTAAACGACTATGAGCGAAAGTCAGATAATTTAGTACTGAAAAACTAAAGGGATGCCCTATCAGCAAGACAAGCCTTTAACAGCAGGCGGGGAAGAGGAAATAGAGAACACACTTCCGGTTTCCAACAGAATAAACCAGAGAGATCATTTCCCGTTCAACCATTTACTGGAACTTGCCACTACTGCAAACAGAAAGGACATTTTGCAAGAGATTGCCCAAGAAAGAAGGCAAAGTACTTGCATTTTCCTGGAAATTATTCAAGAAATGCTGATTCTGCACACGTAAGTGAGGAAAAAGGCAATAGTGAAACAATGTATGAAGAAGCCTTATACACTGGTGAAAATGCGCATGAACCGAAATCGTTTTGGATTATTGACTCAGGTGCTACCCAGCATGTGACTTACGACAGAGATTCATTGTCTGATTTTATTGAATTCGAGCAGCCATCTAAAGTTATTCTTGGTGATAATCAAACCATTGGAAAAGGAACTTATCGATTAACCACTGATATCGGAGGACAACCACAGAAAATTGCACTTAATGAGGTCTTGTATTTGCCTGATTTGGGAAGAAATTTACTGTCTGTGCGTGCTTTAACAAATCGTGAAGCTACTGTAGAATTTGAATCTGACAAATGCAAGATCTCCCATAATTCCAAAGTATTGGGAATTGGAGAATTGAGAGGCAAACTGTACTTCTTGAAACAATTTTCTTCTGAACAAGCAAACAGTGCTGAAAATTTTTCAAATTTGGATGTTTGGCACTGCAGGTATGGTCATTTAGGAGTTGACAATCTTGTCAAGTTGTCTGGTCGTAACATGGTTGATGGAATGGATAAAATTCATGCAAATGCGGAAAAAGCAATTTGCTAAGGATGTATTATGTGACATTTATCGACGACTTCTCACGTTATGTTTGCATTTATTATCTAAAGCAAAAATCTGAAGTTTTGAGTAAATTCAAAGAATTTGTCAATGTCATGATCAATATCACTGGAAAACGTGTCAAAGTTTTGCGAAGTGACAATGGCGGTGAATATTGCTCAAATGATTTTTCTGAATATCTGAAACAGCAAGGTATAAAGCATGAAACAACAGTTCCATACAATCCAGCTCAAAATGGACTTGCTGAATGCATGAACCGCACCATAGTTGAGTCTGCCATATCAATGATTCATCATGCAAATGTACCCAAAGAATTTTGGGCAGAGCAGTAAATACAGCTGTTTATTTGAAGAACCGAAGTCTCTATGTGGCATTAAAGGACAAAACACCATATGAATGTATGTTTCATGTAAAACCAAATGTATCAAATCTGAAAACATTCGGATGTATTGCTTATGTACACATTAGGCCTGAAGAGAGAAAGAAGTTTGATGTGAAATCAACAAAAGCAATATTTGTTGGTTATCCTGAAGATTGAGCTGACTGAAATTGGGCAGACTGAGCTGCAGATGGCGCAGACTGAGCCGCGGTTGGAGCAGACTGAGCTGCTGTGCCCATGTCAGTTTTTTGACGTTTTGACGTTCGAAACGCCTTTCACCTGGCTTTGCAAGTCATCAAACTTTCACCTTGAGATTGTTTTTCTTTTCCTTGATCTTCGGTTATTTTCGGCGTCATCTAGCTTCAACTTTGCCAAAACGTCGTCTGGAGTAAGGTCCTCTTGTAGCAAATTATTTTCGTCGCAATTCATCTTGAGAGCGGGATGAAATATGCGCTCCAAAAAACTGAGGTTGAGTGCATGGGCAGGGTATCATATACCTTCACAAACCTATTGTTCTTTTCATAGCGGGTTGAATCATGTGACCGGAAGATATCTCCTATCTGAACGTAATAAACTGTTTTCAACACAGTGAGCCTCGATGCAAAGAGGAGGGAAGTAGAACAAGGATTGCGATGACATTTCAAAATTAATTTACAATCATTTGTGTGCAACCAACACAGCGATCATATCAACCCTTATTGTGTGCCATAATAAGGAGTTTGCTTGTGCCCTATAATTACTTTCAATGAATCCCTTTCTTTCTTTTAAATATTTTCTTGATAGACTCTACTAAACGCTTCACTTTAAAATAAAGATCAATACAGTTCTCTCATTAATTTTGGCAATTCAGGTATGTTTGGAACTGATGCCTTGTAAAAGATGACATAGGGAAATCTGTAAACGTGCTAAGGACAACAGGCCGATTTTTGTGTGCTTGTGGCTGAATTTCTCTTGGCTTTGTAGAAAATGTCATACTTAATTTCAGAATTTTGTTGAGAAAGACATTATTTTATGTACATAATTTTAATGCTGCAGTGCAGCCAGTTCTTACCGCTGCCTTAATTCTTAATGAAAGAGCTCTAATGTGTAAGCATGCCAACACCAAGTCAAGGAGCATCAACTGCTTGATATTTCTTTTTCTGGTGAATTAAAAGAAAAGTTTGCCATTTTCTGCGATTCTGCGATTTTCCCAAGATCTTAGCATATTGCATAAATTAGCATATTGCATAAATTATTTCGCATAATTATAATTCAGCGTGATTGTTACTGCAGCAGTTCTCCTGCTGTCTATTCAACATGGAGGCCAAAACAAGTAGTCCAGCAAATCCATGGTTTTCCGAAGATCAGTTAGGCGAGTTAGAAGAACAATTTTTGATGGTTGCCTCATTTTTCAATGTTATGGAATTATATGAAGATCAAAAGAACCTCTACGTTCCTTTTTCAGAGGGAAAGATCTTTATTACAGTTCGGCTACTGGGTCAGGAAAATCATTGATTTTTCAGTGTATACTGCCATTGAGAGATTTGCTCCATGATCAAGTTTTGGGCACAAGTTCAGTGCTAGTTATTTCTCCTTTGAAGTCTCTGATGCTTGATCAAGTGAACAAGCTACAGCAAAGTGCAGTTAGCGCGGCTGCAATTTACAACGGGCAAAGCCAGAGTGTTCTGGACAGGATAGTTGATGGCCAAGTTTCACTTGTTTATATATCTCCGGAAGATCTTTTAGACCACAAATTTTGGAGATCAGTATTGAAGTCAGAATGTTTTTGTAGACATTGTAGTTGTTGATGAAGCTCACTGTATACTCCACTGTTAAGCTTTTTGAATATTTGTCTACCGGTATATTGTCATTTATTTAGCTCATGACTTGGTTGTTGGATAGGCATGTTGGTTAGAAGCTGAGTTTTTTCATCAACATCTGTATAAGTTACAACTGATTAAAGATAATAATTTGAAGAAGATATTGGTTGAAAAGAATAATTACATACGTTACACATATAGATGTGATTATCTTTAACTACATGCGACCAAAGGTCCTTTATCCATTGCAGCTGCAGTGCTGATGCACTGACATATCTCTCAGACATTGATATTTACGTTTGTTTAGTTGACATGTAGCCCAACATGCTAAGAGGATGTTCAATTCAATTCAATTTTATTCATATATCACAGAAGAAGAATACTAAAATGATACTGTAATATGCATGTCCCAGAAAAGTACAGACTTATCTAGATTGAACCGTTTACAAAAGGTTTAGAACATGACAAATTACAAAAAAGAAACAAGATTGGTTTTGTACTTTTTAAATTAGAAGAAGATATATACAGCATGAGGAATAGGCTTTGGGAAATTACTCCATAGTTGAGCTTCCTTTATTTTGTAGCATTAAACCACTCCAACCCTTATGCAGTTTACTGTTTAAGTGCATAATCGCTGCAGTTGCTTGTATCTTGCTAATCAAATCTGATTGTGAGAGCCTTTTGGTGATGTTCTTTAGATGATTGAAGTAGTTCTAAATGCCATAAAATATGTAGCAAAAAGAATACTCAGATTGAGACTCAAAAGAAACAGAATAAAATGCCATGTAACTGATTATCGCTTTTCATTTTCATTGGGACTAATAATTGATAAATTTTCTAATTTGTAGGGGATTGCCTGGAGGTAGTAAAGAAGGAACTGGAGTGCCTTTTCGCCGATGGTTTGGAAATTTAATTGAAATAAAATCCCTTTTGAATAATCCAAGATTGGCTGTTTTTACTGCAACTGCTTCAAAAAGCACAAAAGGTAAAATTTTCTCCACATTGCAGTTGGATCCATTCAAAACTTTTGAAATTGAAAAATGCCCATTGAAGCCAAATCTAAAGTTCATCACTAAGTTCTTGGATAGTGGTCTCCCAATAGAAAATGTTTTCAGCTTTGTAATAATTGACATCAAATCAAGGCAAGATCAAGCAAAGGAAACACTAATTTTCTGTAGAACAAGAAAACAGTGCAGCCTGATTTATAATACAATGGTTGATTCTCTGGGATCTTATTTATGCAAGGATGGAATCAGAATTCCACAAATGCGTCTAATGGAGATGTATCATGCTGGCATCTCAGAACAGGTGAAAGATCACATATTGAAGACAGTGACATCACAGGTTGGCCACATTAGAGTTTTAATATGCACCATAGCTTTTGGAATGGGGATAGATAGATTGATACAAGTGGTTCATTATGGGGGCTAATCTTGTATTGAATCTTATTTACAAGAGTGTGGTAGAGCTGGTAGAAGAGGTGAAGACAGTCTGTGCATCCTTTTATACAATGGTCACTTAGTGAAACACAGCAATGATGACATGAAAGAATATATTTATTGCAGAGACTGTAGACGTAAAAAACTTCTAAGAGAATTCTCTCATCTAAAGGAATCAAAAGAGGTACTCCATGGATGTAATTGTTGTGATTGTTGTGCTCAAGAATGTGAGTGTTATCAATCAGAGTGCTTGGGGAAATTCAATTTGATGCCATAGAAAGGAGATAGTGAGGTTGCAACTGTTGGCAACAAAAAGGAATGTAACTCCATATCAAACTTCAGCACTAAAACAACAGTTATATTGTGCCTTCTTGTAAATGGTCTTGCTGATGTCAAACCAGTAACTTACCCAAATATCCACCTTGAGTTTACAAGTTTCTCAGGTTTTGAAGCACTGTGACAAGATATTCTCTACTTGGGATATTAAAAAGTATGTAGAGATCTGGAATGACATCCATGCAAATAACATACTTCTGGCTATTCATGATGTGTTTTCTGATTTTGATTTAGACAAGAATGCACTAATTTTAACTGAGCTGGAAGACATAGCAGAAGAAATTGTTGATGTTGATAATGAAAATTCTTTTTGGGAAATCAAAGACTGTACAAACAGTTCATCAATCTTCAACAGTATGGAGGAAACCTACCAAAATGAAAGGTCACAAAACATTTCAGGAGGAAGTGATATATTTACTGAAGCTGCTGAACAAATATGCTCAAAATTTGATTAATTTTTTTACTTCAAAGAATACAATATATTACACAACTGTGTTAAGTGTGATGCTTTTATAATAAAGGTTAGGGTTTCAAAGATAGGCTACATTACCAATTAAAATTAATAAGTCCATTAAAATATCTTTCCCAATAAGAATCATCAAAATTAGACAAAACCCCAAAGATGGCCAAAAAGCCTGCATTACAATATTCCCCTGCAAAAACAACACACACCCCTAATAGATACTTTCTGACAGTTCTCTAACATAGCAATTGATTGATGTTTGAGAACTACTCAGTCTTGGTATTTACAATATTTACTTGCACTACTCACTGTTTTTGTGGCATTGAATGTTTCTTTAGAGTGTTTGTGGGGCATGTGTTTTCTGACAACACTACCAAGCGGCTTCAGGCATTCAATATATTCTGTGCACAATCTTGCTGTCAGAAATATATAATCTTGACGTTGTTTTGAATGATCTATTTTGTTTGGAAGAAACACGGAATTAGGCGAATCATCAAGACACTTTTGTGGCTCATTCTGTACCAAATGACTAGCACTAATTCGATTTTCAGTGGACATATATGAAACCCAATGATAGAAAGGATTTTGATGACTCTCACTCATATAATGGACATGCTGTTGATAATCAACACAATTTTTTGATTAATCATTGTACTCGATGGTAGGGTTTGCATTTTGAATACAGCATCCTCCTTTCCTCCTTGTGTCAAAGCAGATAATGATTTTTCTTGCATCTTTCCAAACTCATCCAACTTTTTAGTAATGCAAGGATGTGACACTGTGAGCTTAACAGCCCTTAAACGCGTCATTGCAGACTGCAATAAAAAATGAAGTCATTGTTGAACAAAATGTCATACTTGAATGCAGCTTAAAAGAGATATACTCAGGGTCATTTGGGATGTGGCAGACAGATAGTACCATAAAGAGCATTTCTGCACTGTAAAGAACCGATATCTATAGAACTCTTCATGCAGTAAGTAAATTTACAAAGTTGCTTGTGTTTTTTTCATTTCTGTTGGAACTTTAAGTTTCATTTTTGAGAAAGTAAATGTTACCCACATTTAATGGTGGTCTGAATGGGATGGTTGCAGCAATCTGTAGGAGTCTGGTCCACGTACTTTAACTAACATGACCTAACAAACTAACATAGCCCTGCCCTTTGATTGTAGCCTGATTTCAATATTATTACTACTTAATAAAAACAACAAATTCTTACCGTTAAGCTGCGATGTTGTAATATCAATGACACAAGCAACTGCATCAAAGTTGCGTGAGGTGAGCGCGCTTTCATACAAATGGAAGCTGCCATGCATACAGCTGGTATGGAGTAATTCATTGCCTTGTAACTTGCATTTTCAAGTTTGCTCATGGATGCAGTTTTCAAGATACCATGGAATAACGGTGCTCTAGCAAAAATGTCTTCATTGAGGTCTTCAAATTTGAATTTCACTATGTCTTCACCTTTCAGTTTTTGCATCATCCTGGGGTTTTTTCTGGCAGTTAGTCTGGCACATTCATTGTGAATACATTTCAAAACCAGGCTGATTATGTATGGCTTTGAGGATTCACTCTTCCAAGCAGCAGCTGCAATTTGTTTATACGAGCCTCTAACAAGCATTTTACCAAGTTATTCCAATGGTACTGGTAGCTGTTTCTCTTTAGTGACTGATTGCCATTCTGCACTTACAAAAACTCTTGTGCCCTCATCAACTGGGCTTTCAAGAGGCGTATCCCGTTGAAAACATTTGGTTGTCTGGACACAGATGGACTTCAGAACTTTTTGATTTGCCAACTCTTTGTTTCCACCCATCTGGCTTCTGCTACTTTTGTTGAATGGTGGCTGTCCGTCATCATCTTCACCGGTAGGCCGATGTACCTTCAATTCGCTGTTGCATTTGTTCATATAATCAATAAACAACTGTTTATCTGTCTCAGCAAGCTTTGTCTTGTAACCTTTTCGTTTCTTCAGAGCATTTAAACAACGCTTGCAAATTTACTTATAATTTAAGACCACTTTAAACGGCAAATCATTCAGTTCATCAACAACATTAAATGAACTTTTTCCTTCAATAAGATTCCTGTCACCTTGCTCTTGCAACTCTTTGAAGCAAAGAGCACAAATCCACTCAAAATTAATGTTGCTGGACGACGAAAGACAACTGCTGATGGCAGCAGACAAGGCCGTCATTAGCAAAATAACATGCTGCATTATAATTATGCGAAATAATTTATGCAATATGCTAATTTTCCCAAGAACCTGGGAAAATCACAGAACACGAAATTGGCCTCCGTTGCACAGACCACTCTCCTCCTTGGTGGTGATGGTCTGTGACGTAGGCTACTTTTTTCTTGAAATTGCAGTACTGAAGTATTTGCAATTCTTCTTGCTGCTTTTTCTTTTAAATTTTATGACAGAACAGAGAAAAGGAGAAGTCTGTTAATCTGCTATTGGGCAACATTTACAGGCGAACCAAGATTGTGCCAAAAATTTATATGGCAAAGAATTCGGATTATTGGTACAACTTTTGCTGATGATGATGATGATGATACTGATGATGACGATCATGACGATCATGCTGATGATGACGATCATGACGATCATGCTGATGATGCTGATGATGAATCACTGAATTCAGGAATCAAAACTTTTCAACATTTCTTCCTTCATTTTAAATCTGTTCCATGAACCAGCAAAGGCCTTCTCTATAATTTACATTTTCAACATTGAACAGTATGCTTCAAAAAAGTAAAGAAAAAGTATCAGCATAAGGTTTTAAGTGAGCATTTGCATGTAGGAAATCAGTTGAGAAGTTTACAACAAAATTTGTAACAATTTATTTCCTTTTTGCGGCTTGATTTCTCAGTACTTCATTTTGGCATAAATCCTTAAGACCCTTTCATATTAAAAATGATTGCTTTCCTGCCATCTTGGCATCTTAGTTGTTTTGGTAGATGCTACTGGCACTGCCATAAGTGGGGAAGGGGGAATCAGAACGCTCTTCTTTTGCACATGTATGAATGTGATCAATTAGGCCTTGCTAAGATTCGACCCTCAGCTGAAGTTGATTTTGTCTTATGAAATTGAGATCATTACCTTCAATATTCATGAATTCATCCATCAAATATTGTTGAATCAGTAGTTTTGAGTAATGGATGGTGGAAAATGCTTCATGGATGCCAACCCTTAGTTCCTTTGCATGTCCAGGCCTTGCCCTACAAAACCTGTTGTTGAGTTAGGGCAGTGTTGCCTGCAACCTCCGTTTGCCAACCATGTTTCACTGTAGAAGAAAAGCAACAAAAAGGTTATTGGATCAACAGTTGGGTTTGTTGCTCTTATTTTCACCATGTTTTGCTGGTTGTTTGGAAACTTCTTCAGCTGTCATTAGTGCTCGATAAGGAAGTCCTCTTTCATCTACAAGAAAGACAGCTGCTATATCTGCAGTAATTGGTGCTAGAAATGTTGAGTACAAGCATGAAGGACAAAGATCTGAGCCAATTCAGTAGAACAGAACATAACAAGATTGAATTAATAAAGACAGTTGCTTAACAACAACAACATTTAGCTTCTACACTACAATCGTATGATATAAAATGATTATGTACGGTTACTACACAGCGGTTAACAACTATAGAGTGATCATCATAACAAATACAAATGAGTTCTTAACAATTGGCATGTCATAGAGTCCATCTTGAATTGCATGATGTGCTATGATTATCCTAATATGAAGCACTATAACGGAACTAAACTGAACTGAGCACTGGCTGATTGTTTTCAGCTGCAAGAGCTTGCTGATGTTGAATGATATTTTCCATATTTTGATAACAGCTGATAAAAGGGTTAGCAGCCATGAGTTCCTGTTGCAGCAGTTGCATAATTACTGTACGCAAGTTTACGTTTCTTGGGTCTGCATTTTTATAGAGCCTGTATTCAAAAAGTACAGCTGGGCATATTGAGAGCGTTCACCAGGGAGTTGGACCATTGCCAAGGCACAATGGTAATGCCTGATGTTGTGCAGGAAATGTCATGAAGATGCTGATTCACCAATGACAAGATCAAATATGTTGTTTGCAGGTGCAGCAGGTAACAGGTACACCTTGCCTTCAAAGCAACATCACTTTGTGAACACCACCACTTTGGAATTCCTTTCCTCTTGGAAGTATTTTGTTTGAAAATGGTTGAACTGCCTAAAATAATTACTCCAGATTTCATAATATCAATTGTTTGTTGTTGTGTATATTGCTTGTTGTTGTGTAAGTCCCACTGCTTCATTTTTTTGTCCCATTTCAATGAGGCAGTAATTTTGATCCACCAGAAATGTTAAAAGTAGCTGGTTCAAGCGCTATCTGTGGATTTTGTTCTGTGGATGAAAGTTGATGAGTTGAAGAATTTCTTACGACTTTGAGGACTAAAGACAACTGGTAGAAAAGAGGAATTAGTTGCGAGAGTATTTGTTGCTATCGAAAACAACGTTCCTGTGATAAAGACAGCTGAAGAGGTTGAGCGTGAGATTGTGACAGATTACAAGAAGAAGCTTGATGTCAGACGTACGACATTGCCTGATCCTTTTGGCATTGCAAATGGCTGGCTGAATGAAGAGGACGGAACGGTGTTTTGGCCTGTTACTCTCTATCCAGATATTTATAACTTTCTGTCATTTCATCCAAATGAACTCTCCAGTAATGATCTCTCTGATTATAAACAGTCAAAGGACTACAGTTACTATTCGCAGGGTTGGCTATTACTTTTTACCTTTTCATCCCATTGCTGATGATGGTGAGTTCTGTTTTCTCAAGGGAAATTGCAGAGCATCACAACGAATCAATGATACCCCACATAAACTATGGATCTGTTTAGGGAAATGTAATGGAAACATTGTCTCAACACACTGCTCATGCATGGCTGGACTATCTCAGACATGCAATCATGTTGTAGCAGCTCTTTTTAGGATTGAGGCTGTGAGCAGAATGGGACTTAATAGTCCTTCTTGCACCTCAAGGCCCTGCCAATGGTTACCCAACAACAAAGTTGTTAAGCCAGTAAAGATAAAGGATTTAAAGTTGAAGAGGACCACTTTAGGAGGAATAGTTAAAAAGAAAGTTGAATTGAACTGCTCCCCCAAGAAGAATTTTGACCCTTTGGAGCATGTTGCTTATATGCTTAACCTGCAGGACATGGCAAAATCCCTTGAGACAGTATGTAAAAGGTCTGAATGTATTTTGTTTACAGCACTGCCAAAGAAAGAATTACCAGCAACAGAGGTGCAAAATGCAAAGGATATTCCATTCGAAGAACATTTTTTGCGATCTGCCAATAGAGTTGATTTCCTGAACCATATAAAAGAGGTTAAAATGGAAGACATAAGCACAATAGAGATGTTAACCAGAGGACAGGCAGATAACCAACATTGGCATTCCTTTAGAAAGCATGTTATCACTGGATCTAAGGGACATGATGTCAAAACACTTTGAGAAAGGGGGATTCTAAGAGAGACTCATTGAAGAATATATATTCCAAAATTGCTGGGGCCACAGATATGGTTGACCAACTGCCATCTCTAAAGTATGGAAGAGCAATGGAACCAGTTGCAATATAATCCTTTAAGGAAGAGTTTGAAAAGCACCATAAGAATGTAAAAATAACATCATGTGGGTTGTTCTTATATGAAGACATGCCATTTGTTGGTGGGAGCCCTGACTCTATTGTTTTATGTGATTGCTGTGGGAGGGCATGTATAGAGGTGAAATGCCCTTTTTCAATCCGTCACACCACACCTTATGATCCCAAGGTAAAACTGCCATATTTGAAACAAGTTGATGATAGTCTGCTAATAAATGAAGCCCACAGATACTACACACAATGCCAAATTAAAATGGCTGCAACAAAGACAAAGAGTTGTCATTTCTTTGTGTGGACATCGTATGGCCATTTTACACAGAAATTTGCATTTAAAAATGATTTTTGGGTGCAGTAAAAAGAAGACTTTGAAAGTTTTTACTTAAATCATTATATTCCTAACTTGTTTAAAGATAGAATCTGAAATATGTCAATATATTAATACACTATAAATATAGATAAAGTTAATGTATATTTATATCATATCATAATTTTCATATGGCTGTCTAAAGTGCTCAACCAGTTAGACTCAAAAAAACAAACTCATATAACACAACTCTCAAGTTTTATGTGCAAACAATCATCAGGTGTATAGAACAAGACACACTAACATTAAGCAAGATATAAGGGTAGAAACAAATATAGAACACTTAACCAAATGAAGTCGATTGTGCATGACTAAAATAAATTGCAAAAGCTACTCAAAGATTGATAATCAATATTTTTTATGTCTACATTGGCTTTTAAATTCAGTTCTGTTGTTAAGTATAATACTTGAAGTCTTACAAATTGTTTTCTTTGATTCTATTTATAAAGTATTACTGATGGAGACTTCAGTCAAAATGTTTACATGAGAGTGTTTTTCTTGAAGACCTATATATATAAGTCTTCAAGAATGTTACTTAACGTTATTATTTTACACATGTATGATATTTGCTATAGTGTATACAAAACTGTAAATTTTTTACTCCTTATATCAACATGTACTCAACAGCTTCCTATAGCATGGTATAGTATATAGTATAGTATATAGAACAGTATATAGTATAGTATATAGTATAGTATCAAGCTGTTGAGTATATGTTGATATATAGGTTAATTCATATACATATATATGTAGATACATATTGTAACAAAGAAGGAGATCCATTTGTTGGAAATGCACAATTGCTGAGGACAACCCACCCAACAAGACCAAGAAAAGCATTTGCATAATTGTGGAAAGAACTTTGATGGCTCAGCAAATTCAAGGGAGGAAGAATGCATAGTGAGATTGTGGAGAAGATCAAAAGAAAACTTTTGTCTTCACTACACAACAATGCTATCTGATGATGACAGTAACGCTTATGCTGCTGTTGTTAATGATTATCCATATGGTAAAGACATAGTGATAGAGAAGGAGGACTGCATCAATCATGTCTCTAAGAGAATGGGCAAAGAACTCAAAGATTGTTCACTATTCACAGAGAAGACCCAAAACATGTTCACTGTCCTACAGGAGAAAGTTCCTGGTGTTTCTGGCAAAGGGCTTTGGCAAAGTCTGTCTCTCCTGGTGGGCATAAAGATCATGAAACCAACAGAGATTGGAAGGAAGCTAGTGCCAATATTCAATAGGTTAAGTGAAGTTGGCTTGCTAAAAAGATTTGCTCGTGGCTCAACTCAAAATGCAAACTAGTCAATGCACAGCATTCTGTGGAAATTTTGTCCAAAAAATACTTTTTGTGGGAAAAATACTATAGAAACTGGAGTCGCATTTTCTCAGTTTTCAATGAGGACTTCATATAAAAACATGATTTTTCAAATTATGGTAATAGAACCTGGAAAATATTTAGAAAGATCAGGAATTGCAAAGGATGTAAAAAGGATAAGAAAAGCTGAGAGGGCTATGACAACCACTGCCAAGAAGAGGAGAAAAGACTTGAAATTTAAGAAATCACGATCTAGTAAGGATGCGAGCAAGCGAGAAGGAAAAAATGTATGAGAGTGGAGGTTTTGATATTTAATCTGATCAATTTGGTGGACATGAACTGTTTTGAAAGGAAATTTATCATTTATATAATTGATATAATAATGATTGCTCTATAAATAATAATTTTCTATGTTAAAACTGCTTGAAAATGTAAGTTCTCTAAACGTTTTTTGCTTCTGAAACTTTAACTGTGAATTATTCAAGTATGATTTTGAGCCCGCTGACCAAAGCAAGTGAAAAAGTTTTATAATGAAGGTTAATCCAAACTTCTGTATCCTACATATCAAAATGATCCTTCAATCATGAAAAGTGCAATAAAGATGCTTGATTTGAGGTAGACATACAGGGATTCATTCCTTAGGCAACAATTTAAAAACATTTCAAGGCTGGATTATCCCGTTTTTGTCTTTTTACATCAATTTTACATCATTATAAAGGACAATACCTTTTGATGATGCTGTTAGAAAATCAATGCACACTTAACTTTTGGATTTTCAGAAACAATACATCGCTCTTTACCATAGCAACGGTTAATGAAATCATTTTGCTTGAATGAAATCAACTTGAATTTTTGAAATCTACAGTATCACTTTGGTCAGATTACATTAAACTGAGATCTCTAAATGATACAATCTCAACAAAGAACTTAAAAAAAGCTCGAGAGCCTATACCACCAGTGACCTACCTTAAGTGGGAAGATGAAATCAGAAAGGAAAAATATTTCAACAACACCCTCACAGCATTTTACTTTAAGTTAAAAGAACAAAAGAAAATTTGGCGCCAAAAGCGTGTCACTCCTTCAACATTGAGAGCGTTTCTTCAACTATTTCAGCTTTGCATAGCTGTAAGTCATCAGCATACCCATGTATCTTTGAGTCATCAGATGATAGTTTCTAAAGCATGGCTGGTATCTCGTTTATGTACACGTTGAATAATGTGGGTTCCAGGACAGATCCTTGTGGTACACCGCAGGGGACTTTTGCTGTACTTGACAATATGCTGCCGCCTTTAACATATTGAAGTCTGTTTTGGAGTATTGAATGTATTGAAGTGCTACATAACTTGAAACCAATTGAGAAATTGTATCTCTATTAGAATGTGAAGTCTGCATTTAATTTTAAGCTTTTAGAATTTTAAAATGAAGAGCAAGTTCGATGAAAATTGTTGGGTTGAAGAGATATCAATATCATTTCAATAAATATCACTTTTCACAATTGGCTTTGATTTTCAGTTCAATTTCTTGTTCTAAATTGTGCATCTGCACAATTATAAATAAAATTGTTATCAACAAAACAATTTTAAAGCAAAAAACAGCATTATTATTTTGGGATTACAAAGTATTGAAACTTTCAGCTGCAATTGCTGCACGCAAAGCTATTTCAAACTCATCTTTGCTTTGAAATGAGTTTGGGATGTGGAATTCCACGAGACAGGTTGATACAAAAATGCATCAGCATCCAAAAATGACAGCTTTACACATCCTTTTTGGTGACTTCTGCTTGGCCAAAATGAAGAGCCACTAATGCATTTCTGACAAAAAAGTCAGCACACACTCAAAAACACAGATTCTGATAAAATCAGAAATTTTTGTAATAGTTAGCTCTATCTAGAAAAAGGATTGCAGGAAATTTATGCATGATTTTCCTCCGGTTGAAGGGAGAAAAATAATTTTCATGCCCTGTTGTAAAGTTGAACACGAGCCGGCCTTATAATTAAATCAAACATTTTAAATTTTTAATAACATTAACATTAGGAAAATTGTTCAAAAATCAAAAAATTAGGAAATAGGTACTATTCAAAATTGCTGGCAAGGAGGGTCAAGGGGGGCAATTATATTGGAAGGGGTTGTTATTTGTGGTGAACCTTGGCTTGAGGGGCCATCGAAATGATGCCAATCATTGTCTTGTAGAAAGTAATAACCCTGGTAATCTGCATGCTATTCTGGCACTTTTAGCAAAGTGCAGTAAAACGCTACCTTCAATCAGCATTTCGCATTTTCACCAGCTAATGCCACATATTCAAGACAACTCAGAATGAGCTTATCAAGATATGTGGCTCTCTCATAAAAGAGAAATTTTAAATGAGGTAAAAGTGTCAAAATTATTTGCCATTCTTGCAGACAAAGCAGCAGATGTAAGTAATGTTGAACAGATGGCCATGGTTTTGAGATTTGTTGACAGTAACTCACATATAAGGAATCGTTTGATTTGATATGAAAAAGGATTAATTAATCAGATAATGAATTTTGAAACACTTCTCAAAACACAACAAGATTCAGAGAAGAAAATAATCGCCAAGTAAATAGTGATGATAGGAACTGTTTCTTATAAGACGAATAGTTTTCTATTCGTCCTATAAGAAATTAATCTTCTAATCAGTCTTCTAATTAGTCAGTTAGTCTTCTAGATAATAATTTAGATAAGCATTTCAGTAATGGAAAAACGAACTCCGAAAACTTAAGAGAACGGGCTCCTCAAGGTGGCCATGGTCACAAGATGAACTTATCAATGCCTTGGTACAGCAAAAGCTGATTGGGCTCAAAAACTTTGTGAAGCAGAAAACAAGGTCGGCCACTTGATGAAGATGGAAGCCAAGTTTACGGGTCTACACAAAGCACAAAAGAAACTCTTCAAGAACAAGATGAACCTTTAGAAAAGAAAAGAAAAACTCAGTTTTAAAACCTCCGTTATTAACCTCTTTTTATCGTACCAACGCTTTTATTATGTTGCATTTTGTTTCTTTTGATCTTATTTTAATAGAAATCTAGCATTGATTGTGCACCACCTCTCAATTGTGCCCCCTGCAAGACTTGTTGATTTTGAAGGTCTTAGTGTTGCTTATTTGTAAGGAAAGAAGTTGACCTTTTTTCCAAAGCTTGTGCTCCATCTACTTGGTTTGATTGCTATCTCATTTTTCTTACTATTAGCTAGGTAAGTTCAAACGATTGCCATCTTTTTTGCTAACATTATTGGTCATTAACAGACTTTTCATTTTCAATTCAATTAAAACTACAATTACAAATTTCACTATTACAAAGGTAATTTGCAATTGGCTAGCCTGGGTTTACAAAGAAAAAGACTATTACAAGCACAAACAAAAGAAATTAACAAAAAAAAAGGAAAAAGTATGTTCGTCATTGTTTGTTTTAGAAGTCGTCAGTAGCAGAGATCGTTAGAACTGAAGAAGTTCAGGATTATTCCAAGATTTATTTCTGCGGCAGAAAATGTAATAGGTGGTACGGATAGTTAAGTTGGATAGTTTGGAGATCATGAAGCGGAGATGATGCTCGCTGATATCTAGAGCGTTGCACATGTCTATGAAAGAGGAGCAAGAGAGACCAAAGATACCTAGGGAACTGATAGAAAGATTAACAAACATGATAGAGGAATAGGCTGAGCTTAGGCTGTGAATGAGATTCGAGTATTTCTCTCTTTTGCGGTTAGCATTAACATCCAAGTTAGTTTCGTATCCTACTGTAAGCTCGAGTATGAATAGTCGATGGTCAGAAGTGACTAGAAGTAGATCAGGACGGAAAGAGTCTCCTGTTATGATAGAGGGTGAGAGATAACCTGAAAGATCTGCGTAAAGAGAGCAATTAGGTATAGCTTTTAAAGATTGTGCTAGGAAGTTCAATGCAGAGTTATGGCGCCATGTGTAACGGCCTTCTTTGAGGTATGTTTTGCAGCCTGCAACAATGTGAAGTAACGTTTCTGGCATATGGCAAAAAGAGCAATCGGACGACTGAGTAATGTTCCATTTAGATAGGTTTTTTCGCGTGGCAAGGGAGTTGCTAAGATATTTGATAGTAAAACTGTAAATGTTCTTGGGCATGTTGCTTTGAACCGTGGTCCATATTTTAGAGGCTATAGGAAGAGAGTGGTCAAAGATGAAGGAAAGAACGGTACCTTGAGATACAAGATGGTTTTGAAGGCGCTCTTTATGTTCGGATCTAACAGCCTTCAATACTTCTCTAGTATTCCTGTAAACATCATATTGGATGTTCATGCTCTGGCTGGTATTTTTCCACAAAGATTGGATGTTTTTGTTGGGAGAGGATTTCAGTGCATTACGACAAACAGTTTGACACTGCATGAATTTAACAGAAGGAAGAATCAAGTTAAGACCGAACTGGTTTTTTGACAGAATAATGCCACTTAAAGTAGCACTTATGGGTAAATCGAGCCAACGGCGGATAAATGCAGAAACTTGATTATCAAGGTTTTCGACGATCCAGGTTTTTGATAGATCGGCTACTGTGAGGTGCCACGGAACTTGTGAGAGAAGATAGCTGTTATAAAGAAGCAGCTTATTCTTTGGATGGAGAGGTAAAGAATCAATTTGCGTTAAGAGTTCTGTGAAGATGGAGCTGAGCTTAGACATATGTTCTTGGTTGCTCATATTAAAGTCGAAGTGACGCCCAAGATACTTAAAAGACTCTCCAGTTATGACAGGAGGGACCATTTCACTATTGATGAAGAGCTTTGGCTGATATTGTAGGGAGCGTGTTGAGAATTTTTTAATACCAAAGGTTGTGCATTTGTGTACTCTTATAATCATGTTAATAATAACAATGATGATAATAAGAAAAACATCCATACAGGGTAAACCTTGTCAATATTACAATCACTGTTATCAATAAGGGCAATTGTTTGACATAGCATGTTGACACAAATGTTTGCTTTAATCAAAGAAATTTTTAAATTCTGTACACAACATGATTGTTCACAATTAAAAAGTTAAACCGTCAAATTACAATACGAACGCCCTTCAATAGTAATCGCCATTAATCTTCAATAGTAATCGTTATTGGGATGGAAAGTATCAAAATCTGCTAAAGTGCTGCAAATACTTACCTAACTTTTGTTTTTGTCTTAATCGTCTTTTTCTAATTATCTAAACCTGTCAAAAAGAGAAAAATATTCCCAAGATATTGCTAAGCTTCCATAAACTACAACTGTTTCATAGTGTTTCAAAAAGAAAATAATTTCATTGGAAAGTACAATGTTTTGAATAGTATTTGCACAAAGATTTCACAATGTAGAAAAGTCTTCTATTCTATGAAACCTTTTGTTAGTGAGCTTCTTTTAACCCTCTGTTTTATAAACTTAGAAATGTGCACTTGAAATAGAGAGCAATTGCATTACATTTATAGGTTTGATAAACTTTTAACTTCTTCATTACTGGCATGCCTGGTTTTGGTTTTCAAGACCAGAACAACTCCTGGTATGCTTCAATTCAGGGGCACAATCCCCTTGCATACCACTCAATGTATATCACTCAATAAAGCTAACACTGCCAATTTTTTACAAACCTGTTGGAAATTTTCTGTATTTTTGATCATTCTATTTATCTCATCCTTTCTTCGTTGCTCGTCTGGATCACTTGCTGCTGCTTGTTTTTCTGAATATGGCTTTAAAATCACATTTACCAAAAATTCCCGTGACAGAGAACGTTTCTTGCCTATTGTTAAGGTCTTCCAGAGGGACCTGGTGGATTATTCTTGTTGAAAAAAATCTTTCCACCACAGCATTTTGCTCTCAGTTATTCTGGCTGCTGCATTTTTTGTTTCTTTTCTGATCATTTCCAAATCGTTTTTCGTATCGAATTCGGGTTGCAATGCCAAAGGGAAATCGTTTTGGGGCACTCTGTCACCATTAATGTTACATGGTAGCCATTGCTTATCTGCTGCCCAGTTCTTGTAAGGCCAACCTGTCCAGAAGCTGTTTGTTTTAATTAAAAGAAAAGGGTTTGCTGTGAATGCGGATGTTAGTATTGTTTTTCAAAAGGAACCCTTTGAAATCGAATAGGAACAGAAGCCTGGTTACTGTTGGGCAAGGGGTATTTGCCTTGCGAAAAACACCTTCCAACTGCAGGAGCGTGACAGCATTTTCTTTTTGCAGTTGGACTGTGTTTCTACTGAACACCAAGGAAAAAGTTATATAAACTACAGTATCTAGCAATAATAACCATTAGAAAAGACAGTTCTATATCCTCCCAACCATTAGAAAAGACAGTTTGACCTAAAATGATAAAAACACATAACTAAGTAGGAAAAAGGTTAAAGACTTGTCAGTGAAAAATGCTTGCGACCAATCGAAAAAAGCAACATAGATGCAACACGCTATTTATAAACTCCAGTTGAATTTATCTTCCTAACGACATCCTTTTGAACCAGCCAGGCAAGTAATGCGAAGATGTAACAATTTTTATTTAGGAAAGTACAGAAATAGTGTAAAACAATTTTTTGCTTCATTTTGTAGACAGCAGTTCATAAACATATTTTTCAGTGTTCCAAATATCAACAGTGTGGATGTACTGTGTCAATATATACCAACACTCTGTAGAGCCTATTCATCACCATGTTATTAAATATGAAATCAACTATGACAATCATAATCATTCTTATTTTAATCCACACTTCGAGAATAAACCAATTAAAAAAACATAACAAAAAACTCTTCAAATCTCAATCTACTCTTTACAGGTACGGCCAGTCTCTACAATAATTGCAAGAATGTACCAGGTCCAGCCATCCGACCCACAAAGATATGCCTTGCGCCTTCTTCTACTCCACTGTAGAGGTCCAACATCCTTTGAAGATTTGAGAACAGTCGACGGTGAACTCCTAGAAACATTCAAGGATGCAGCAAGAGCATTGGGTTTAAAGGATGACGATGCCGAGCACAGGAACTGCCTACAAGAGGCATCAATAATCAACATGCCATACCAGATGAGACAACTCTTCGCAACGTTGATCATTTTCCACACTCCAGCTGACATCAGAACTTTATTTGATCAGTTCAAAGAATCAATGTCTGAAGATTACATCAGACACGACTGCCACCTACATAATGACCCAACAATACCTTTCCAGGACAGACATATGTACCTGTGCCTTTGGGACATTAACACCCTATTAAAAGTCCACGGGAAATCCATCGCAGATCCCGAATTTTCTGAGTTGCCACAGCTGCCAGATAATTTCCAGAATCCAGAGCAAGATGAGGAAAACATCGACATTGCTCAGGAAAGAGAGCAAGGACAAGAAATGTTGCACCGCCTCAACGATCAACAACGACACATTTTCGACACCGTCATGGAAGCTATTCAGACACATTCCGAAAACAACTGCTTCTTTGTTGACGGTCCAGCAGGGACAGGTAAAACTTTCCTCTATAATACAGTTGTCCACAACCTCCAGGCATTAGGAATTACTGTTAAATGTGTTGCTTATTCAGGCATTGCAAGCACATTGCTGATCAACGGAAGCACAGCACATTCTACATTCCAAATTCCCATCCCCATATTGCCTGACTCTACATGCAATATAAAGCGACAAAGTGTTAAAGCTCAAAAGCTTTTACAAACCACTGTATTTATCTGGGACGAGGCCTCAATGATCCCAGTCAATGCTTTAAAAGTAGTAGATATCCTACTCAGGGACATTACCCGAATTGATAGACCATTCGGAGGTAAATTCATGTTTCTTGGTGGTGATTTTAGACAGGTTCTCCCAGTTGTTCTTAAAGCAGGCAGAGAAGGAATCGTTCAGGAAAACATGAAGAATTCACCTCTATGGCCCCATTTCCGCAACTTTCAACTCGTCAGAAACATGAGAGCCATGCAAGACGAAAGATACCGAGAATTCTCAGATTGGCTCTTAAGAATTGGAAATGGAGAAGAGCCACAGGATGAAAACAATGACATCACAATTCCTGACCACATGTTGGTGCAGTCACTCGACGAGATTGTTGACTTTCTCTATCCACCACCGCCACCTGGAGAGCCAGACATAATGGGCGATCCAGTAGCAATGGCAGAACGTTGCTGCTTGACACCCACCAATGAGGCATCTCATGACATCAATCAACTCATTTTGGAAAGGATCCATGCACCAACTCAAACATTTTTCAGTACCAATAGGGTGATTACTGATGATCCCGAAAAAGCTCTAGCATATCCTATTGAGTTCCTCAATATCCAGACACCAACTGGTATGCCACTTCACCAGCTAGAGCTCAAGGTAATAACATTTCTTTCCTTTTCATAAAATTCTCCCCCCCCCCCCCTACCCAATAATTTCTCCTTACAGCAACATAAACCAACGAAACCTCATTTCATTTCAATTTGTCGTCTCCTCACCTTATACAAAAATCCCCTACACTACGGTAAAAATAAATTTATATTTCTTCTCTCACACATCAAGGTCGGTGCAACAATTATTTTACTAAGGAACATCAACCCTAAAAAAGGTCTCTGCAATGGAACCCGTCTCATTGTCCGCGACTTGCAACGTCATCTCATTTGGGCAGAAGTCATCGCCAGTGAACACAGAGGACGCTATGTAATGATTCCACGAATCACAATGTCTTCCAAAGATACCGCCCTCCCCATCGACATTGCTAGAGTACAATTTCCAGTGAGATTGGCATACTGTCTAACTATAAACAAAGCACAAGGGCAATCATTACGATACGTTGGTGTCTACCTCCCAGAGCCCGTTTTTACTCACGGCCAGTTATACGTAGCCATGTCAAGAGCCAAATCCTTTGCAGGGATCAAAGTCATGTTACCACGAGGTAACAAAACAAAAAACATCGTATACCCTGAAGTCCTACAATAAATTTTACAACCATTCACCCATTCGCACGCACTGAAATATACAGAAATTTATCTTTGTAGTACTAACTACCATCAAATACTATCATTGTTATAAATACTTTAAAAAGTACACAAACAATCTAGCGTTTCAAAAATTAGAGTACAACACCCTATCCACTTCAAATGTACCCCTACCTTCCACCCCCCAACAGAGAGAAAAAAAGAAGAAAAACCTTACTCCCTTATCCGAAACAATAAATAAAAAATAATACCTTTAGCTGTTTAACTCTAGACTTTACCTATTCTAACACAGCGCACCCCGCGAATTTCAAGGTGGAGAGGCCAGCTTCCATAAATCAAGCTCGAATTTAGCCCTTCAAAACCAGACCTCTACATAAATATTTTTCCTAATGAAGACATAGATCAGGCCATAGGCCCTCCCACTCCTCCCCCCCCCCCTCACGTGGGCCCTCTCTAAATATGTTGCAAACTAAATCATTTTCTATAACCACCACCTGCTGAACTATCAAATCTACAAGCACCACTTATGTTTTATAAAGAAATATATTTAGTTAAATCATAAACACTTTCGTATATGACATTGTTACTATTGTAATTACTGGCAGATTTTGTTTGACTCTTGAACAATATATTAATTCTCTCTTTGTATACTATCGCATTTTCGTCATAAGAAACAATTCAACTGTAATTCTTTATATTTATACATTTCTAAATCCTACCTTCCAATTCTCAATTACAATTTATAGAACACAATATCAGATACTTTAGCAAATAAACAAACACACTTAATTTTCCCAACACCTGATTATTTATACTTATTTTTTCTATCCCCACCCAAAGTACACGGCCCTTCAGTTCTAGACAGTTAGCGCTATCACCAAAATACCATGCAAAATATATCCACCCCCAAACCTCGACAATCGCCCAAATTTTCTAATCCCATATCATTAACGGTGTTTTCAGACTTCGCAAGGAAACCATTAAACTAGCACAATGAAAAATAACCAAACACAATAAGTTAACCGCTTCGCATTAAAATACATAACTTGCCGATAAGAATATCTTCCAACATCATTACAAATACAAAACATCCCCTCTACGGATACCGAGGATGTAAACACATCCCAACAAGCAAACATCTACGGTAGTTAATGCCAACACTAAAATTTATGTTTCCCATTTGCATTAAACCCACTCTACCCCACAGCTATATATAAGCAAACCTTAATCTTCAATAGCGCAACAAGTCTCTCTATTATAAATCACACAACGTCTGCACCGTGAGTCAAGAAAGGTGAGTATTACAGTTCCATTATCTTCAAAAACCCTTTCTCAGTCTTCCCAATACTGGTAAAACGTATGATACAAACTTACATATTCCCTTTTTTAAAAACTTTAATTTAAAGACCCTTATCTTCGTTGCACTCATCTCATCGCAGAAAAATTCCTCCTTTCCTTATCCGCATTTATATCTCTCTACAGCTATTCTCTGTACCTTATTGCAATGGGAAAATACTTTACCGTTAAACTTGGCAGTAAATCAAAGGTAACCATATTTACTTATCCTCTCCTCCCTTAATCTATATTTGCAAACTACCCCACTGGTATTTTCGAACACCCTCCCCTCATGAGCAATAACTTTTCTATTTACTTCTGTTATAGCAATTAGAGTGGATACCAGAACCCATATCGAAAACGAAAGTAAGAATCGCAAGATGCCTCCATATAAAACGAAAGATCACGTTCCACCTCGCAGCACCCGATGGGAAATATCTCCATAAAATAAGGTAAGAACTTACCACCAATCCCATATATACCTTCCATCTTCTTCAACTCTCAATATAATTTTTAATGCATTCCCAATTAACCTTATGAATAAATCTCCTTTCGTAAACTTTAAACGAAAGATACCTACTAGAACTTTTGTTCAAAATTGTGTAGCATGTTACCTTTTAAAATTTTACCTTCTCAACGCTTTCCCTAAACAGCGCCCTTATTGATAACAGTATTTTACATGTACTGAAAAGCTTATCCTGTACTATTTCATACCTTCCAAAAATTTCTACCAAGAAATTCAATCCAACTCTCAATTCCATATACTTCGTTATTCTACGTTACAATTAAATCTAAAACATAATTATCTCCTCCATTCTAGAGCAGAATCTATCGTCGTCGTAAAGCTTGCCAAACGAAGACGTCGGAACCAAACAAGCAGCAGTACCACCCACCAAAGAACAGAAAATCAGAACACGCAAAAAACTATAACTATAGTATTTAACTAATCTACCCCTAATTCTCTCCTAATCCTCGCATATATACCCTCCCCCTTTCTTCAAAAATTTTCACCTATTTTCAATTTATCGAAACAGATGCTTCAAAAACAAACTCCAAAATTTTCTTCAAATATACAACTTCCATCATATCAAATATTTTGAAAACATCTATTAGATTTTGCTTTAAATGTGCATATTGTTTTGAGGATTCTCAACTCTGCCGTTGCCTGAGCAGTATTAACTATTAATTGTTGTTCTTTTCAACATTAGCAAACATTTTCATAATTATTACGATAATGAAGTAAATATTTGTTTTTCTGCTAGAAATCTGCCATTGAACACAAGTAAGGATAGTTGATAATCAGTCAAGTTTTATAGCATGATAAAAAGTCCTCAAAAATGAAACATTAATGGAAGTGCTCAGAAATGAAACATTTGTGGAACTATATATATTCTCTTTCGGCAATATTTTAGACAAAGGTATTAAGTAAAATTCATATAAACATTAATTTATTTTCAAATTTGGTCGGGGTGAAGACGAAATAGATAAATCACTTTGCTGCATGCCTCTTCATGAAAATATCGAAATTTGAGCTTCTCCATATAAAATGGAGGTCGGGGGCAACCAAAAAACAAGTCTATTGCTTTACCAAATTTGAAGGCCTCATCCATTGGTATTAAAATGTCAAAACGAGGCGGAAACGCCCGAGCTGATATTAACACACCACCTAGCAACAATGAAATCACGTGATTTGAATCAGAAAGGAAGATTCTGTTGAAAGTAGCTAGATATATGTGAACTGTACCAAAAATAGCGTTAACATGATTATAATCTCGAAAAATCATCTGACCTATAGACATTTAATTGACAAGGTCTTAGTAGTACATTTAAAACGAACACCACCAACCTCTCCAACAGTTGAATGGTTTCCAAATTCCTTTTATTTGGCAAATAAATTAATTAATTAAGTCCTGGATGATAGACCTACTTATAATACGTACAGTAACAAGGTTCGCACATTAAACGCAATAATTAGGCTAGGCTAACCAGGGTCGCAATTTAAGATGCCTGAGTATTGTCAGAAATTGTAGTATGAAAGAACCATTTCCACAACATCAAACCTAATGTGCACGTAAAGAACGTTGAAGCTACCAATAAACATTGTTTAATTGCCTACAAATAAACAACAGAATGTTTCAAGCACACGGAAACAGCAAAATCACACTTTTGATAATCTACTGAGTTATTGATTTAAACTTTAACTGCTCTCTCACACTTTTCCTTCACCAATTTAGCAACCACCTTCACTATAATAACAAATTATGTAAAAAATCCTTCCCTAATACTGCAATTTTTCAATAATGTCCTTCAGCCTCACAATACATATATTCTGCTCTCTTCTGAGACCCATTTCAAGTTTCTCTCAAAACGGCAAACGAACAAGCCCCAATGGTGACTGCTCAATACTCATTCGATTTAGTCCATGTTCTAAAAAAAATATGTCATAAGTTCCCACACTTTATCTAAATAAACTACAATCCACTGAAAAGTTTCTACTGAATGTTATTGTAAATAGACTACAATCCTCCATAAAGTGTTTACTTAATGCTATTCATTTTTATTATTATGGAATGGAAGTAAACTAGCCTTTCTTGGCGACCCCGCCAAAGCGGGGTCTTGCAAGGCCCATTCTTGACGACCCCGCCAAAGCGGGGTCTGGGTGGCCCGCCGGCCCGCGAAAGCCCGAGCCAGTGGACCGCCGGCCCGCGGCACGCCCAGCCAGTGGACCGCCGGCCCGCGGCACGCCCAGCCAGTGGACCACCGGCCCGCAGCACGCCCAGCCAGTGGACCGCCGGCCCGCGGCACGCCGACCCAGTGGACCGCCGGCCCGCGACACACCGAGCAAGTGACCCGCAAGCCCCCGCCCAACCCTAGGTGCAAATTAGCAAAGAACGAACTAACGCCATCCCCAACACACAAAGCCCCCTCACACAAAACCCCAACACACACGACCCCAACACACACGACGTGCCCCCCGCAGAGGCGTGGCTCCCCCACAAAAGAGGCTCACGCCAAAAAGAGGCTGTACCTGCTCCCCCGCAGAGGCTGCAAGAACCACGCCCTCTCCCATCACAAAATTCTTCCTCAAAAAAAAGTGCAAAAACACTCGCACTCCTGCAGAATTCAGCGATAAAATCACTCGCGCTCCTACGCGATTTTTACTCGCACTCCTGTCACAGGCGCTAGAGGGCGGGGACCTTTTTTTTCGCCTCTCCTCCCCGCCCTCTAGCGATCATTTCCAAATGGTTTTTGTATCGAATTTGGGTTGCAATGCCAAAGGGAAATCGTTTTGGGGCACTCTGTCACCATTAATGTTACGTGGTAGCCATTGCTTATCTGCTGCCCAGTTCTTGCAAGGCCAACCTGTCCAGAAGCTGTTTGTTTTAATTTAAAAGCATAGGGTTTGCTGTGAATGCAGATGTTAGTGATGTATTTCAAAAGGAACCCTTTAAACTCGACGGGAACAGAAGCCTGGTTATTGTTGGGCAAGGGGTATTTGCCTTGCAAAAAAAAACCTTCCAACTGCAGGAGCGTGACAGCATTTTCTTTTTGCAGTTGGACTGTGTTTCTACTGAACACCAAGGAAAAAGTTATATAAACTACAGTATCTAGCAATAATAACCATTAGAAAAGACAGTTCTATATCCTCCCAACCATTAGAAAAGACAGTTTGACCTTAAATGATAAAAACACATAACTTAGTAGGAAAAAGGTTAAAGACTTGTCAGTGAAAAATGCTTGAGAAAAATCGAAAAAAGCAACATAGATGCAACACGCTATTTATAAACTCCAGTTGAATTTATCTTCCTAACGACATCCTTTTGAACCAGCCAGGCAAGTAATGCGAAGATGTAACAATTTTTATTTAGGAAAGTACAGAAATAGCGTAAAACAATTTTTTGCTTCATTTTGTAGACAGCAGTTCATAAACATATTTGTCAGTGTTGCAAATATCAACAGTGTGGATGTACTGTGTCAATATATACCAACACTCTGTAGAGCCTATTCATCACCAAATATTTTACAATTATTTTTGTTATTAAATATGAAAAAATTAAATGGAAATTTTAAATTTAAGGAAAAATAATGCAGATAGATACCTTTGATTTTGAAAGCCAACGTAGGATATTAGTTTTGGATTGATCCATGGCGTTAGAAATTATTGAGATATATTTCTTTGGGTTTTTTCGCCCTTTAGCGATGTGGTGGTAATATCTCTGTCTTGCTGCTCTAGGAAGATATAAAGGTCATCGTTCAATTTCTATGTATCATTACATGAATGACATCAAAAATATATTGTCTGATCTGAATAAAAATGCTGTTAACTTTGTCGGTATATCTAATATTTTATTGCCTTACTTACTGTTGCTGCTCGATGCGCTTTTTTCTGAAGGAGTCTTTTTCATCTGTCTGGATTTGTGGAAGCAGTAGTCAAATCTTTTGAAAGCACGCAGACGACACATTTTGTAAATTTGCCTTTTCGCTGAAAGATATATACATCTTTAATATATACTATATAAGCGCATCTATAATATATACAAGTCACATTTTTAAAACCCAAAAGCCCATTCAGCCTTTTAAAATGCCGCAACTCGTTTTAAAGACAGAAGATCTTATGTATTCTTACCCTTGAAATTTTCAGATGCTTAAAGTCTTCTTTCTACTTTTTCTCGAAAAGCTGTATATCCCAGGACTTTCCCTTCTTTATTGTCTAATGTATATGTAGCCTGCAGCTCTTTTCTAGAGAAACAGCCAGTGTATTGTTTTGTTGTCATCGGTAAGAATTTCAAGGTATATTTGGCCACAAAAACAACAGCAACAACTAAAAAACAACAACAAAAACTAAAAAAAGACATCAACAGCAACATTTGATCCCATTCGCAGTCTACTCTTCTCCAAGAATTGAAAGAACTTGAAGAACATTTATGGAAGAATAGATGAAAATAGATTTTAGAGAGAAGCGTTACCTGATTCATATCCAAAAGCTAATTTTAAAAAAGCTGCTACAAATTTTTTAATTCTTCGCAAGTCGCTCTAAATCCGAACCTACTAGTACCAACCAAAAGAAAGGGGTAGATACCTTAAGCACTCTTATGCACCCAATAAATGATGACCAAATGGTCAGTGTCACTGAATCTCCTCCAATTTCACCTTTACAGAGTTTACAAAGCAGTGCAAGTGATGACGGAATTGATGAAGTAAGTTAAACTTTCCCTGGCATACATCAGCACAACTCAATAAAACCAGGTGCATCCTTTTTTTGTATTTGATGAGCACCTTTGTACTGGAGCTGTCAGAAGGCAAGGGAGGGATAATTTTTAGTAAAATATATTTGTTAATGGTTTGATAACCAAATTTTCCTACTCAAAAGTTCAATGTAAAGACCAGGTGCAACTGGCTTCTGGTTGATTTACTGTGCTTTCCACATCTATTTCAACATTTTTGGATTAACATCCAGATTTTACAATCCCAACTTTGGTTTGTTCCCAAGTCAGGGATGAAAAGCTATCTTTCCATGAATTTAGGTTTTCTAGATAACTACACAGGGGATGTGTTGTGCCACCAATTCAGGTCAAATACATGATTATTGTTTTCATTTTTAGAAATAACATTTGTTCAAATAGTTTAAATTGTTAAATAAAAATCTAATACTGTAAAAGCTCTATTAAGGAGGCAGTTAAGGGTAAAAATGCTCAACAACTGAAAATATAGACAAAATTCAAAAATTGCTTTTTTGCATTCATTGATGCATATTCTATGCCCCTGAGGTTGACAAGCTGGTATTTGAAGCTTTTCTTTTGAGAATTTTCGATTTGTTGTGAATTAAAGGACAAGTGACACACTTTTCACCCTATCTTTTCTTTTCATTAACTTATAGATCATCTTTTAGAAGTAAGTTTTTCCTGGTTTGGAACAAAAAATTCTAATCAGGGGGCGCAGGGGACGCGATTTTGCTTTTTATCACGTGACCCTATGACTTACATTGTGATAACTCGGAATTTTCCTGTAATTTATAAAGAGTTTACGAAACACGACGCAACAGGTCCAGACGAACTGTATTCGTTTAAAAGCGTGTTGTAAACGTTAATATTGCACTCTATACCAGTAGCAGCAATAAAAAATTGTCACAATCTACGTCACGGTGTCACGTGATTCATTTCCCGCCAGAATTTCAAATGGGTTTTTAAGTGGGAAAATGAAATCAGAAAGGAAAAATATTTCAACAACACTCTCATACAGCATTTTACTTTAATTTAAAAGAAAAAAAAAATTTGGCGCCAAAAGCGTGTCACTTGTCCTTTAAAATGTTACACCTTCTCAGCAACAAATCTTTTTTGGTTGCTATGGTAAGTTTTTAAAAAAAAAGCCAAATAGAGCAGACATTTAAACCGACAGAAGTCCCAGGTCCCACATCAATTGTCCATTCTGTCTTTTCCAGCCTTATTACCATTCAAAATTGCATTCACTTCAACTCAGTTTCTTCAATCTTGATTGTTCCCTCGTGAAATGCTTTCAGTTCCCAAACCAAAATGTAGCCTCTTTAAAAGTTTCGATCTATTCGGGGGAAAGTACATAAGGGATTCAAAGGTATAAAGATCCAAGATATTCGTGAAGTAGAACGTGTAGGTCACATTCAAAAAAGAATTGGCACTGCCTTGAGAGAATTCAAAAATGAAAGAAAAAGCTGTAAACTTTCAGATGGAAAATATGTTGGAGGTAAAGGAAGACTTACAAAAGTTGTTATTGACAATATTCAAAACTTTTATGGATCAGCAATACGAAATAACAAAGGATCAATTGATGGAATGAAGCAAGGTATCAAAACCATTCAGCATCATTGTATAAAAAACAACTCTTTATAATTGGAAGAACAACACCAGTTTTGCCCTTAAAATCGAGATACATGGTGTAAGTTCTGGAAGTAAAGGTTATACAATGAGGGAAAATATTGCCAAGATGAAAGGCTACCTGGTGTTTTTTTTGAAGAACTTATAAGAATATATGATTATTATTATCTTATGCTTGCTGTAGTCACGTCTTACGTTATGTTGAATCTTATTGGACAATGAACTCTTTGATAACTCGCTTACCACACTGCTTTTACACTCGAATGTGTTAGCCGTTGTATTAGGCCTGGTAACTGCTTCCGATTAAATGTAACAGGTTATGGGCCCAGGGAGAGCTTCTCGGCCTAGTTATTTGCTGGAATAACGGTGTAAATCAGCAGTAGATATGTGATGTTCGTTTGTCTCTTTGACGTGGGTAAATTTGGAATATTTTGTTGAGAAGGAACGTGGTCGTCTCAAGAATCAAGGAAAGATGGCCGAACTTACGAAAATTGAACCTCTTGACGGTACAAACTATCGTGTGTTGATGGAACGCCAATATTTGAAAGGTTTTCAGATTATTCATTGCTTCAAAGATGCCTGAAAGGATTGACCTAAGTGAGGATGGACCCAGAAAGCTTAAGTTTGGACAAACAGGTGCCCAAAAACAAAGTACTATGGGACCACAAAAGTTAAAATAGCTGTTTGTGAGGCAGTTTCCATGTGGAAAACTGGAGCTGCAAGTAGAGCTCTGCTGATGAAATCTTTGGGTATCAAAGACCTTGGTCCTCATATCATGAAATATTTGAGGAAACAAAACATGAAGAGTTTGCAAAATTCAAAAAGGAAATCTAGCATGGAATATAGGATAAAAAGGAAAGCACTGCATTATAAGGGTAAGAAAAAAGAAAAAGCTCAGATAAAAAGTCAGGTTCCTTTGATATAGACTTTCTACCTGAAGACAGACAAAAGAGGAAAAATAAAGCAAGAGTAGCAATCAGAAAGGAAGTTGATGCTGAACATAATAATAAGAGAAAAAGGATTGCTTCAGAAGATGAAAGCAATTGTCAAAGTATAACATTCGTTGATGAAAAAGAAATAGGTGTTCAAACAGAGTTCGAGAGAAAGATGGTCTAAAGAGGTATTCTGTATGACAGTTTATCATTGAGACTCAAAGGTAATGTGTCCATATGAAAGGACTGCGTATACCCAACTTGTCAAGCCACCCATAAAAATAACGGCTCACATGAAAAGCTAACCTCGCAGCAGGATAGATAAAAAGAACGACTGTAATGGCTGAGGCAGTGACATGAAAAATCACATGTTTCTAAGAACCCCTGCAGTGTTGCTTGCTTTAGCTGGACATATTACCTTTAACTGTACAATTTTTATCACCGGGACATTGGTTTTATCTAATAATCTACCATCATTTTAGCTGTGAAACTAGCTCCCCTTTGGCAGCAATTTGTGCCAGTGATCGAGCTGGCCAGGAATGAGCGGAAATTGTTTCCAGAAGACAATCATTGTAGACATCGTAAGCCAATTTTATTAAAAAGCGTGTACCACATCTAGTTTTTGTTTTGTTAAACATCTAAACCATGGATGCTTGAAATTTTTTTCTTCCCAAGCAGATTTGTGCTCCTTGCATACAACATACATGGATGCGCTTTCTAACATTTCTTACAGCTTCAAATTCCTGTAATTCAGAGAATTGTGCAATAATGCCTGTCAAACTCAGCTTAATTCCATGATAATAATGACTTGGGACACCATCTGTAGAATTATCAATTTTCTGCTCTTCGAAATTTTTATCCAGAGCAGCAACCTCTTTTTGTACTTCTCCTTGTGAACTGTCTCCTTGTGGACCCGAGGAATTGTCTCCTTGAGGTGTTCCTTGAGTATTTCTGGAACTGCTTTTAAATGATTGATGACATCGCGATCAGAATTATTAGGTGGGATGCTGGCTTTAGGCCAAATAGGTACTCTTGTACCCTCACCCTGATGTTGCTGTGTATCAAAAAAAGATGTTATTTTGCTGCATTGGCTGGCAATAGTCGTTGCTTAGTCTTTTTTCCTTTTCTCATTTCTTTCCCCCCTTGGCATCTTCTTTCATAACAGCTCTAGCAAGAGTAAAACAAAATTTAAAAAAACATTACAGTTTTCCCACTTACAAAACTGAGTTCATTCAGCAGCAGGTACTTGCGAGCACAGTGCGCCTAGCTTTAAATATGAGCTTTCCAAACTTCAGACTTTGTGAATTAGAAGGGGAATCACCTATAGAAGCAGCTGTTCCAGGGAAGAATGAATTGAGATTTGCCTTTAAGGTTATGTAGTAATGTTTTTTAAAGAAATGTCTTAACTGTTCCTGCTGGTCCATCTACAACGTAGCGATTTTGTTGTGATGCAGTTTGTACAGACTTCAGAACTGTGTTGTTAATATGGAGCTGGTCACCCTTGAGAAGTTGAAGCATTTGTGCTCCTTGTTCCCTTTCATGGACTATGCTGATATTTTCAGCTTCATCCTGTGGGTGAACATAGTTTTGTGGAAGCTGTGGAAGTTCTGAGAATTCAATGTTTCTGATTGATTTTCCATGAACTCTCAAATTGCGATCGATGTCCTAGAGCCAAAGCTACAGATGTCATTCTTCAAAGGCTACATTTGGGTCTTCAAGCTGATCATGGTAAACATAATCTTCAGACATTGCCTGTTTGAACTTGTCAAAAAGAGTCCTGATATCAGCTGGCATCTGAAAGAGCATCAGTGTGGCAAATAGCTGTCTCATCTGTGAAGACATATTCATCATTGTGGCCTCTTCTCAGCAGCGTCTGTGTTCAGCATCATCTTCTAGTAGACCCATTGCTCTTGCTGCATCCTTGAATGTGTCATACAGCTGTCCTTCAATGGTTCTTATGTCTTCAAAGGATGTGACCATCTGCGATGAAGCAATAGTAGTTGAAGAGCATACCCTTGTGGATCCTTAGGTTGAACTTCATAAAGCTTCCCAATAATGGACCTTGCAGCCTGTTGCCTTTTTTTCCATTTCCTCAGATCAAAAGTGTAATGCTCTGGAACTTCAGTATAAAGATACTGTTGAGCATCTTGGTCATCTTGATTAAGTTGAAACCATGCTGTTAATGTATGCTTTGGGTTCACATTAAGAACCCTTTCCTCGTTTCCTTCTTGGAAATAAACATTATGTTGTAGAGGAAGATGCATCGCAAGCGGTATGATGATGTGACTTTTGTCATGCATTTCGTACTGCATGATCCTGAACATTGCTTGGTGTGGTTCAACATATCTTACATTAAGATACTGGAGAATTTCATCTTGGTGTTAAGTGTTTTCTTCTATTCCAAAATGTGCACAATCATTGCCTTTTTGAATTTTTTTTGAAGATGAACTTGACACTTTTAACAGTGCTGCAAATTTCTACTTTCATGTAACAGTTGAATTTGATGAGAAGGTAAGGATTGTAAGAAACCACCCAAGAGTCATTAACCAGGTGAAAACATAGCTGTGCATGATACTGCCCTCGTCGTCGGTATTCTGGGTATCCATTCACCTCAAACTGAGTTACCTGGGTATCAACAAACCTTGAACTTAGTTTGCTCTGCTAATGCTTTTGGAAAGCTCTTCTTGCATTCCCCATTTTGCATGCAACGACAATGTGGATCCAGTTCACCACAAGGTCCATGGATCATGTGTTTCTTTACCACTTCATGGTAATCTGGGAATTGTTCTCGATCTGAAATCTCTGCAGATACTAACCTATCAACATCTTCTGCTGCATGTGGTTTATCAGCATCTGAGAGAAACAGAAGCATGTGTACATGTGGCAAACCTCTTTTCTGAAACTCAATTGTATAAACATATGCAACCACATGTCCTTTTCTTTCTTTCAAGAGGCACTTCTTTCAAGAGGGCCACACAAAAGTTCTGTAAGTTTTAGGTGGAACACGCGACTGATTACATCTGGCCTGCAATTGGCTGTCTGGTGTTGAAGGAGATTTTCTCTCACACCTCAGACCAGTTTGGATTTGCAGACATAGTTAGGAAGATGTCAGGTTTACCAAATTTTGTGACAATTGCCATTGCATCTTGATCATTTTGATGCATGTTTCTTGGACTACCTTGAAAGGTTGAGGGAAGAATGACAATGTGGCCAACATTTGCATCTTCAGCTTCTGCTTGTCTGTGTACCTGGTCTACAAGACCTTGATTTGATTCTACCCTCAGTTGTGCTTGATGGGTTCTGATGTATGTCAGTTCATTCCCTTCAATTTTGGTGTATGCATCAACCAAACATTGTTGAAAAAGCATGGTGAATGGTTGAAAAGCCATCTCGACATGCAATCCTGTAAGCATAAAACTCGTTCAAAGAGATACGCCCCCTTTGATTAGGACGATGTGCTGCTGGTAGCTGCTGATTGCGTCCAAGTTCAATATTCCACCCAAATTCTCCATGGAAAAAAGCAGTGGATATGTCACTGGGTCTGCATTTGAAGATGTTGCCTTTATTTTTGTGGTATTGTTGTTGGCAGTATGGTATATAACTATGTCTCTGTTAGCAGGATCTGGGGGTGCCCCCTCATCTCCAACATAAACTGCAGCTATTTCTGTGGCTGTATGATTATCATAACGTCGATCTTGAAATGGTTGCTGTGCTATGATCATTCTCACTGGTGGTAATGGCTGATTGTTTGCCACAGCACTGTTGCGTTCTCTTTCAAGAACTTGTCCCGTGTTTTGGAATTGTCTGGCAAATGGATTAACAGCTATAAGTTCATGTTGTAGCAGCTGCAAGATCTCTGATTGCAGGTTTGCATTTCTTGGATCATGAATTTTTCCTGCAATGCTTGATTGGTGTCCAGTGTGTATAATTCTGAATACTGTGGACGTTGACCTTCAGGTGCTTCTGCTGCACTTGTCAATCGGTAGGTTTGCCCATGAATAGTAACAACACGCGGTCCTCTACCAGAAAGTTCTTTGACAGTGGCATTCCAGGAAGCCATTGTCAATGCAGCATTGTAATGACGAATGTTTTCCAAAAAAGCCGTGATTGTGGTGTTTCTGCATCGAATAAATCAATAATATTTGCTGATGGTAGTGTAACTGGTGGTAGAGCGACTTAACCTTAAAGCAACATTTGGTGAAAACATTATTTGCATTCTGCTCACCAATGAGAAGAATGACCATGATGACAAGCATTTTCCATCATGCCAATGTAATGCGGCTGTGGTAGGTTGAAAAACAGCTGTGGGTGCTGATTGGCATTCAGTTGCTGAGCAGGTTGGTTAGGTTCAACTGTTGTGGGGGCTGTTGGTCCAGATCATTTTAGTCATTGCCCTGTTGATATGGAAGCTCATTTTGTGCAATTTGAAGTTCCAACGCAGCTAATTCATTTACTACATCAGCAACTTGTTGCTCATCTGCATTTGGTGGTCTATTGTTGTTACGTCGGTTCTGATAATATTCTCTTTGCCTTTCTCTTGCTCTTCGCCGATCAAAGTTTTGCCGAGGGCGATGTGGCATACTTTAAAGCTGGGGATTACAAAATTACCCAATTCAAACAAAAGGGGAAAGAGTGTAAAAGGTGATGGCTGACATTGAGTATTAGAAAACATGTAATTTAATTTTAATATAAGAAACAATTATTGTAGTATGAAATTCGGAATAATTTTGAAACTGCAGATGCTAAAAGGCTAAGCCAAGCGAAGGGCAAAAATAAACAATGTGGAATTTGTGATCTTGAGAAAAGAGACAAAATTAAGGTAGAAAATCGCATATTTCCCAACTTTAAAGTAGGAACAATAATGAAAATTGCATATTTGGACCAGATATTCCTAAATGGAAGAAAACGTCTGCTGTAACTTGTTTCTTTTCAACTGTAACCCGAACCCAAAGAATCTGTTCTAAACCGCAATTATCGATACCTTTACTGCTGCTTCCTTAAATGATATACTCAGAATTTCTTCATACATAATGAAAACGAACCAGTGTTGTCAGATCGAATTTGGGTACAAATCCAAAAATTTCATCGTTTTTTAAAGGTGCAATGAAAAGGCTCAACAATTTTCAACATGCTGTCTTAGTATTTTATCGATATTCAACATCCGAAGCCCAGAAATATTTTATTGTTCTTGGGGGCTCATGCCCCAAAAAAATATAAAAATACTTTGTTTCTAATGAAGAATATATTTTGTTTGTATCGTTCCAAAACAGAGGTACTACAATATGCAGTAGTTCTGTTTTTTCGCAATTATCGATACCTTTACCGCTGCTTTCTTAAATGATATACTCAGAAGTTCTTAATACATGATGAAAACGAACCAGTCTTGTCAGATCGAATTTGGGAAAAAATCTAGAAATTTAATCGTTTTTTAAAGGTGCAAAGAAAAGGCTGAGCAATTTTCAACATGTTGTTTTTGTTTCTCTTAATCAATAAATCACACATCCCACATCCGTAACCCAGTGATATTTTATTGTTCTTGGGGGCTCATGCCCCAAAAAAATATAAAAATACCTGGTTTCCAATAAAGAATATATTTTCTTTGTATCATTCCAAAACAATGGTACTACTATATACAGTAGTTCTGCTCTTCCTATGCACTGTACATATTACAGTAATTACTATCAGGCTAGAGAATTTTGGCATGGTAAAATAAGCCTTGTTTCTGCTTTCCTGTCCTATTCTTTTGGCAAATAGATCGTTGTTTGAATAGATATCGTTAACTGATGCAGGTCGTCGGAGATTGTTGACAAGTCTTCTCACTTTGCTGTTATTTGCTTAAAGGTTTACGATAACCAATGTACAAATGAAGGGTTTTCGAAAATAATTTGAAATATGGTGAAACCTGTACTTCATTTAGAATTGTTCCTGTCATAACTGTGTGAAGTATCTAGTAGCTAAAAGGAATTTTGTATGGCTTGATTCAGTTTAAATAAGTGGTATTGATCTCCAACAGGTCTCTAAATGTCGAGAACAGAGACAAGCAAAGATGAAACAAAATAGAGGTGTATATTTCTACATAATCTAAACGTGAAATGTGGATCTACAACTAATTAATGTCTTTAACTTCCAATAAAAAGTCTGAATCGTCCATGTGTCTTTTGAAATATTTATTTCATAAAGCAGATTATCGAAGTTTTTTCTAATAACCTCAAGGCGGCTGCAAGCAATTTGTTTCAATATTACATTGTGCCATGTCGTATGCTATATAAAGGGAGAAATTTTGGGTAAATGAAAGGTCAAACTGTATGAAACCAAGAGAAAGAAAGTGCATAGGGATTACTTTGATGGCACTGTGACATTGGATGGTATTCCAACTAGTATTTTTCACAGATTTTATAACCAGCATGCAAAAATTTTGGAAAAAGGGGTTTTTTTAATACAACACGACGGGTGGAGAGAACCAATGAAACAGGTACGGATCTGCCCCTGAAATGCATTATAAATGTGAATGTGATACAGTTAAATTTGTTGAGTTGGTTCGTTTCATAAACTTCTACGAATACAACGATTAAAGATGAAATCAATGGGTAGAAGTCCTGGTCGTTTAAAATTATCACTTAATAGCACAAGGTCAAAACTGGAATTAAAGAATTAACTACAGATAGCATTTTTAATGGAAAGACATTGTATCTACAATTATATCGAATATTTCCAATACCATAACCTGCAGTTTCTCTAGGGGGTGCGAAACTGAATGGTTTTATGTCAAAGGTCATTTGCACTGTATTAAGATGAAAGTAAGGCATTCTTATAAATGCTTTTGCTGAATTTCACTGTTGAGTCAATGATTCTTAGTAGGGGAGGGGTGGTCTTTCGTTACGCCATTGATAAATACATAGAGGAAACACAATAAAATTATGAAGTTTATATGAAATTGCATCAATAAAGAAACTAAAACCTTAAAAACGATCATATGCAATATCAACGGTAAAATTTTGATGAAAGGGATGTTTTAATTTTCCATAACATTTGTACAATATTGGACATAGCAACATTCGCTACCTCAGGTTGCTAAATATGACATTATTCCGATGACTTTGGATCCGAAATTTGAATATAAGATGGAATTGCAAATCATTGAATAAAAGGTACTTACAACTTTGAACGCGTGGAAGTGGAAGTTACAACTTACAACATTCAACAGCCAAGTTTTATGAGGCGAAATGGTCATGTGATCATTGAAAGACTCATTAAAATGATACGCTTAATTTGAAAAACTTAAGATTAAGAAACTGAACACAAAGATTGGAATTCAAAGATAGTTAGGAAAATAAAAAATGAAAGTTACAGGCTCTCTAACTTTACTGCTCCTTGTGTTCCTTGGTTTCCTGTAGAGATGCAGGAATACCTCATCCCCTCTCCTGGGAAAAAATAAATTTTTAAAGGAAACCTGTCTTGTAGAAATATTAATGATGTAACTTTTAATTGAACATTTGTTAAAAATTAAGAAAATAAAATCAAAGATAAATGTAATAGATGAAAAGACCCAAGGGATGGTACCTTAATTCTCTAACGGGACGCTGATGAGGATCAAGAAAGGTAAATTTTGTTTTTTTGCTCAGGGTAAATGCTCTGGCAGCTTCGATTTTAAGGTGTTGTATGCTGCCATCATTGTATGGTAGATTCTGTTGAAAAAATGATTAAAGAAATTGTTGACTGCATTTCAATTGTGAACATGGAAAGGGTTACAACAATATAATTTTGGTAAAGTTTAGAGAATCCTTTTGCCTAGTGTCATAGGAAGAAGTAGCAATAAGTTGTATAAGAAAAAAGAGAGGTGTTGTTCTTTGCAAAGTGAATAGGTTCGAATTCCTGAAGATAGTATATAAGATAGGAAGAGTACTTACTTTCACCTCTCCTCTGAAATGCACAACAGCTGTTTTCTCTTCGTTGTTCATTTTTAGTTCGTTTTAAGTTCGTTGATTTAGGGAAGGGACGACTCTCTGAGGTCACTCTCTGAGTTAAAAAATTGAAAAATTCGATATTTTCACAATTTTTTAATTATTTCATGAATACACTGAAAATTTTACGCACTTTCGACTGGTGGGACTTTGAAACTCTATCAAATCAACTAAGGGGGTTTTAGGGGGCTTATTTTACCCTTAGTGCTGAAAATTCTCTAAAATTTCAAATGAAAATGACCATATTTCCTTTGAACATCTCTCTTCACACACATGGCCTAGCTGCAAACTTGAAAATGCATCTTGTTTCGCTTTGAAGGCTGATCTTTTTGTTTTGAAGGAATCTATATGCTTTGTATCTAAAATCACGATTGTAATTTGCATGGTTTTAACCAATTGGATGCAAGTAAAATCCTAGTAACCAAAAGAAATTGATTACTGAGCTATCTTCTACTGTCTTTCATTTAATAAGTTACGGGGTAGCTATTTGTTAACCAATGAGCGGGCAGCATTTGGATCCTTGCCATGGTAACGGTCCTGTACAGCAGCACAAAACAGCCTATTCAAAGCATATGTTCGTTACAAAATGTCGGGAAAACAAACTAGGGATGAAAGTATTTTTCACCAAAAATCATAAAAACTAGAAGTAAAAGGACAAAAAAGAGAAAGTTTTACGGCAATCAGTTTGTCAGTTCGAAGAAAGATGCTCCTGTAGATGCGGTCGGTGAAAAAGAAACTTCCTTATTGCCTGCTCATCAACATGAAGAGGTAAGACAAACATCTCCTTTTGGTTCTTGATCCTAGACCCTTTTTTAGAGATTGAAATACACCCATTTTTAGCAAGAAACCTGATTTCATATATTTGACCACCCCTGGCTATTTAAAGCTTCTTGTTATTTTCACCAAGTCAATAGGTAACAAACAACAACAAAATTTATCAAGATGGCCTAACATGGGTCTTTGAAATAGCAAACAATCAAAAAATGTTTCCCTCTACATATGCCAAAAAATTACAAATAGTATTTGTGAAGAAGGAAGGGACTTCGTTTTCTCTAGGAACGAAATAAACATGCGTAAATGCGAGCCCAGTTTGAAAATATATGCCTAGGATAATATAACGGTGTTTTTAAAAAATTGGCGTAGATAGTTCAGTTGTCTAGTTGTACATAAATTTTGATATGTGCCTCTAGCTTTTCAGATATGATCCTATGAAATATATCTTACCATAATAAATGAAAGCCTAAATGACAACGGCATATAATTTTGTTTCAGGATAGTATCCCTCAGGCGTCAACATCTGGTGCCAGTCAAAAGAAAATTGGTGAAACACTAGACATCAATGTTCAGCCAGAACTGGATGGCTTCCGTATATGTTGTCTGCTCAAGATGTAAGGCTGGCAAGCTAGTATTAAAAGAAGTTTAGTCAAAAAAGATGGGAGTAGCATCCTTCTTTACATTTGAATGCAGAACATGTGCCACTGGCTGCGAAATGCTCACCTCTCCATGTTGCGAAGGTTAAAGAGCCTATGAGATAAATTACAGAATGGTACTTGGGCTTCTTGAAATTGGTGCAGGGAAGTCTTCCTTAGAGAAGCTTTGTTCTGTTTTGAATATGCCAAAAGCAATGTCCGATGATGCTTTCAGTGTTAGTGTAGCCAAAATAAAAAGTGCACTAGAACTGGAAGCATCATTGAGCATGAAAAAAGCAGCTAAGGAAGAACATAATGCTTTGGATACTCCACAAGATCAAGTGATAGAAGGATAGAATGGAGACAAGGAATCTTCAATATACTGGCTATATATGGGATGGAGATTCAAAGTCATATTCCTCTATAAAGGCCAGTAAGCATGGTGATAAAGAAATTGCAAAAATTGAATTTGTTGGGCATGTTCAAAAGCGGATGACAGCTGCCCTCGTGAAGCTGAGGGTACGGAAAGGCAAAAACAAAACAGATGGCAAATCAATTGGAGGAGTTGCCAGACTTACAGCTGCAAGAATTGATAAGCAGCGAGTATACTATGGGCTTGCTATTCGTCCCCATAAGAACAATGCTGATGCCATGAAGAATGAGGTATGGGCAGACCTTTATCATTCTGCATCAACAGATTAGAACCCGGATTATCAAAACTGCCCCATGGTTCAGGGTATTTGGTGCAAATATAACAAGGCAATGCTGCAGAAAAAACAATGCAAAAACAACAATCCACTGCCTAGTGCCATTGTTGATGAGTATTACCCATTTACAAGAAGCTGACAAATGATTATATTATGAATGGGTGCCTTTACAAGTAATAGGTCTATAACAAGGCAATGCTGCAGAAAAAACAATGCAAACACAACAATCCACTGCCTAGTGCCATTGTTGATGAAATATAACCCATTTACAAGAAGCTGACAAATGATTATATTATGAATGGGTGCCTTTACAAGTAATAGGTCGTTACACAAGTCGTAAAAACACATCACCACTCTACCTCAGCCACTTTGTCGCCCAAGGTTGACTACTTTCTCATACCCTTTTCTTATCGATTTCAGTTTCAAAGCAATTCGTTTTTTGGAAAACAATTGTAAGTTCAGGGCTTTAGGGAAGTCTTTCGTATTTTCTTCTGCATTCGTCGCTGGGTATTGCCTGACAAAAATTGTCCTGACTTTTACATATTTAGATTTGACCCCTTTCCAATCGATTCCATCAAAGCAAATCTTTGACGAATAAATTTTCACGCATTCGAACAGCAACTCAATCTCACTGTCTGTCCAGCCAGACCCATCACATTTTCCGGATTGTTTTTCACCATTCTCCCAGAATTTATTGAGAAAAATAACTATCACAATACAACACAAATCTTCTACAAAAAGAAGCATATACGCATTGCAAGTGGAGCATCTCAGTGTAACTGCTACTTTAATTATCACTGCAGAGTAAGAAATTGCTCTGCACGGATAGCGTCCCTGGTATAGTGTAACTCCAGCCTTTAATCAAATTTGCAAATGTTTCTTATTCCCATAGCCTTCACTTGAAAAATTCATCAATGAAGTTGAAAAGTATTCAAAATTGATAAGTCACCGCATGTGCCAGTTGGAATTAAAGCGGATGTACAAAGGAAAAGCGCGCAAAAGAAAACAGTGATAAAAAACAAAAACGAAATAGGTGAATTTTTTTTCACTCGATGATGACATCTTGCCAAAAATTCCAGCTTCGGACAATGGGGCAGCAAATTTTTCTAGCAGAGTACCTATTTCTGATACACCATATGCTGGGTCGTTTTGCCAATACTGTGGATCATATATAGGCATAGCTTAATAAATAGCTGAATCTTCTTCAGGAAACCTTTCTATCAATAGAAGCATAAATTTTTGGATGGTTGCTTCTTTGGCACGTGCTGTTTGGGAATATTTAATGCCAACTGTCTCTACCATTTAGTTTTCTCTGTTATTTCGTTTCTTGCACCTGTGCCCTTTTCGAGATAAATTGCTGTCACAGCCATGGTATCCTTCTCGTACGTGAATTTGGCAATGTAGCTATTCAGCATTTTTTTGTTGGTTTTAGCAGCCATCTTCAATTCATCTAGCTCAACACATGTTTCTTCCAACCCTTGAGCAATCTCATATGGCACGACGCCTTCAAATAACAGAGAAACAGGGCCAGCAGCGTTCAGTATGTCAATGTAGCTTGCAACTTTGCAAAAGAAAGCGCAAGATTGCAATTTATTGAGCAATCCTGTACCTTGGCTTTTGAATTGTTATTTCCTTTTCTTTCAGCCAACGTATTTTCAAATGCTGTAATTAACCCCAGCCAAGTGTCTACAAGCACTTTCAAGGTTCTACAGCGATGGTTGATGAAGCGAGTACCTCCCAGTTTTGGCATCTTTTTGTGTGCATCTATCCCAAGGCTTTACGAGCTTCAAATACCTCGTTGTTCAGTTTTCCAGAGTTTTTTAGTAGCCCATATATGGCTTTATATTGCTCACCACATTGCTGGAACTGTGAGACCTCGATAACTGTGTTAAAACACCAGAATAAATTCTGGTATTAACACTTGCCCCATCATCACCATCTTGTCATTGGTAGCAGACACCATCTTGACGAAAAGGCATTGAGGGGATAATGGCCAATTTGTAAGCGGTTTTGATCATTTTCATGTAAGAATCTTGGGTACTTTGTTTCAATGCCACACCTTTTATGGGTTGTATCAAGCTTCCTTTTTCACCTGAAAAAAATGTAAAATTACATATTTATAATAAAGTGATATTTTTTCATCAATAGAAATCACTTCCAAAAAATTGTACGAGGTTGATAATCATCAGTGATTAACAAAACTTTCTCCGACAAAAAACGCTAAATTTTAGTCATCGATCCCAACCATCCTTACTTCTGTAGGAAGTCTCATTTCTTCCTCTAGTGCCCATTTGTGCCCACTACCTGTAAAATTATTAGTGTTTTGAAACATTTGCTACTTACAATGTATTTGCTTCCATATGTTACTACAAGGGTAAGTATTTTTAGTTTATTGTGTTTCTATCCACAAAAAATTATCAAGAATTAGAAAAATTTCTAGCAATGTTCAATTTGTCAGTTTGTTGCAGTGGATACCGGCGTTTTTTTTAAAAGGAACAGGTTTATAAGAAACCGAGTACTAGACACCCTAAAATTTAAGTAACTTTAAGAACTACAAGAATATATTTGAGAAACTCTAGAAACCTTTGTAATTGTCTGAAATTAACGGTGCGAACATGATATTGCTATAGATTTTGACGATTTTTGTTTGTAATAATACCAATAGTTTGCTATAGAGTACCCACGTTTTTTATTCTTCATTACAATTTTCATTCATTCAATTAAGACACTTTTTGAAACGTTTAGAACTAAATTATGGCCAAAAATTAAGAAACTTATTAGACTAGACCTTGCGCCAGGTTTCTTATAAAAAACGTGTATTATAGTGCTCTAAAAATCAAATGGTACTTACCCTCCAAATGGCGACCAATAGTCCACTTGCCTATAAAATTTGTTCCATTGACGTACGACTCAATTGCTTTCCTGGCACTTCCTTTACAAAGAGGATTTGATAAAATAACGTTTTTTTGTTTTGAGCAAAGTTTACACCAAATTGAAACCACCATTGTCTTTCCATTCCTTTCGTTAGTCTTTGATCCGATAACTTCGTCCTTGCGATACTGGTGAAAAGTGGATAGCTCTATCTATGGCTTGACCCTTTGAATTACTGGCCATTCAAAAAGTTTCTGTTGTGAAAAAAGAGCGAAAAGAAGCACAAGTCTGTCTCCATGCACATTTATGAAAGAATGAATGAGTAAAATTGCGTGACTGTCTTGAAATCCAATTATAACAACCAGGGATCACAATGACAGGTACAATTCGTCTTGGTGTAGCAAAAAAGCAGCCCTTGTGATGAAAACCGCAGTGGGATTAAAAGATTCCAAGAAAAAAATAATTATGGAGTTTTGTTTAATCAGTTGTTTGAATTGATGAAAACAGAGAAAGCTGCCAGCCAGAACAAGCCATTGAGCCAGGGGAGCCAGTTTCTGCATGGGCATGCATTTCTCCATGGGTTGAGAAGCTGATGCATTTCAAATGCAACAGTGTAATGACGGACATGCAGCGCCTTGGCCTTTATGCTATTTATTTTGAAAGAGCGATCAAGAACAGTTATCGTAGCTCCAACGTGATATGAATTATGAATGAGGGAGATTACGAAGAAGGATCAAGAATCAATTGGAAATGTAAGTATGGAAGAATAGATGAAGAAAGATTTTCAAAAAAGTGAAAGAAGTTTTGAATTATCATTCAAACAAGACCAACCGTCTTAAGCAACTTTATCCGTGTGGCTTCAGACAAAAAGAAAAGGACTGTTTGAGAAGATATGGAAAAAAATATGAATTTGATGGTAAGTTGTTCAATTTTTAGATAGCCAATCCAGATATAGCTGATATTTAAACGAACTACAAAGCAATGACAACTTGTTAAAAAATTTTCTTATGAATGTTAAATTTTCCCTTGCCCATCCCCCATCCCCACTTTCCCACATGTGTCAAAGCCCATGATTAAAAATCCAAGGCAAGTCCCTTCTAGATTTTTTATCCCAAACAATTTCACATTCATAAACAACTTTATGCAGAGGCAAGAAATATTATGAAAAGTATTGTAAGCTAATCTAAAGATCTTGATCGCAAAAGATTTTCTTCTCACTTCGCTCACAGGGAAACCCAGTCTGCCCCTATTTGGAATGTTTTTAAATTTCCACTTGATTTTGTACAAGGGGTATTTAGAGAAAAATCCTTCGCGTTCTTTAGACATTCCAGACAAAGAAGAATTTCGGCTATTTTAAAGGTAACGTAGGATAGAACTGACGTTAAAAAAATCAGCGACAATAAATTTTGGGGTTCCAATTCTTTGGAAAAATGAGGGTCATTCGCATAGTACGTATGCATAAAAAAGATATTTTTTATCCCTTCCTCCTCCACAGTAGTATTTCCTCAAAGACTCTGCTATTATTTCTCAGTGATATTGTGTAAGGTTGTGTAAAAAGATATGTTTTTGTAATGAAAACAGTTATATAAAATTAATGCATATATGGTTACTCTTTTGAAGTGATTTAGCCCCAAAGCTACAAATCCTATTATGAACAGGTCTTTACTGCTTAGATAAAGACAACAGAACACCAAGCTTTGGCAAAATTTGTTATTTGGGTGAAACTTCTATCGATGCATTAGACTTCTGAAAATGAGGATGGCATTGCAAATTACTTTTATATTTAAAAAGAATTTGGAATAAACTGACAAGCAAAAGTTGTGAATTAGCATAATTTTCTATTTGGATCACGACGCGCAACATTGATGTCATTGCATGCAGACAGTCCGAAGAAATTACAGCAAAGGGTTTTACCGTACCCAAATCCAAGGCTCTACCTTTACATTGACGTTCAATCCATCTTTTTGAAAAAATAGATTGAACTAGAACATTTTGTGTACGTATTAGAACTCATAGAAAAAAGATTTCGTATACAATATTTTTCCTTTATATTTAGAATAGGATTGCATTTTCTATTTTTCGTTTATGTGAAAGACAACAAAGCAAACTGTTAGCAAATGACCCGTACTTCTTTTAGATGGAGTACTGTCTGAAAATGACCCATCTCAAAGTGAAGTGAACAGTTTGTAAACTCAATTTTTCAAGAATTTCACGACAGTAGCATTGGTGGGCATGGTGGGCTCAATAATACAGAAGATCAGATTTGCGCAAGATACCAATGGAAGAATATAACATCTCATTTGAAATACATGGTAAAATCATTCCTTAGGTTATAACGAATGCATTCAATGTAGAAGGAAAGTTAAAAATTAACGTTATTGAATTTTTATAGTATATAAGATGTTTATTTCTGACAGTCAATCAAC